>CM038228.1:9535309-9681855 GCA_021442155.1 Cymbidium sinense
CATTAACCTTAATCAAAGTTCTCTTTGAGCATTAGGAGGGGTAATTAACTATAGGGCTTGCCTTTGAAAACTTGAACCATATCTAAAGTCCTCACCAAATGAGGGCAAAATCTTTGGGTAGTGTCTTATCTACTATTCCATCTGCCTACTAAAAATTACATCGACACATTTTAAACCATACTCTCTTTAATATGTCGAGAAGTAGGTGGTGAATTTTTAGAGCCCATAGATTTTTGGCGACTCCACTGGGAAAAATTTCTCTTTTCATCTTTGGCTAGTCGAATTTGAGCTATAGTAATAGTGAAGTATAATAAATAAAAAAGAGAATCAATTATAAATGAAATTAAATCTGAGCTAATTATGTCATTATGACTAATCTGCTTTTTATTTATATCGATCGATCTTTAGAACACACCGTTCATCATGCAATTAGGTCACGGAGCCAACATTCGTCTGACTAATGCTATAATCAATATTAGAAATGTTGGAGTTACCATTCAATTTGGTAGCTTGAATTTCCCAACTATTATAGCTGCAACTCCTGAAGTACCCACCCGTGGTACACTCGTCTGAGGTCATGCCGGGAGGTTTATTTTGAAGCTCCTACTAGTCATGCTCCCCAACCAGTTCAGCAACCAACCACAGTTAAGGAGTTCTCTCGACAGAGAACTTCAGTTTTTAAAAGACTAGGTCAATCTGAAGCCCCATGATAAAAAGAATCGTTAGTGGGCAAACTGTGTCTTTAATGCCTCATGATACAATTGCTTCACCAACTAAACCTTTCGTACTTGGAAAGCATGATATGAAGCATTCTCATTAGGAAGCAAATTAACTAGAAGGCAGAGAAGAAGAAAAAATTGCTAAGTTGAGGGCTCAACAGATCCTACCTGAATGACCCAGTGAACAAACAATACTGCCACCAGAGAGAGTATTCTTACCCATAACAACTTTGATAATCTAAAATGGGTAAAAAGGAATAGCTATACTGGTGAAGTAAAATAGTCTTTTTGAACTCAACAACATCAAACTCCACCACCACACAGGAGACAACCTGAAACATTGTCTACTAGAATACACAACATTCTTAAACTAGCCAAGGATAGAGGCTTAATGAAAAGAAAATTTTAGAGGCCTGTGATAATTCAAAATACTGAAGCTCCACCAAGGAGGTTGTCATCTCTTATGGTAACTAGTCATCGAGCCAAGTATGCTTGGCGCAGTGAGCATCGGAGCATGACACTTGGACCGCGTGTCCAAGAATTTCGAAAGGTCCGTGAAAGGATAAGCGAGTATGGAGGCCAAGGCCCCATAATGAAATTTTGAAGAAAGAAAGAGGTATGACATCTGATGCACGCGTTCAAATCCACCCCAAAAATAACTTATTAGAGTGGATACCTAAAAGAAGGGATATCATAGATGAAAGACATGATGGTCGACACCCTGGAGAATTGTCTAGAGGATCCCATCATCGATCAGATTCACCCCTATAAGAGAAGGTTGACTTTGATCACAGTCCTTCAATGGAAGAAGTGTTTGTTCCATACAGCAGATCCAAAATGTCAATTAGAAATTCATGTACAAAAGAAGGTGATGAAGATACTATGGAAGTGGAAGTCTATATGGTGAGATATAGATGAACTTTTACTACCATCGATAACATGGATCTAGGAAACTTGAACCTGAATTTACCATTTAAGAAGAAGAGTCTTCACAGAGGCAAATATAAGATGGATCTTATATCTCTACTGAAGAGGAAGAATAAGAAGATCAAAATGAAAAAAGAGATCATGGGTGTTGAAGCTGTTTATATGGTTGAACCAGAAAATGATCAGTCTGGTATATCCTTTTATAGTCAGCATCATCGTTCAGCCCCTACAATAGCTGTCCCTGCAAGTGCAAAAGGAGAAGGACAGTCAAGTTCTTCCTCTAAAGATGACCAGAGAGTAGAACAATAATAAAAAATAGAGGAAGAAGAAGAGCATGTACTGATTGATTCCATGACACTAGTTAGAGAGCAAAGATAAATGCAACGTGAAATGGAAGTCAAAGATAAGAAAATTATACAGCTTGGTACAAAGATGAATGATATGATGGTACAAATGAATATCATGATGGATATGTTGCAGAAGAATATCACATCAACTATAGCACATGTTTTGTCTACTAATCAACAAGTAGCAAAAAATACAACCTTTATACCACCAGTCGCTCTAGTATCTCAGGTTCCTACAGTACATGCTACACCTGAAGCGAGGAATGAAGTTAACCAAGTACCTCTTCAGTCGATAATTCAAAATATGGCTAGCACACCTAGAATGGTAACAGCTGCTCAGCTGAAAATAATAATTAATGAAAAGATAGAGGCAATTATAGCTTCAAAGCAAGCTGAAAAGTTGGTGAGTAAGGGTTGCTCTTACCCAGCTGAACATGATCAAGTGTCATACCCGAAAGGTTACGTGTTAAAATTTAATACTTTGAATGGGCTTAGTAACCCAAAGAAACATCTAGCCTAATTTAAGGCTACTTGTCATAACATAAGAGAGAATGATGCGCTGCTTTTCCATCAGTTCGTCAGCAGCCTAACATCAGCTACTTTTGAGTGGTATACAGAATTATCGAATGATTCAGTTAAAAAATTTCTTGAGTTAGAGATATTATTTGTGAAGAGGTTTGCCAATGCAACCAAGGAAATAACAATCACTGACCTTGCCTTACTAAAAATAAGAAAAGATGAGTCAGTGACAAAATTCATAAGTTGTTGGCATAATCTAAGTATAAAATGTGAGCAACAATTAGAAGAACATGATCCAAATTAATGGGCACAATATTTATGTATGGTGTCAATTACAATATTCCAAGACTTGCTTGATAGGGGGGCCAAATTTGAAAAGTTGAATCGCCCTAAGTCTAAAATCTATATAGATAAATCAAGAAAAAATAAGCCTTCAGAATTAAGAAGAAATGAAACTCATGCCGCTTCCTATAGCTCAATTAGTGAAAAATGAGTAATATATAATGTGGATAAAGGAAAACAACCAATGTACAATGATGATAAGGGAAAGAAGCTTGTCCATTCTAATCCATAGCCAAAATTGGTATTAGGAGGTAATGATAAACCCAAACTTTTTTAAGTGGTGGAGAGCATCCAAAACAAGCAACAAGAGATGATGAGAGAATGTGACCATCTCTTAAGGAAAAGATGAACAAAGAATATTCCTTTAGAGGGGACAATATAGCTAAATTGTTTAGATCAAAGCGGTCTATAATTTTCAAAATTAAAAGGCACGAGAAGGCGATCAAGTCAATAATCCAAATTATCCATCATGGATGATGATCATTCTATTGAAGATTGTTATGTCTTCAAAGATTGGCTAGAAAGGAAGAATTGGGGATGAATTTATATTATCGATAGTCTTCTAGTCAACCCGAAAAGTGAGTCTACAAGAATGATTACGTCCTCTTCTATACCATCCATCAAAGATAAAAAGAAAGAAAAATAAATTTAGATTGAAGAATGGGAAACTGTAGTCTCTAAGAAGATCATGAAAATATTGAAGCAGCTAAAAGGTGTCCCTAATGTTAAGTGGAAATCACCTCTTGAACCTATATTAGACTTAAAAGAGATGCTTAAATCAAGTATTTGGGCTTCTTAGTAGCATTCTGATAAGGCTACTTCATCACAGCATGAGGAGCAATCTATTAAATGTAGGCCTCATAAACCAAAGAATCTGGTTAAGGAAAAGAAGACCAAGAAGAGAACTACAACTCAAAAGATTATTAATAATTTAGAAGAGTATTACTAACCGACAAGACAACCATTTAGGCTTGCAGACTTTATGCCTAAACTTCATATTGTTGAATTGGATGAAGAAGATAATGGTGAATTTTGTCCAGTAGAGACACCGAATCATTTATGTGATATCAGATGTTCTTTAGCATAAGTTACTTCAAAATGATAAGGGAAGTTAGATAGACTTGCCCAACTCATCAAAATTCTTATCAAAAAATAAGAAGAGCCTGAGGAGTTAACATCTGAATTTTATTTAATGACTCAACAAAAAGATAGCAGTTTAGATGAAAATTTATGTTTTCCAGATGGAGAAGAGTCAGACTCATCGATATCATCACATATAAAATGTATGAAGTTGAAAAATGTGTCTAGCCCTTTTGGTCAATCATCTAGAATAAGAAGTGAATTTGAAGAAACTACCTCTTCAGAAGAATCTAAGCAAGATAAAGTGATTCAAGTTCAGTTGAGAAATGGTAAAGTCTTACCACCATCATCAAAGATGGGAAATACAAATAAAGACCAAGAAAATAAATTGAAGTCAACGAAGATATCATTCCCAAGAATCCTAAACTAAAGCCTAAATCAAGCAAAAAGATATATTATAATATTTTATCACATTTGAGAAAGATCCTTGCACAATTAAGTGTGTGTGAGGCTCTCTTGATGTCAAAAGACCTCCGAGAAACTTTGATACAGGCTCTCAAAATCCAGAGAGTTATGAAGCTTACATTGCTGAAAAATGCATGACTAAATCATTGCAAACTCAAGATCTCTCAGTAATCACATTTTTTGATGAAGATCATATGTTAGGAACAGTGGATCACAACCGTGCTCTATATGTTATCGTAGAGAGTGATGGCATCTTAATCAGCTGAATATTGATTGATCCAGGTTCTTCTATCAACCTTATGAGTCTAAAAGCATTAAGAGGATTATCACTTGATATCTAACATCTTGGGAGGGATAAGTTGATGGTTCATGGTTTCAATGAGAAAGGGTGAAAACCCTCTGTTCTTTTATTCTCCCATTCAAGTTTTGAGATTTATATACAGAAGCTAAGTTTCATGTAATCGATGTTGATACATCGTTCATAGCTCTCTTGGGTTGACCATGGTTGCATGAGTATGGTATGGTCCCATCAACTATGCATCAGTGTATGAAGTACCTGAAAGATGGAGAAGTATTCAAAATTCCTAGTAACATATGACCATTCTTCATCCATGAAGTAAAGATTTATGAAGATGCAAAATACTTCATTCCTAAAGAGCCTAAACCAATAGAACCTCTTGAGGTGGTAGATTCCACTTCAGGAACTAAAAAGCAACTTCATAATATGAAAGAGCAGAAGCAATAAGGAAGAAAGAAGGTAATGCTGACTCTCCCTAAAGTACATGATTCTACATCGAAATCAAGATGACCAGTTCCTCATTTGAGAAGTGACACACAAGAAGAAGAAAATATTCCTGTCAAACCTAAAGGAACTTATAAACTTTAAAGAAAGGCAAAGTATGAAATAAGTGATTCTGATTCAGACTATGACTTTAAATCTACTTATGGAAATAAAGTTCAGAGAGTCACATCAAGAAGGATAGCTCACTTGGCAGAGTCAGATGACTCCCTCAAAATTATACCCATCCCTCAGCAGTACTTCAAAGAAACCACTCCACTGGAGGTTCATAATATTGAAGAATTGATAACATTCTATGTGCCACCGTTGAGTGAGAGTGGTGGAATAAGAATTCTATTTTACAAATATGAAGAGTCTTAGCCTCACAATTTTGATCAACCTACTCAACATGAAAATTCTGATGAGATAGTGCCAACAAGAATACCAATATACTATCAACAAAAATTACGAAGAATGATGTATAAGCTTGGATTCATATTGGAATTACTAAGCAGAGAGCTCAAGTCTTTAGCAAGATGCAAAATCAAAGAAATCTTCAAATATCATGAAGAAGTGATAAGTTTGTTACTAAAGGTCTTGAGTTCATCCACAAATCTCATCAAAATAAAGTTTGTTATAATATAATAGAAGATGAGATTGAAACTAATAGTGATGAAGAAGATGATCTCCATGAAATTCTTCTTACAAATCATGAAGAAGTAGAAGCCAAGCCTACACCTGAAGAACTCAAAGATGGTGTACAAATAGCTATTATGGATGAACTCAAAGAAATCAACCTAGGAGCTGAGGATGATCCCCGTCTAACTTTCATCAAAGCCCTTCTACATGAGAAAGTTGAAGAGCTAAAAATGCTACTTTGTGAATTCTGAGATTGCTTTTGCTGGACATATTCTGAAATGCCAAGCTTATCCTCTAATGTAGTAGTTCATAAACTTGTCATTAAACCAGATGCGATGCCTGTTAAGCAAGCTCCTAGGTGAATGATATTGGAGATTGAAGAACAAGTAATTGGGGAAACTAAGAAGCTGATCGAAATAGGCTTCATCCGGGAGGAAAAGTATGCAGATTGGATAGCCAACATTATCCCAGTTAGGAAGAAGAACGGCCAAATTCATGTTTGCATTGACTTCCAGGACCTAAATAAGGTGCCTCCAAAAGATGACTTTTGCTTTCAATATTAGAATTACTAGTGGACAGTACTTTCAACTACGACATGTTCTCATTTATGGATGGATCATCGGGATATAATCAAAATACTAGAGTTACATATCAAAGAGCCATGACACATATTTTTGATGAATTGATTCACCAGAAGGTGGAATAATATGTTGATGATTTGGTGGTGAAGAGCTTAAATCGTGAAAATCACTTTGAAGATTTTAGAATTATATTGGGGAGAATCAGAAAAATATAATCTCAAGATGAATCCTCTAAAATGTGCATTTGGAGTTTCCTCTCAAAAATTTCTGCATTATACGTCATAGAGGAATTGAAATTGATCCTGCTAAAATCAAGGCAGTTGTGGAGATGCCTGCACTGAAGAATTTGCATCAACTCCATTCTTTACAAGGACAGCTTGCATTCATCGATCAATTTATATCAAACCTATCAGGATGCTCTTAGCTATTTACAAAGTTTATGAAGAAGGATGCTCCATTCAAATGGGACAAGGGGTGCCAAGAGGCCTTCAAAAGCATTAAAAGCTACTTGTTAAATCCACCAATCCTTGGAGCACCTACTCTTGGGAAGCCTCATTCTATCAGCTGCATTAGAAGAGTTCTTGGAGCATTATTGGCACAACACAATGAAGAAAGCAAAGAGAATGCTCTTTATTATATCAATCGAAGATTAATATGAGCAGAAATGAGATACTCTCCGATAGAGAAACACTGTTTGGCATTAATCTTTGCAGTCCAAAAGCTCTGTCATTATATATTATCTCACAAGATTACCCTCATCTTAAGGATCGATCTACTGGAGTACTTGATGACAAGACTAGCATTGACAGGTCACTTGGCAAGATTGGGAGTATTACTTTAACAATTTGATAACACATACATTCCGTAGAAAGCAGAAAGAGACAAGTCTTAGCAAATTTTCTTGGTGCACATCCCATCCCTGCAGACTTTTCTCTTAATGATGATTTGCTTGATGAGCAAATTATGCTCATTCATGAAAGAAAAATCATAAATTTAGGAAATGTACTTTGATGGAGCCTCATCGATCAAACAAGTCCAACCTCTAAATTTTCCAAGGGCAAGAGCAAGAATCGGCATCAACTTCATAAAACCAGAAGGAGGGATAATGAGACGATCATATGGGTTGACCAAGCCAAAAACTAATAATGAAGCCGAGTATGAAGCATTAGTGGCAGGTATTGAAGAAGCTATTTTCATAGGCATTCAAAACTTGCATATTTTTAATAATTCTCAGCTTATTATAAATCAAGTACTCGGCATCTATAAAATTAACAAGTTTGAGATAACTTTTTATCACAAGCGAGTTCTCGAGCTTATGAAGCAAATACCAAATATCACAATAACTCAAGCCTCTCGATCCAAGAATAGCAAAGCGGTGCTTAAAATTAGTTAAGGAAATGACAAGTATGAATGATGATTATGTCAAGATCGTGATATTTACTCGATGAATTCTAGAAAGAAAGTATTAATCCCATATAGAGGGGTTATCAAATTTTGAGGATGCTCGTTGCTCCTCATTCTCCCAAATCAACAAGAAGTTATAACAAGAATGTTAAGCATGATATTGCCCTAGAAAAATAATATGAAGCCTTTATAGTAGAAGAGACTCATGATTGAAGGCAATCATTGACTACTTTAAAGAAGGCAAATTACTAAGTAATAAATCACTGACAGCTCAAATTGAGAAGAGAATGTTGCGCTATGCTTTCATCAACAACACTTTATTTCATAAATCCTTTGAACAAATGTGGCTACGATGTGTAAATATAGATGAAGGTACCAAAGTGATGGTTGAAGTTCATGAAGGACTTTGTGGTGCGCATCAGTTAGGTCCCAAGATGGCAGTAAAGATCAAAAGGATGGGCTATTGTTGCCATCTATGGTGAGAGCGATCAATGCTAAGAGGTGTCATGAATGTCAAGTACATGAGAATATAATCCATCAACCTCCAAATCCATTACACCTAATAATAACATCATGGTCTTTTGAATGTTGGGGTACAAATGTAATTGGACCAATTGATCCACCGTCATTAGCTAGACACCGCTTCATCCTAGCAGGGACTGATTATTTTTCTAAGTGGGCTGAAGATACCCATTTAAAGAAGTTACTGTTGATTGAGTGATCAACTTCTTCATGTATAATGTGGTCTATATATTTGGAGTGTTGCGCTGAATAATTTTTTTGATAATGACACAGCTTTCAAAAATACAAAGATTTATAGATTCGTCAATCGACACAAAATTGATTGGTGATATTCTTCAATATGCAATCCAAGAGCAAATGATTTGGCGGAGGCCTTCAACATGACATTAGTCAAGCTGCTCAAGAAGATCCTTACTAAAAATAAGAGAAAATGACATATAAAACAAATAGAGGTACTATGGGCATATCGAACTACCTTCAAGATGCCAACTAAAGTCACTCCCTATTCATTAGTATTTGAAACTGAAGTGATTCTTTCACTCGAAGTTGAGTTGCCATCACATCGAATAGCGATCAAATACAACCTAACTGAAGATCACAATGCTCATTTGAGAATGTAGGAACTCGACGTGCTTGATGAAGTTACATTACAAGCTCATCAAAATCTGGAAGTTCATCGAGCAAAGTTGTCTTGGGGCTTTTGACCATATGGTGCGACCTCGAATATTCCAAAAAGGGGAATTGGTCTTGGTGCTGGGAAGACCAATTATTCCTAATCAAAAATTTGGTGAGAAATTTGAGCCTAATTGGGAGGGTCCTTTTATCATTGAAGAAGTGTACCAAGGATGGGCATACTAACTCATTAACTTAAAGGGTGAAATACCAATGCCACCAATCAATGATCGTTACCTAAAAAAGTATTATACATGATAAATACATTCTTGAGGTATAATAGAAATCCCCCTATAAGATAGGGGGCATTTTTTTAGTATATCTATTTAGGTTGATATCGTGCTTCGTGCCAAGATCCCTAAATAAATGTATTTACTCAAGATAAAAAAAATTTCATGAAAATTCTCCTATTACATAGGAGGCATTTTTTTATTTCTATATATAGATGAAATCAATGTTACATGTTAAAAATCTCTTAAGAGCATATTAACTCAAATATTGATGTATTTGCTTCATTTCATCTTGAAAGTTCTTCTAAATGTGCTTTTGAATTCCCCCTGCAAGACAGAGAGCATTTTTATTTTATATTAAGTTTATTTTAGTTGACATTGAGCTATAAGGCGAGATTCTCGATCATATTCTGATTCAAGTTGATATCGAGCTTTACTCCGAAATCCCTGAACTTAACTATAACTATTATTGCTAAAGTTGTAGGATCATGTAGGAGCAAAAATAATCTATTTTTATGCATGAATAGATAGCCCTAAATGTCAAAAATTTCTCTCCAAGATTCATCAAAAGTCGGAGATCAAGTCAGAAGAACTCCCAATCTTGGAAGCTTCAATCAATTGAGTTGGAAAAATATCAACCTCTACATCCTAAAGTCTAGGACGCAGATGGTTCTAAAGGTCAAACTCAACAAGCTCATAAATGACTGAGTTGCTAACACTCTCCTCATTCAACAAGCCATAAGAAAAGGCTGTAGTGAAAGAGCCAATGTTCGTTAGTCCGATGACCAAATCACCAACCCATCACAGCTTAATTCTAAGACTCGAGTAAGTTCTAAAGGTCAAACTAAATAAGCCTATAAATGGTCGAGTTATTGACGCTCTCCTCACTCAACAAGCTGTAAGAAAAGGTCACAATCAAAGAGCCCCTGCTCATCAGTTCAATAATGATAGCTATTTAATCTCAAACCAGATCCAGCTTAGTGACTACAAGCAACCAGAATCCAAGAGATCTTTCCGATTGTATCAAGTCCTCAAGTTTATATTTACTGATATTTCAAATTTAAAAGTCAAAGCCAATCTCCCCATCAAAGTAGAAAGCATAATTTGTTTGAAAATAAATATTAGTTAACTAAAAAAATATTAACATTAAGCAATAATGATAACTCATATATATTAAGTCAAAAAATTGGGTCATATCACTTCAATAAGTTCAAAATAAAGGCATCTATCAAATCAATAAAAAATCATCAAGTTAGCATCAAAGAATTTAAAATCATTAAGATTCAAAGTTAATAAGTCAATAAATATGATCTCCATGCATGGGTAGATTTGTAGATTTCATGTTGACTTTCATGTCTACATGACAATCAGCATAATAAATTGATGGTATCTTTTAACAAAATTTTAATCTTAAAATCACAAATCAAGTCCAAATAACCCCATTGATGCATTTTGAATATTTGCAATGATGCTTCAAAACATAAATGTATAATTTAAGATCATCAAATGATGTTAAAAATCGAATGCTTAGAGCAAAAATGTGAAGCAAAATACGATGATGTCCAAATGACCTCTTTATAAATTGATTGTTTATTGGTTTCAAAAAATATCAAAATCATCAAAAAGACTATTCACACTTAATTCAAAGTTAAAATGAAAATTGAATGGTCAAATGATGCATATTTTGGTGATGATTAATTTGACACCATTTGAACCACCTCGATTGAACATTGTGAGTTGATTGAAATAACCTTGAATTAATATGATATATATATATATATATATATATATATATATATATATATATATATATATATATATATATATATATACTATATTGAGGTTGGCATATAAAGTTCATATTAAAGTTGATTAAACAAAAAAAATATTATTAATGGGATAATAACCTAAAATCAACCTATAAGGGCTAATGACCTAAAACTGACACATAATCTCATTTCATGGTTGAAGGAGCATACAACACGCATGACCTGAGAACGCATGACCCACGTGATCTCTTCATTCGATGTCCCTCTCGTTCGATCCTCCTTCCACCCTCGCTCTTTAGAAATACCACCGATCTCTCAACCATTCCCCTCCTTCCTCCTCCTTAAAGAATGAGACTCAGTTTGCTCATTTTCCCTCTCTTATCTATGCACAAGCAAAGGGTAAGTTCTCCTCTCTTCCTCACCCTTTTGGTTTTCCTTCTATCCACCTTACTCGACCACCCTCCCTCTCTTTCCATTTTCCTTCCCATCCACTTGGAGTAGTTGAAACCCTTCAAGCCTAGCCAAAATTTTCTTTCATTTCCTTCCCCCATTTTCTTCAACCGAAATCACCTTAAAATTCCATCCTTGATCGAAATTCTCCATGCCCTCCACACTGCCCTCTTCCCTAGCCGACAACCTCTTTTCCCTTCACTCTCCCTCTCTTCTCTATTTTCGATTAAGTCATTGCTGAGCCGCTGCTATCTTTCCTTCTCCCTTTCTTCTTCATTTCCCAATATCGAGCCACGAAACCCAATTAATTTCAGCAAACCAAAAATCTGAAATCAGATTTCAGTAAATGCAAGATTTGAAACTTGAATCCTACTTGTATTAGTAATAGGTCGAACTTCCTATAGGGATGTGCAAGTTCGTCATTATGGCTAATTATATATATATATATATATATATATATATATATATATATATATATATATATATATATATGTGTGTGTGTGTGTGTGTGTGTGTGTGTGTGTGTGTGTGTGCTTGCATCTTTCTTTGCAGGTTTCAAGACCCCGTTAATGCCCAATAGGGCATAGCGGGTGTGAAGATGGCTGTGGTGTCACAAGACATCACTCTCTATGCTCAGTAGGGTGTACCGAGTAACCCAAACAAATTATTAAATGTCCCTCCCCTACTATTGAAATTTAGAATAAAATCTGGAACTTAAATAAATTTAAATAGAAATCTATTAAAATTGAAATCAAATAAAAAAAGAAGAGAAAAGAGCATATAATGAATACAAAAGTAAAACATTAAATCAAAGAGAAAAAAAGTAAAAAGCACTTACAAGATTTATTTAAGTAAAGTTGAAAGCCCACTCAAAATTTGAACTAAAAAATTATCCCCTCTTTTAAGCACTCCAACTCCTCGAACAAGTGGAATGAAATGGAAGGCCCCTCTTTATTATTTATAGGAATTAGAGAAACAATGTGGAACCCATCCTTATCTAAATTTAATAATCACTATGATGATGGGGTATGATGGATGATACTAAACTTACATACTTTAATTATAATCCTGGTGGTTTTGAAGTGATAAAATGGGTTCTCTTTTCTTCAAATTTCACAAAACTAAATAAGCTTTAGTTGTAACTTGAAGAGGCTGATATCAAACTTATAAGAGACTTATCATAAATTTTAAGTCCAATTATTCACTAAATATGAAGTCTGATGTGGAGTTAGGGATATTGGAGTTGATATTTGTTTATGTGAATAGAGTCTCGTATTGAATACTCAAAGTATTAAATTCACAAACAAGTAATCATAAAATTAATTGAACAATTGAAAATTAGGCCTGATATCGAAAGAAGTAGGAATCTTGATTGAACATTAAATCAAAGCATAAGAGAGCCTCTTAGAATTAAGATATACTCTTCAAATATACTCAAATAAATTGAAGAAAATTAAAGAATTCATCAGAGATTTTCTATGAGATCGAATGATTGCTAATAAGCATAAGCAACGAATCATTAGAAAATGTTTGAAGTATATTCGTTGCCTTATTAAATACTCGAATTAGATCAAGGAGAAATTGAGTATAGTTAGTGATGAATTTGAGAATTGTCATAAATGAGAGTCTTAATCTTCTAATCAACTTGGAATCAATTAAATATTAATCCAAAAGATCTAATAAGATATTAGATTAAGTTACAAACACACCAACCACCTGTAATTCTTTGTACAAGCAGACAAAAGGTGACACTAAATTAAATGCTGCACGAATGAAGGAACTTTCCTTCAATCCAAAAATAAAAGAAATTTTATTCTAATTATGATTTTTAATGTCAGTGATTTTATTAATTAGATAAAATTATCTAAGCTATAAATACCTACATGTGCTCGCACATAGAGATTTAAAGTGCAAATTTTAATGTCTGAAAAGGCTATTCAAGCTAAATTGGAATTAAATAAAAATATAAAATCAATCTCATAATTTAGAAATAAAATTACCTAAATTACTAATCACCCGCATGGGCTCCGACACTATTCTGAATGCTTAAATTTAGTGTGAGGATGCTGCGCGGGTTGCTTCACGGTTTGGTCTTAGGACTGGGTTCGAGTAAACAAAATCTAAAAATTTAATTATTATAAGAATTTCAACTTATTAAAATATATGAGTAGCTAATTCTGTTATGTGATGGTAGATCTGATCATCTATTTGGAGTTAAATAGAGTTGACAGGATCTAAAGTTCTCAAATATATTTAATTCAATCAATTAACAACCACATTATGGCTATGCTGAAAGGTGATTTCAACTGGAAGAGATACTTCCATCAAAAAGTGATCCTAATTTCAAATTAAATTAACTTAAATCAAGTAATTTAAAACGCTTAAATAAAATCCAATCATTAAAAGCTTAAAGCAAAACTTAATCTATCTACCTTCCACAACTATTTGTTCAAGGTGACAAATTAAGAAAACTCTAGCTCACAAAGGAGTTAATGTTAAATCAAGTATTCTTCTATGTTTAAAATCTATGCTTGTAAGGCGCGTGTCCTCATTACTGGCTTGCCAGTCTAGATGATGTAGTTATGACCATGGTCCTCGATCGTGGTTTGGCCAATAAGGCTCCATTATATTATGATCATGACCTTCCCATATGCTCCTCAATGGCTTTTCCCTTTGAGTTGTGAATCATAAGGTATACTTGATAGAAAAAAATCCTCTGTCAGCTAAGGTAGACTTAAGATTGTCTCCTTAGACAAATACCACCCCAGGTCTATAAGGATTTCTTAGATGACGTAACCCATGTGTTGCTGATAAGGATCTTTTAACCAGGTTGCATTGACTATCTCCTCTGGCTAAGTTGACTATGGCGGTGGTAGGATGGCAAACCATGGGATCTAGAGACGCATCATTCCCCAACCATCTACTTTAAGCTAATGATGATGAATTTCATAAATTCTAAATCTAAATTCTAAAACTCCCATGCTGCTACTATACGCTACGTATTAAGTGATATAATGACTAGACTTAATCGAAAGTTCTCTCTTAGCATTGAGAGGGGAAATTAACTCTAGGGGCTTGCGCCTTTAGAAAACCTGGAACCAGATCTAAAGTCCTCACCAAATGAGGGTGAAATCTCTCAGTAGTGCCTTATCTACTATTTCTTCCTTCTAAAAATTACACCGATACATTTTAAACCATACTCTCTTCAATATGTCGAGGTCAAAATTTTGGAGCCCGCTTTTCGGTGACTCATGGGGATAGGTTTTTATTTCTATCTTTGGCTAGTTAAATTTAAGCTATAATAATAGTGGAGTATAATAAATAAAAAAGAATCAATTATGAATGAAATTAAATTTGAGCTAATTATGTCATTAATATGCTATTCTTGATATCGATCGATCTTCAAAAGACACCGTTCATCATCCAGCTAGGTCTTGGAGCCAACATCCTGGCTAATACTATAATTAATATTGGAGATGTTTGAGCTACCATTCAATTTGGTAGCTTAAATTTTCTAGCTATTGTAGCAACTCTTGAAGTACCCACCCGTGGTACACTCATCCGAGGTCATGCCGGAGGCCTTAGTTTACTGAGGCTCTTACTATTCATGCTCACCAACTAGTTCAGCAACCAACTACTATTAAGGAGTTCTCGATAGAGAACTTCAGTTTTTAAAAGACTAGGTCAATCTGAAGCCCCCGTGATGAAAAGAACCATCAGTGGGCAAACTATGTCTTTAATGACTCATGGTATAATTGCTTCGCTAACTGAACCTTTCATATCCAGAAAGCATGAACATGAAGCTTCCTCATCAAGAAGCAAATTAACCAGAAGGTAGAGAAGAAGAAAATGATGTGAGTGCTCACTAGATACTACCTAAATGACCCAGTGAACAAATAATACTACCACTAGAAGCGAGTATTCCTGCCTTAACAACTTTGATAATTTAAAAAGGGTAAAAAGGAATAGCTCTCTGAGAGTAAAGTAGTCTTTCTAGACTCAACAACATCAAACTCCACCACCACAGTGGAGATAACCTGAAACAATGTCTGCTAGAATACACAATGTTCTTAAAGTAGCCAAGGATAGAGGCTTAATGAAAAGAAAATTTCAGAGGTCTATGGTGATTGAAAATACTGAAGCTCCACTAAGAAGATTACTATCTCTTATGGTAACTAGTCATCAAGCCAAGTATGCATTGTGTGGTGATCATTGGAGCGTGACACTCAGACTGCTTGTTGAAGAATCCACTGTCGAAAGGTCCCGGCGAAAGGATAAGCAGGTATGGAGGCCAAGGCCCCTTAATAAAATTTTGAAGAAAGTAAGAGGTGACATCGATGCATATTCATAAATTCACTCAAAATAACTTATCAAAAGTGGATACCTAAAAGAAATAATATCACGATTGAAATACATGATGGTCGACACCTTGGAGAATCCTCTAAGGGATTCCATCATCGATCAGATTCACCCCCACAAGAGAAGGTTGACTTTGATCGCAGTCCTTTAATGGAAGAAGTGTTTATTCCATACATTGAACTAGATCCACGAAATGTTGATAAGAAATTCATGTGCAAAAGAAGGCGATGAAGAGGACACTATGGAAGTAGAAGTCATCTATATGGTCGAGATATAGATAAACTTTTAACCAGACCGACAACATGGATCCGGGAACGAACCTAAATTTGATGTTTATGAAGAACAGTCTTCGTAGAAGTAAGTAGAAGATGGATCTTCAATCTCTATTGAAGAAGAAGAAGAAGAAGAAGAAGATCAAAATGAGAAAGAAATCATGGGTGTTGAAGCTATTTATATGGTTGAACCAAAAATGATCACTAACACTTTTTAGTGATTGTTTCAACAATAATTGTCCCTGCAAATGCATAAGGAAAGAGAGTAGAACAGCAATAAATAATAGAGGAAGAAGAAGAGCCTGTATTGATTGATGCTATGACGCTAGCTACATAGCAAAGAGAAATGTAGCGTCAAATGGAAGTCAAAGATAAGAAAATTGTACAGCTTGGTACCAAGTTGAATGATATGATGATACAAATGAATATCATCTTTATGTTGTAGAAGAATATCACATCAACTGTAGCAACTATTTTGTCTATTAATCAACAAGTAGCTAATAATACAACCTCAATACCACCAGTCACTCTAATACCTCATGTTCCTGTAGTACATGCTACACCTGAAGCGAGGAATGAAATTAACCAACTACCTCTTCTGCTGATAATTCAAAATGTGGCTAGCACACTTGGAATGATAATAACTGCTTAGCTAGAAATAATAATTAATGAAAAGATAGAGGCAGATATAGTTTCAGAGCAAGCTAAAAATTTGGTGAGTGAGGGTCGCCCTTACCTAGCTGAACATGATCAAGTGCCATACCCGAAAGGTTACTTAGTGCCAAAATTTAATAATTTGAATGGGCTTGGTAACCCAAGGCAACATTTAGCCCAATTTAAGGCTACTTGTGATAACACAAGAGAGAATGATGCACTACTTTTCCAACAAATTCAACAAACTTCTTTCGAGGTATGCATAAAATTAGAATGATTAAGTTAAAATATTTGTTGAGTTAGAGATAATATTTGTGAAGAAGTTTGCTAGTGCAATTAAGAAAATAACAATCGGATTGCCTTGCTAAAAAAAAAAGATGAGTCGTGAAAAATTCATAAGTCGTTAGTAATCTAAGTATGAAATGTGATCCAATAATTGGAAGAAGAACATCCAATTATTAATGGGCAATATAGATGATAAAATGACACAATTTTTATGTATGGCATCAATTACAACATTCCAAGACTTGCTTGATTAGGTGGCCAAATTTGAAAAATTTGAATCCTAAGTCTAAATCTAGATAAATCAAAGAAAAATAAGCCTTAAGACTCAAGAAAAATAAAATTTATCGCTTCCTATCACTCAAGTGAAAAATGAGTAATAAATAATGTACAATGATGATGAAGAAAAGAAGCTTGTTTATTCAACTAAAATTGATATTGAGAGGCAATGATAAACCTCAGACTTTTTCAAGTGGTGGAGAGCGTCCAAAATAAGCAACAAGAGATGATGGAAGAATGCATTCATCTTTTAAGGAAAAGATGAACAAAGAATATTCCTTTATAAGAGACAATGTGGCTAAATTATTTCGGTAAGAAGTCAAAGCTGGTCTATAATTACCAGAAATTAAATGGCCTGAGGAAGCTAATCAAATCAATAATCCAAATTACTATCCCTATCATGATGATCAGTCATCCTATTAAAGATTGTTATGTCTTCAAAGATTGGCTAGAAAGGAAGTATCGACGGGGTGAATTTACATTATCTAATAGTATTCTAGTCAACTTAAAAAAGATTCTACAAGGATGATTATGTCCTCTTCCATATCATCCATCAAAAGACAAAAAGAAGGAGAAATCAGTTTAGATTGAAGAATGGGAATATAAGAAGACCGTGAAAATGTTGAAGCAGCTAAAAGTTGTCCCTAGTGTTAAGTGGAAATCACCACTTGAACCTATATTAGACTTAAAAGAGATGCTTAAACCAAGTATTTGGGCTTCTCAGTGGCATTCTGATAAGGCTACTTCATCACATCACGAGGAGCAGTCTATTAAATGTAGGCCTCATAAATCAAAGAAGCCGGCTAAGAAAAAATAAATTAAAAAGAGAACTACAACTCAAAAGATTATTAATAATTTAAAGGAGTATCACCAGCCGACAAGACAACCATTTGGACTTTATGACTAAACTTCGTATTGTTGAATCAGATGAAGAAAATAATGGTGAATCTTGTCCAGTTGAGACATGCCAAATCATTTATGTGATATCAGATATTTTTCAGCATCAGTTACTTCAAAATGACAAGGAAATTTAGACAGACTTGCCCAACCCATCAAAATTTTTATCTGGAAAATAAGAAGCGCTTGAGGAGTTAACATCTGAATTTTATTTAATGACTCAATAAAATGATAGACGTTTAGATGAAAACTTATGTTTTCTAATTGGAGAAGAGTTGGACTCATCGATATCATCACGTATGAAATGTATGAAGTTGAAAAATGAGTCTATCCCTTTTGGTCAATCATCCAGAATAAGAAGTGAATTTAAAGAAACTACCTCTTAGAAGAATCGGTAAGACAAAGTGATTCATGTTCATGAGAAGTGGTAAAGTCTTACCACTATCATCAAAGAAGGAAATGCAAATAAAGACAAAGAAAACAAATCAAGTCAAGATATCATTCCCAAAAATTCTAAACTAATGCCTAAATCAAAGAAGAGATAGATTATAATATTCTATCACATCAAAAAAATCCTCAAATTAAGTGTGTATGCAGGCTCTCTTGATGTCAAAGACCTCGAAACTTTGATCTGATCTCAAAGATCTTGAGAGTTATGAAGCTTACTTTGCTAAAAATGTATGACTAAATCATTACAAACTCAAGATCTCTGAGTAATCACATTTTTGAGGAAGATCTTATGTTCAAACATCGATCATCATCCATATGTTACAAAAGAGAGTAATGGCACCTTAATCAACAGAATATTAATTTATCTAGGTTCTTCTATCAACCTAATGAGTCTAAAAGCATTAAGCGGATTATCACATGATATCCAACATCTTGGGAGGGATAAGTTGATGGTTCATGGTTTCAATGAAAAAAGGCAAAAATCTTGAGTACTTTTATTCTCTCGCTCAAGTTTTGGGATTTATATACAGAAGCTAAGTTTCATGTAATCGATATCGATATATTGTTTAGAGCTCTCTTGTGTTGACCATGGCTACATGAGCATGGAATGGTCACATCAACTATGCATCAGTGTATGAAGTACCTGACAGATGAAGAAGAATTCAGAATTCCTGGTAACCTACAACCATTCTCAGTCCATGAAGCAAAATTTATGAAGATGTAAAATATTTGATTCCTAAAGAGCCTAAACCAACAAAACCTCTTGAGGTGATAGCATCCGCTTCAGGAATTAAAAAGTAACTTCATAATATGAAAGAGTAGAACAAAAAAAAGAAAGAAGGCAATGTTGACTCTCCTAAAGCACTTGATTCTACATCTAAATCAAGAAGATCGCCTCATTTAGAAGTGAGACACAAGAAGAAAATATTCTATTCTCAAACCTAAAGGAACTTATAAACTTTCAAGAAATGAAAGATGAAAAATATGATTTTGATTCGATATGACTTTAAATCTACTTATGAAAATAATAGAGTTGTCGCATCAAGAAGGATAGCTCACGAGTCGTGACTCCCTCAAAATTATACCATCCCTCCATACTTCAAATCACTCTACTGGAGGTTCATAACATTGAAGAATTGATAACATTCTATGTACCATCGTTGAGTGAGAGTGGTAGAACAGGAACTCTGTTTTACAAATCTGAAGAGTCTCAGCCTCATAATTTTGATCAGCATACTCAACATGAAAATTATGATGAGAAAGTGTCAACAAGAATACCAATATATTATCCACAAAAAATATGAAGAATGATGTATAAGCATAGAATTCATATTGGAATTACTAAGTAGCGAGCTCAAGTCTTTAGCAAGATGTGAAATCAATGAAATCTTGAAATATCACAAAGTAGTGATAAGTTTGTCATTAAAGGTCTTAGGTTCATCCATAAATCTCATCAAAATAAAGTTTTTTATAATATAATAGAAGCTGAGATCGAAACTAATAGTGATGAAGAAGATGATCTCCATGAAATTATTCATACAAATGATGAAGAAGTAGAAGCCAAGCCTGTGCTTGAAGAACTCGAAGATGGTGGATAAACAGCTACTATGGATGAACTCAAAGAAATCAACCTAGGGAGGATGATCCTCAACTTTTGTTAGTGCCCTTCTACCCGATGAGAAAGTTGAAGAGCTAAAAATGCTACTATGTGAATTCAGGGATTGCTTTGCTTGGACATATTTTAAAATACTAGGCTTATCCCCTAATGTAACAGTTCATAAACTTACCATTAAACTAGATGTGATGCCTATTAGGCATGCTCCTAGGTGAATGAATTGGAGATTGAAGAACAGATAATTGCAGAAACTAAGAAGCTGTGTGAAACATGTTTCATCTGGGAGGAGAAGTATGCAGATTGGATAGCCAATGTTGTCCCAGTTAGGAAGAAGACCAAATCCGTGTTTGTATTGACTTTGGGACCTAAATAAGGCATTTCCAAAGGATGACTTTCCACTTCCAATATCGAACTACTAGGATAATACTTCCAACTATGACATATTCTCATTTATGGATGAATCATCGATATAATCAAATTAAGATGACATCAAAGATGAAAGACACACATCATTTAGGACACCAATTGGTATATCGCTACACAATCATACTTTTTGGTTTGAAATATGCTGGAGCTACATACCAAAGAGCCATGATGTGTATTTTTTGATGAGTTAATTTACCAAAAGGTGGAATGTTATGTTGATGATTTGGAGGTAAAGAGTTTATATCGTAAAAATCACTTTGAAGACTTGAGAATTGTATTGTAGAGAATCAAAAAATATGATCTCAAGCTGAATCCTCCAAAATGTGCATTCAAAGTTTCCTCTAGAAAATTTCTTGGGTACATTGTACATCATAGAGGAATTGAAATTGATCCTGTTAAAATCAAGACAATTATGGAGATGCCTCCACTGAAGAATTTGCATCAGCTCTATTCTTTACAAGGATAACTTACATTCATTTGTCAATTTATATCTAACTTATCAGGATGTTTTCAGCCATTTGCAAAGTTGATGAAGAAGAATGATCCATTCAAATAGAACAAGTAGTGTCAAGAAGCCTTCAATAGCATTAAAAGCTACATGTTAAATCCACTTATCCTTCGGCCTACTCACGGAAGCCTCTCATTCTATACAGCATTAGAAGAGTCCCTGAGCATTATTGATGATTTGCGATGAGCAAATTATGCTCATTCATGAAAGAGAAAAATCACAAATTTAGAAAATATACTTTGATGGAGCTTCATCGATCAAACAAGTCTGACCTCAAAATTTTCCAAGGGCAAGAGTAGGAATCGACATCGTCTTCATAACACACCAGAAGGAGGGATAATAAGATGATCATATGGGTTGATCGAGCCAAGAACTAATAATGAAGCCGAGTATGAAGCATTAATGGTAGGTCTTGAAAAATCTATTTTCATAGACATTCAAAACTTGCATATTTTTGGCGTTTCTCAGCTTATTATAAATCAAGTACTTGGCATCTATAAAATCAACAAGCTTGAGTTATCTTTCTATCATAAGTGATTTCTCGAGCTTATGAAGTAAATACAAAATATCACATTAACTCGAATCTCTTGATCTGAGAATAACAAAGCAGATTGCTTAACAAAATTAGTTAAGGAAATGACAAGTATGAATGATGATTATATCTTGATTGGGATATTTACTCGATGAATTCTAGAGCAAGCAAAGTACCAATCCCCGTAGGTAGATGGGTTATCAAATTTGACATAACAAGATGTAACTCAGGTTACTCCTCATTCTCCCCAAAATCAATAATAAGTTATAACAAGAACAGCTAAGCATGATATTGCCCTATAAAAATAGTATGAAGCCTTTATAGTAGAAGAGACACATGATTGGAGGCAACCGTTCATTGACTACTTTAAAGAAGGTAAATTATCAAGTAATAAATCACTAGCAGCTCAAATCGAGAAGAGAACATTGCAATATGCTTTTGTCAATAACACTTTGTATCACAGATCCTTTGAACAAATATAGATATGATGCCTAAATACAGATGAAGGTACCAAAGTGATGGTTGATGTTCATGAAGGACTTTGTGGTACACATCAGTTAGGTCCCAAAATGGCAGTAAAGATCAAAATGATGGGATATTATTGGCCATCTATGGTGAGAGACTACATGAATCATGCTAAGAGGTATCATGAATGTCAAGTACATTAGAATATAATCCATCAACCTCCAAATCCATTACACCCAACAATAGCATCATGGCCTTTTGAATGTTAGGGTACAGATGTAATTGGACTAATTGATCCACCGTCATCAGCTGGACATCGCTTCATCTTAATAGCAACTGATTATTTTTCTAAGTGGGCTAAAGCTACCCCATTTAAAGAAATTATTGTGATCGAGTGGTCAACTTCTTCACGCATAACATGGATCTGGAGTGCCACGCCAAATAATTTCTGATAATGGCATAACTTCCAAATATACAAAGATTTATTGATTCATCAATCGACACAAAATTGATTGGCGATATTCTTCAATATACAATCCAAGAGCAAATGGTTTGGCGGAGGCCTTCAACATGACATTAGTGAAGCTGCTCAAGAAGATCCTTACTAAAAATAAGAGAGAATGACATACTAAACTAATAAAGGCATTATGGGCGTATCAACTACTCACAGGATGCCGACTAAAGCCACTCCCTATTCATTAGTATTCGAAACTGAAGTGGTTCTTCTGGTCAAAGTTAAGTTGCCATCATTTTGAATAACAATCCAATATAACCTAATTGAATATTAAAATGCTTGTTTAAGAATGGAGGAACTAGATTGCAAGCTCATCAAAATCTAAAAATTTATCGAGTAAATATGTCCAGGACTTTTGACCATATGGTGTGACTTCGAATATTTCAAAAAGGGGAATTGGTCTTGGTGCTGAGAAGACCAACTATTCCTAATCAAAAATTTTGTGGCAAATTTGAGCTTAATTAGGTTTTGTCATTGAAGAACGTGCCAAGGAGGGGCATAATAACTCATTAACTTAAAGGGTGAAAGACCAATGACACCAATCAATAGTCATTACCTAAAAAAAGTATTATACATGATAAATACATTCTCAAGGTATAATATAAATCCACAAATTTAGGTAAACAACGTGTTGAGATCCTTAAATAAATATATTTACTCAAGAAAAAAATTCATGAAAATTCCTATTACACAGGGAGTTTTTTTTTCTATACATAGATGAAATAATTGTTACATGTTAAAACTCTCTTAAGAGCATATCAACTCAAATATTAATATATTTGCCTAATTTCATCTTGAAAGTTCTTCTAAATGTGCTTTAGAATTCCCCCTACAAGATATGAGGCATATTTATTTTATGTTAAGTTTATTTTAGTTGACATCGAGCTGTAAGGTGAGATCCTCATACATATTCTGATTCAGGTTGACATCGAGCTTTACAATGAAATCCCTGAACTTAACTATAACTATTATTGCTAAAGTTGCAGGCTCTTATAGGAACAAAATGAATCTATTTCTATGTATAAAAAGATAGCCCTAAATATCAAAAATTTCTCTCCAAGATTCATCAAATATCAGAGAGCAAGTCAGAAGAACTCCCAATCTTGGAAGCTTCAATCAATTAAGTTAGAAAATATCAACCTTTATATTCTAAAGTCTAGGACACATGGTTTTAAAGGTCGAACTTAATAAGCCCACAAATGGCGAGTTGATGCTCTTCTCACTCAACAAGCTATAAGAAAAGGCCACAAGAAAGATCCCCATTCATTAGATGACCAAATCACCAACCCATCATAGCTTTAAGTCGAAGACTGAGTAAGTTCTAAAGGTCAAACTCAATAAGCTATAAATGGGCGTTTGGACACTTTCCTCACTCAATAAGGCGTAAGAGAAGGCCACGAAAGAAAGAGCGGTCAATAATGATAGTTGTTTAATCTCAAACTAGATCCGTGTTAGTAGTAAAATCAGAATTCAAGAGACTTTCTTCCTGATCGATAGACTAAGATAATCTGAGAAAACTCTCAATTCATAGCTGCCTCAAGTCAATCATTATATTACCTGCAGGGTGATATTTCAATCTATTTTGAAATGATCTGATCAAGCATAAAACACAAATCAAAGACAATCTCCTCATCAAGTCTATCAAAGCAGAAAGACCGAGGAAACAATTTCATAGTTCATACAAGGCCAATGGCCAAACTAAAAGAATTATGTAGTTATTCAGTCTGTTAATGCATGCATTGCTAGGCTGATAACTCAACATTATAGACCTAATATAAGCTAGAAGGTTGGGTCATCTATACATACTCTTCAACAAGTCCATTAAAATAATAGCAGCATGAGTTATACTTCCTCACAAGTCAATACAGATAAATCAGGTCAATCTTTCATCAAGTTCATCAAGCTTAAAGCAAAGACAGAATGAATTCTAAATATCAAAATAAGCAAACCAATTCCTCCATCAAACTCGGCCAAGCATGAAGCTGGGCTTGGAAGAAACTCAAATCTGCAACAATATAGAAGAAAGAGATCTTGACAAAGTAAGAGAGTTGATGGTGTATGATCTCTCTATCCAAATTGATTCTTACAAATCAACCAATCTTGTCACTTAGCATGTCCAAAATAAGGCATCATACTAATGATAAATCCTATCAAAGCTCCGTAAGCAATTACAATCAAAACTAAAATGATCCAAGTTCTATGGCCAGCCTAAAGGGTCAACTAGTTTTCAACAAACACGACTCACTCCATGCATGAATCACATTAGTTAGGGGGCATTTGTTGACCTTCACATATGCTACACAAGCTGAATCGAGCTTATAAGGTTTAGTTCGATCGACTTTAGATGCTTTAGAGCATAAATTGAGGCTAAGATGCGCCAAACATTATCGAAATCAGTCCAAATGAACTCTGATCAATGAACGGACTTCACCATCACCCTCAGAATATCAAAATTGGTCAAAATATAAATATTGCATAATCTAAGATTAACCAATCAAGTGATCGAGCTATCAAAGTGCTAACGTGCAGATTAGAGCCAAAAAGCTGTGACGATATCCAAACGATCTCCGTTCATAAAATTGATTATGTCGTTAGTTTCAAAATATCAAAATATATCAAGTAAGACTATTCGTACTCAATTCAAACAAGTCTGCATGAAAATTGAGTGGTCAAAAATGATAATGCGCATTTTGAGCTGAAATTGATCCAATTTGATGTCGATTTGAACCAAACAATCTCCGATCGCAAAATGGACCGTGCCATTATGTTCAAAAAATTAGAATAATCTTGAATCAACATATATATCAATTGTATATTGAGGTCAGTGTAAAGTTCATATTAAAGTTGATTAAACAAAAATAATAATATTATCAAAAGGGCTAATAACCTAAAATTGACCCATAATCTATTTTCATGACTGAAGGAGCACACAACACGCACGATCGGAGCACACATGGCCCACTCAATCTCTATGTTCGACCTCTGTGGTGAAATTATTCCCCCCGTCATCTATCCTTTTTTGAAGAAGAAATGAACTTTAGTTTGGACACCACATAGATCCGCAGATGGTCTATTAGGGTGATCGAGTACGACATTGAGGAGAGGTCTACTATCTCAAAAGATAAAAGTCAGCACCTTATAATGGACCTAATCACCTGAACAAGGACTTCTAAGGACTATGGGTCTTCATATATACCAGAGATTCTTCTCTTACTTTGCATGGAAAAGTAAATAAGATTTATTTTAAACCGAGTTCGTTAAGTTCCCTATGGAGGCAATCCCCCATAGTTAATTACGTCTTAAGGAATGAGATTCCTTAAGGATACTCTCAATGAAGGTAAATGATGATTGTCTTAAAAGATTTTGAGGATAGGACTATCAATCAATTAGTTTATTTTTGGAAGATCAAATGGAATTGATCAAAGAGGAGGGAGTTCTTTTCAGAGCTAAAGGAAGATAAGTAGGAGATGCTTACGATTCTAGGAAACCTAGCAAACATCTCAAACTATCCTATGGTTGGGCTTTATATTTTTGAAGTTGAAGAGAATTATTTGTTTGAGTTGAATTTTTATTAGAGATTTAGGGCTTACAATTCTATGATACAAAGTCGTAAAAAGTGCCTAAGAGGTGAGGACTTATGCTTGTGGCCCACAAAGGGGAGAAGCAACCTTAGAACCTAAATCTAGGGAGCTTTGGTAAGAGCCAAAGCATGACCTAAATCTAAAAATGGGTATATGGTTTACCCTATAAGGATAAACTTTGGGCATTGGGGTGGCCACCAACTAACTCCTCCTATGATTTTAAATACATGGAGGTAAGTCATATGTCTTATGCAAGATAGGTAAACTGTTATTTATTTATAAAGAGACTAAGCCCATAAACATACTCCCTAATAGACTAGATCATGTAAGGGCATGCTTTAATGACTTAAATCTAATGCAAATCACATTATATTTTATTTTTATTTTTGGACAATCAATTTGACATAGGTTTAGGATTTTTATGCCTAATGCATGAGAAATAAGATTATGGGCCAAAATCAAATAAGGAGGTGTGTTTTCATCATAGCTCACAGTCAAGCCAAGTTCATTGGCATGGGTGGAAGCCCTCTAATCAAGAGTGGAAAAATATGCTTTGATGCATGATGTTATAAAAATAATGCTCATCCAGCTAAAAGATTGCTAATTCTTTTATCCTGATTTTTAACCTAAGCTTTAGGTGAGGTTATGAGTTGTTTATTTTCAATTTTGAGTTGATTAATTTGGTAGAAGATTTATTTTTCCCTAAGAGCCTAATCATCATCCATGCCATACATCAAGCAAGGAAGAAACTAGGAAAAGGATGCCATTTCTAAAGCACAAGCTAAATAAAACATGAATCATTTTATAAAGCTAACGCAAAAGAATAAAAGGCCATTTGTGGTCGGGCACCACTGCACAAACCCAAAAACAAATTGGGTATCCGAGTTCTACCCTTATACAACCCTAATTACAAATGAATTAATTACAATTAATCCTAATCTTAGATTTTCCCTAAACAAACCTATTAAAAAAGAAATGCATTTTAATATTAAGTAAAGTGAATTACTATTATAAAACACACAATATTTTATTTCTTTCTCACATGTGTATCATGCACATGAATGAATCCTAAGCATATCTTTACATGTTATGCAAGTATTTATCACACCTTAATGATGAATGCTAAGAGAGGTTGCTTAAGAAAATTTGGAATGTTTCATATATGCACGATTTTGTTAAGTAGAAGAGAGTGATTCTTTTATCGATTTTTCATATACACATTTACAAGTATAAAAGATATAAGTGAGTACGGTTCCATTGTTAGCACCAGAAGTGTAAGGTATAAGACCTACTTAAGGCTACTTAAAGCTTTGCAACTCGGGTTGTTTAGACTAATATACCATTTTTCTTAAATACATGTGCATGTACAAAAAGAAATGCATGGAAAGAGAATCATGAAAAAAGTTTATGTTTGTTTGTTTAAGTAGAAGAGAGTGATTCTTTTATCGATTTTTCATATGCACATTTATAAGTATAAAAGACATAAGGGAGTACATCGCCATTGTTAGCACCAGGGGTGTAATATACAAGACCTACTTCGGGCTACTTAAAGCCTTGTAACCCCGGGATTGTTTAGACTAATATACTAGTTTTCTTAAATACATGTGCCATGTACGAAAAGAAATGCACAGAAAGAGAATCATGCAAAAAGTATATGTTTGTTTGATTTTGGTTATTTAATTTATATGTGTGATATGGAATTTCTTCTTGAGTCATGACATAGGAGTGTATAGGAATGGATTTCAAACAAGTGTTATGTCCTTTTCAAATGGATTATACACTTTGCAAATCCTACACAAACCTATGTTAAGAAAGAGAAGAAAAAGTCACATAACAAATTTTATACTATTCACATGCAAGCTCATAAGTACTTATAGATAGCATAATTTTCATTTGTAATGTTTGGTTTATAAGTTTTGAAAATAGTTTTTTGGATTTAGTAGTGATAATAGCCATTCATATCTTACTTTAGCCAAAACATGCAATTTGACAAATAAATTTTTCATTTTAATTTTTCTTTCAAAAGACATAAATGTATGATTTTCATATGACATACACAGTTAGCATGCTAGGAAAAAAAATAAAGTGATGTAAGCATGTAACTTCACTCACCCTAATTAATTCCTAAAGACAATCTTATGAAGTAAGATCATTTAAAGAGAATCAAAAGTTGTTTAAAGAGACTCATTTTATTTTGAGTTTCATTTGAATTAAGAAAGTGTGAAAAAGTTTGTTGGTCCTAACCCATTCTCACATGTGTTTACTATTTTACTTTAATTTTTAGATGATTAGATCAATTTTAGGCTTTGGTTAGGTTAAGGTGCACATTAAGTTCATTAATTACCCCTTACCTACACCACCTTAGCATATTTAATCAAATAATTATGAGCCAATGTATGACATAAAACCACAAGCAATTCAAATCAATAATGCATAATAGGAAAGAAAGGTACCTAATGCAATCGGCTCACAATTTATGATTAATTAAGCTAAAGGGTTTAATTTAAGTACTTTCATAACCCTTCCCACACATGTGGATTGGGTATGGTTTCCTTAAGTTTGCTTAGGTTATTGAACACCTAAGCATCTACCCAATGAGGAAATAGATTAGGTGATTAAGTTTCTAGATTAATTTTTATTTTAAGAATTTGATTTGATTAATTAAGTAGATCATTAGAGGATTAACCCTTAAGTAGAGTTATATTAAGGAAGAAGGGGAGTTTAGGGAATAGCTTAAGGAAAATATCTCAAAATCATTCCATAAATCTCCTAATCACTTAAACAAAGCTTATTTAACTTAATCAAGGAATTAAACAACTGTTCACATGCTTAATTAAGCTTAATTACATTAAGAGAGTGATTAAGGGTTCATTAATTAATTTTCTTGATTAACTCATTAATAAATTCCAAGAAAAATTAGGCGTAAGTCATCCCACTAAACATGCTTGATTAGTTTAATTAATTAATGAAGTCATCGGGGAGTAGTTAGGTTATTAAGTTTTCAAATAAACCCCTAATTAAGGAACGTACTATTCAAATTCAATTAGAAATAATTTTATTTGATTCTCTTCTAAATTATCTTTAAAATGAACCCGAGTTTGTATTTTTTTTAAATTGTTCTACAGTTAGTTATGAATTTAGGAAGTTTCAATTGATTTCAGTGATTTTATGAAGTTTGTTAATTTATTTTATTAAAATGAATCAATTGAAACTCAAAATTCAATATCTTTTAATCCAAAGGTCCTTTTGACTTGAAATTTTTAGGGTAGGTGTATTTTAATATCAATTTTAATCTTTGAAAGTTTCAACTTAATCGAACATGTATTTTTGTTTAATTAATGAAATTTTATTTTTACTAAAAGTCAAATTAAGCTCAAACTATTTAGTAAAATTTGTGGATTTTTGGATTCCTTTCGGAAAGACGAATCCAACGAGCCCTTGTTTATATTTTTTGGTAAGTATTTTATTTTCTATAAATTTTTATAAGTTTCAGGTGATATAAATAATTTTTTAAATCCAAACTACTTACACGCATACCCATGCGGGCGTAACATGGCGTCATGTGGCGTCGTGTGATTGGGCGTGGTACGTGGCATCACCATGGAGTCGCGATTGGTGTGCAGTGCTGCGTCGGCCAAAAGAGAGGGACATGTGTCAGTAGCTATGACCGCGATGCATGGTTTGATCTGGACCATCCAATTAACGATCGGACGGTCTAGATCAGATCGTGCGATCCAGATGCCAGGATCGCCCGATCGACATGCGGTATGAGCCATCCGATCACATGAACCATGTGATCGGATGGTCCAGATCACATCAAGCGATCAAAAGGACGGATCATGCGATCCACGTGAGATTCGAGCCATCCGATCCCACGAACCGTGGGATTGGACGGCTGCTGCTTCGCCGCCAGCAGTGATCAGTAAAAACAAGGCTATTTTGGAAAAAATGAGAGATTCTAAGTGAAAACTTGTCCAAATTGACTCATTTTCACATCAATTTATACCGAAAAAAATTTTATTTTCTAGTTGCGATAATTTAAAGTAAAAATGTAGGATTATCTAGGGTAAATTCTTAAAAATTGTGTGAAAACTATCATAAAATGAAGGATCCTAAGGCCGCTATGGTTTTGAAAGTTACCTCACCGGATGATTTTTGATGGCATTGATGACCCGAGCATGCTGTTGAGCAAGGGAAGAGGCCTTGGAATGAGCGTAGATCCTCGCCTTGACATCGAAATGAAGTTTCTTCCGGTGATCATCATTTCCTTATCGAAATCCACTTAGTTTGGGAATATTTCTCTCCAAAATGAAGTGGGGATGATTGCTAATGAGTTTGGGAGCTCTAGGAGGAGGAGAATAAGGGAAATGGAGATTTTCTTCAGCCTCTAAAGCCTTGGAATGAAAAGTGAACAAAAATCAACTCTTTTATTTTCATTTTGGCTCCAAACTCAAGTCATTTGGCTTGGGGTGGTTGGGAATGGAAGAGAAACATCCTAGGTGGCTCCCTATGGTTGGCTAAGGCATGGAAAGTGACTGCCATGAAGGACAAATGGGTGTCTTAGCTAAGGGGAGGTGAGAGTCCTTCATGCCAAGTGTTCCAATGAGAGAGGTGAGATGATTTCACCTCCCCATGAGTCATGGCTGCCCCAACCACTCCTTGGGCCAAAAAATTAGTGTCCTTAGTGCCTATGTGGAATATTGGATGAGTGCCAAGTGGCAAAGAAAGAGAAATGACCACTTGAGAAAGTATCTTTTCTCATGGGATGCCCTTGACCCAAGTGCAAAGTAGTCATTTGGCATTGAATTTGACTTTGCTAGATTTGAAATGAGTCAAAAGTAAGTTGGACCAAATTTCATGTCATTTTAAGTTCATTTGGTTTAATTTGGGTTAATTTGACCCATTTGGGTCAAATCGAGTTAAAACGGGTTAGGTTGACCAATTGGTCAAATTGGGTCAAACTAAGAGTTGGGTCAAGTTCAAATGATCATTTTGATTATAATGGTTTAATTGGTTTTAATTAATTTGGTTTAATTTGGATTTAACTTAGATTTTGGCCAATTTGATCCTTTAGGTTAATTTGGGCTAAGTTGACCAATTTGACCCAATTGACCAAATTGGCTTAAATCATGACTTGGTTTGGGTTTGGTTGATCATTTGGAATATGTTGCAAGCATTGGTTTCAATCAATTTTGGTTTAATTTGATTTTGGTTTAATTTGACCATTTAAGTCAAATTAGGCTATGGTCAATTGGGCTAGGTTGGGTCTAGTTGGCCAATTGGTCAAAATGTATTTAATTGAGACTTTGGTCAAGTTCAATAATCAATTTAGAGTAAACTTGAGTCATTGATTACAATCAATTTTATTTAGGTTGCAATTTGGATAATTTGAGTTCATATGGGTTAAAGGGTTGACTTGGTCAACGGGCTAGGTTGACTTGGTTTGACCCAATTCATGATAATTAATTAACCTATAATGATCAACAAACATGACATAAAGTTTAGATTGGCTTAATTCACTTTCATTTGGATTGAATTGGATTTGATTCATGTAGGTCAAATTGGCCACTTTAGATCAAATGAGTCAATTGGGTTTAGTGGGCTTGATCAAATGAGTCAAATTACCATTTAAGTCAAATTAACCTATGTGCTTGTACTTCTTTTGTAGGTTTCAAGACCCCGCTAATGCCCGATAGAGTGTAGCGGGTGCAAAGAGATGACTATGGTATCACAAGACACCGCTCGCTATGCTTATTAGGCGTACCGAGTAAGCAAAAAAAAATGTTAAATGCAGCCTCCTGTGCCGAAATGCTACCAAAATTTAGACTAAATTTTAAACTTAAACAAAAAGGGCTTGAATGTGTATGGAATATTCTATACTTGCTTTTATGCAAGTGATTGAAGGCCTCTTTATGCTCATTAGGACATAATTGAAAGACGGTTGTGGTGTCGCAAGACACCGCTCACTACGCTCATTAGTGCGTACCAGGTAGACCAAAATAGTTTCGATGTAGCCCCTTATGCGGGGACGATGTCAGAGTACTGCCAAAATTTAGAATGAAATTCAAGACTTAAACAAATTCAAATATAAATCATCTAAACTTAAGTTAAACAAAAAGATATACGATAAATATGAAGATAAATGTTAAATCAAAGATAAATAGAGTGAGAGCACTTAAAGAAAAATTTTGAAAGAATAGAACACTTATTTAAAATGCAAGTAAAATTTGAGGAGGCCAATACTAAACTCACAAAAGACTCATAATAAGTTTGAAATTTGATTTCTAACAAGAAAGAAATTTGATGTGTAGTTAAGGATAAATCCATATTAGATTGGATGTCTTTTCATGTAAGTAAAGCTTCTCTTTGAATATTTGAAATGTTAAATTCATTAACAAGTAATCAATATGAATAAAATCAATTGAATGTTTAAATAATCAGATTCTACATCAAGTAAAGTAAAAATTTCAATTGAATACCAAAGGACACACGATTGGTGGTAAATTCAAATGTTCAATTCCAAATTGAAAATAAAAGAGTGTAAGAAACTTGGTAGCTTTTTTATAAGCACAAATTCAATTAGGCAACTCATGAGCAACCATGAATGCAGCCTTTAAAAGATTATTTGGATCTTGTGTTTAAAGTCGGGTTTGAAGCACAAGAGATTGGTTGAGTGCTACTTTCAAGCTAGAGTGAAAATCAAATAAAATTCATAAGAGGTTTTCACTAAGACCAAATGGCATATTAGCAAGTATATACAAGATTTCTTAATAAACAATTGGCTTGTATTCAAAAGAAGCTTAAATTCAAATAAACTTGCTTAAAGTGTGCATAATAAGCTATCTGTGCAAGAACAAAAGTTGAATATGATGAGTTGATAGGTATTTAAAAGATTATTAATGATCGCAAGCTAAATAATCATTGATACTTGAAGAATGCAATGAATAAATTCAATACAAGCAAAGTCATATTTTGAATAGAAAAAGTGAAACACCTTTAATGCCACTGGATTCGCAACACATCATACAAGCAAATAAAAGGCGTTAATTAAGGCGTCAATTGAACTCTTGCATGCATTATAAGGTATGATTAAAATTCAAATTCAATGCCTTAAAATTATGCAAGCATTCTTAAATACACCTGCATGGACCCCGACACTATGTTGAATATTTAGATTCAAGGGTCTAAGGATGTTACGCGGATTGCTTCTCAGTTTGGTCTTAGGACTAGTTAACAAAACTTAAAAATCCAATTATTATAAGAATTTTAACTTATTGAAACATCTGAGAAGCTAATTCTGTCATATGACAGTAGATCTGATCCTCTATTATTAAACTAATAGAGTCGATAAGATCTGAAATAATAAACTAAAAGATCAAGCAAACTTATACACCCCAATGATGGCTGTGTTGAATGAAGATTTCAACCGGAGGGGATATTTTTATCAAAATATGATTCTAATCTCAAATCAAATTAACTCAAATTAAGCATCAATCAAAAGACTGCTCAAATAAAATTTAATCTTTAAAAGCTTAAAATAAACTCCATTCAATCCACCTTCTATAATAGTTTGTTGAAGGTGATAAATTAAGAAAACTCTAGATCACAAAGGAGCCAATGTCAAATCAAGTGTTATGTTATGTTATGTTATGTTCACTCTCAATCAATCTCACACTAGTAAGGACATGGCCTATGTCCTCTCACTCCGTGGCTTGGCCAATAGGCTCTACATATGATGCAGTTACAACCAGAGTCATCTGATCGGGTGGTTGCCGACAAATAGAACCATTATATTACGATCATGACTGTGGCCCGTATGCTCCCCAATGGCTCTATCCTTTGAGTTGTGAATCATAGGGTACACTTGATAGGACAAAAGTTCTGTTAGCTAAGGTAAATTTAAGTCTGTCTTCTTAGACAAACACCACCCTAAGTCTACAAGGATTTCTTGGACGATGTAACTCATGTGTTGCTGATAAAGATCCTTCTATAAGGCTGGGTCGACTGCATCCTCTGACTAAGTAGACTAGGGACCGTGAAAACCCAGGATGAAATCATAAGATCTAGATCGGGCACGTCATCATTCCCTCAACCATCCGCTTTCAACTAAAAATGATGAATTTCATAAATTCTAAATTTCAAAACTCCCAAGCTGCTACTATACGTTACGCATTTAGCGGCCTAACGACTAGCCTTAATCGAAAGTTCTCTCTCATTGAGAGGGGTAATTAACTATAGGTGCTTGCACTTATATGAAACCTAGAGCCAGATCTAAAGTCCTCACCAAATGAGGATGAAATCTCTAGGTAGTACCTTATCTACTATTTCATTTATCTTCTGAAAATTACATCGATACTAAAATCATACTTTCTTCAATGTGAGAGGTCGATGATGAATTTTCGGAGCCCAATAGTAGTAATTATAGTAACAAAATAAGAAATATTCATAAATGTAGTCGTTGTAGACTTTGGGGCCACCATATAAGCACTTTCAAAAATCCTGTAAGTAAATCATGTGTAGTTGATATTGAACACTATTAGGATTCCACATTTAGAGCTAAATTTTTTTCGAGATTTAATGAGTGTTATACTTAGATGAAAAAAATATTTTACATGATTTTTTGGTTGATCATTACTAGAAGTTTGAAATATCTTGTATGTTTTTTGGCTGAAAAAATGTATCTTGGGCCTATGCGTTCGAGTAAAAATATCTTATAACTTCAAATGATTTATTTATATTTTTTGTGTTTAGACATGACCTGCGCGTTTAGCTCACACATTTTTTTAATATTATTTTAAAGATTAAAAAAATGTCAGATGAATGGAGAAAGAGTTAGTTGGTTCCTATATTTAAGAAAAAAGGTGATGCACAAGGGTGTGCAAATTATAGAGGAATTAAGTTAATGTGTCATACATTAAAATTATGGGAGAGAGTAATTGAGCTTAGGTTACGATGTGATACAAAAGTTTCTCATAATCAGTTTGGTTTCATGCTAGGTAGATCTACTATGGATGATATACATTTGTTAAGAGGTTTGATGGAGAAGTATAGAGAAAGTAAGGATGATTTACATATGCTATTTGTTGATTTAGAGAAAGCTTATGATAAAGTTTCAAGAGATGTTCTTTGGAGAGTTCTAGAAAGAAAGAAGTTAATATTTGTTATTTCAAGTCATTAAGGATGTGTATACTAGAGTTGTTACTTGTGTCCAAACACAAGGAAGATTGACAAAATATTTTCCTATTTCAGTTGGATTACATCAAAGATCAGCTTTAAGCCCTTACCTTTTTTGCTTTAGTTATGGATGTTCTTACTAGGCATTTACAGGAAGATGTACTTTGGTGCATGTTTTTTGCTGATGGCATTGTTCTTATTGATAAGACTAGAGAGGGAGTCTAAGAGAAACTTGAATTATGGAGGTCAACCTTAATGTCTAAAGGTTTTCATTTGAGTAGATCTAAAATAGAATATATGGAGTATAATTTTAGTGGTAGAAATTCTATTGGTAGTGTTGTGACATTGGGTGAACAAGTCATTAAAAAGAGTGAACGATTCAAATATCTAGGCTCTATTGTTTAAAATGATGATTAAATAGATGGAGATGTTATTAATAGAATTCAAGTTGGATGGTTGAAGTGGAAAGAATACATCGGCTATTGTGTGATAGAAAAAAACCGCTTTTCTAGCGATGGTGGTCGGTGATGATGATTAGCGGCGGTGGTGGCGATGATATGCGATGATGGTTTAATAACGATGATGTCGATGGTGGCGGTGGCGTTGTAGAGATGAGGATGCTCAGGTGGATGAGCGGCTTTACTCTTAAAGATAAAATGCAAAATTAGTATGTTCGGGAAAAAGTTAGAGTAGCTTTAGTGGTAGATAAGATTAGAGAGAGTCTCCTTAGATAGTTTGGCCACATAAAGCGTCGGTCGTCTGATGACCTGATTAGAAGAGTAGATCCATTAGATTTTTCTAATGTTAAGAAGGGTAGAGGTAGACCTAAAAAGACTTGGTTAAGATATATGAAAAATGAACTTAGTATACTTGAATTAAATGAGAATTTGACATATAATGGGCTTACACATGAATGTTAAAATAAAAATTGTAATAAACTCCACTGCTTGCGCTACAGGAGATTGCAACAAATTATATCTTAAGTGCAAAAATGTTGCAATCCATAGTAAATCACAACTGTAGCACATTTACAGTAATCAAAATTGCTGCAAAGAAAATATGAACCAAAACTAAAGCAAACTCACTGTTCTTATTTTCTATCACAGCGAATTCCATCACTGAAGAATACAATAAACATCAAAATAATAATAATAACAAAACAAACTATAGCTGTAATAAAATAATACAGATCTACACCAAAAGTGCTAGCAAACTATATCATATTTGAGCTAAATAAGTAATGAACTGCAACAAACTATACCAAGTTGCTGCAAATTGCAATCAAACTATAATAAAAGAACTCTTACAAAGCCGTTGCAATCTTGTAAACTTACAATTATAACAAACTACAACAAATCAAAACATGATAATTATATACATATAAATGTGTCATTTATAATTATGTCTCAAATACATTTAATAGTATCTCACATAATATTCAGAATAAAATTGTTCTCACACAAAATCAACAATATCATAATGACTACAAACAAAGTAGTCATCATAATTTTAGTCTAGAAAATCTCAAATTTGATTGACTCAAAATTCTCTAAAATTATGTCCTTGAAAGCTATTCTTCTCATGTAGTTCATGTCAAATCTTGAATGCTCAATGTCATTTGTCTATCTAACGTAATTGTAATCATCTTCTAGCCTTTCTTAGCGACACCAATAAAATCATTGTCAACAATTTTTACTTTTGTAATAAGTAAATAATTGATATTGTTAACTGTCTTGGCCGCTCATTGATTTTGTTAAGTGCTCAAACTCATTTTCCAATGAGCACAATAACAGTTGATCAACACAAAATTAGTTATTATATTTAATAGCTAAAATGGATGACAATAGTTTAGAAATTATTTAGAACTTCATGGTTTCATTGCTTATGCTATGAGATTACACAAATAAGAAGAATTATCATAAATATGCAATGTTTTAATCAAATATCTGTAGCAGTTCCTGTTGCCCATATCCTAATGATATGCCAAAATAACTACAACCAGCTCTTAGCTATTTAATTCCAACTGACTCTCAGCTATTTACCTTTATATTCAGAAAAATATAAAATTGGATTATAAAGAGAATGCATTAATGAATACACATAACATCACAAATACTATATAAGTTTACTCAATCTACCTTTAGCATTAATAAAGTGATTATCAAAACAAGTAGCAAAATAATTGCTAAAAACAAATATTCAATTAATTAAGAGATGATTGCATTAATCAAATGTACATCCTTAGTTTTATGAATCTTCTATTACATATTATATTTTAATAACATGTTCTCAATTAGCAAGGTCAAAAGAATAATTTTCAATTACAGAAAAAGAGAGAGCAATGGTGTTGTAGTGTCAAAAAATAGTATTTACGAGCACAACATATATGTTTTCCATGATACAAGAATGTTGATAGTATAAATACTACTAAGTAAGTTTTTTCAGCGGAACACTAAAATTACACAAATACAATTAAAAGCAAGAGAATGAGAATGAAAGAGAAAAAGGAGACATTGAGGCAGAGCAGGAGGGAGAATGAAGAAAACAAGCCAAAAGGGGTCTTTAGCTCTAGATTTGCTACCAAGTGCAAGGAAGTTTGGTCCAATGAAGGAGAAAATCTTATTGCTCGCATAGCCTGTGACAAAGTTTTTTTTTTAAAAAATATTTTTTATTATTTTTTAATTTTTTAATTTTATTTATTTATTTATTTATTTATTATTTTTTAATTTTTTTATAGCCTGGGACAAAGTTAGGTAGGAGAGAGGTGACACAAAGTTAATTTGATTGTGAGTGTTATGTTTGAGAAGTTATGATATTTTTAGTATTGGAAAAGTTAACGGTCTCTTTTATTTGAGATATTTAAGTAACTTTAATTATAAACTCACACACAATGTATGTGCATGAGTTTAAACAAATGACTTTTAATAGACAGTTTAAGCTGCATAATCGACACATCTTTGTACTAAATATGTAAATATTAGAGTATTAAATGGTACGTATGTCACATAATTTCAACTATTTAAATATGATTGAAGTTAGTTGTTTTTATTTAAAGTGCAAAAAATAGTATTGAGTTCCACTTAAGTTATCTGAATAAATATATCTTGCTTAAAATTTTGTATCATTATAAACATCTCATTTAAACAGAATTTTCATAACGGAATTATAATAATAATAATAATATTTAATTAACTTACAAAATTAATGATGTAAATAATAAATTAATTAGTCAGACGAAAATAACATTAGGCTTTGAATTACTTAACATAAGCATACAAGAAATCCAACAGTAAAATATGTACCACAACTCAAATATACTGTCAAAATTTGAGCAGATTGAAAACGTTTTGAAATAATAGATGCCAAGAAAAGAAAATTTTTTTTCTGAGCTCAAAGTTTGAACTTTGCAATGGATGCCGGATAAAAACTAAACTTCCTTTTCTATTCACTGCAAGCAATTTATAAATGAAAGAGCAAAAAGTACTTCCAAGGTGCGAATAAATTTAGTTCATGCTCAGCAGCACTATTATACACACAATTGACATTCCGTTAATCCATAGATGCCTAAAATAATCGAAATGATAATAATAATAATAATAATAATAATAATAATTGATACATCCTCTCAAAATTAATTTGATCGCGAATCTCGGGGCATTTTCGACTTGCTCGATCTAATCACCGATTTCAAACAAACTTACAGGTCAACCGATCGATGGGGCGAACATAACAACATCAACGTAATACGTCGGGCTTCGAATGGGCTTCGGTCAGTATCGAGCACATGAAAATGGATCGCGATCCGCCAAATGGTCACAAAAGCGGACATATTTATAGTGGTACAATATATTCTCATGCTTGATGTCGCGGTGTACGATGTAACAGTGGCGGCATAAGAGATTCGGCGACTTATCTGATGAGGGCAGCAGATTAGCTTTCACAAAAAGGGTTGTAGGTGTCAATGTGGGAAAAGAGATCGGGGCAGTGCAGAGATAGAGATCGGGGATGAGGTAGATGAGTTGCTGGTTGCAGCCAGGCGGGTGTGCTTGATCTCCGAGTATGAAATGGCGGTTGAAATCAAGAACATATTGATGATTTTCACGGAAATAATTCTGCCGGTGGAGACAGAGACGCATTGATATCTTGAGCTGAACAGGCTAGAGTTAACAAATCTCCAATGCAGTAACTCACTTCAAACCCTTGCCCATCTATGTAGACTTCGATCGCTCTCATCTACCTTATCTTCTTTCTGGTCTGGCTCCAAATCTCTTTTACAGCACTGTCCGCCACGGTGCCTTTACGAGAGAGGCCGCCGCCCTCATTACAGAACTGATCGAAGCTACTGCTGAATGCAACCGCCGTGGCATCGTACATCGAGATATCAAGCCTGAAAATATCTTAACAGCCGTCTGCTTCTCGCTGGCATCTTTGAGAAGGGTGCAAGGGGCTAGGAAAAAAAGGAATTGCGGCCATAAAAACGTCGAGATTCGAGAAGGTGGGTATTAGAGCCATGGGTAGTCCTCCACATTATGCTGGATCGGACCTTACGGAATGATTATAACGGCATCAGCGTGTGTGTGCAGGAAACTGTTGCTGGAGCAGCCACTACAGCTGTCAAGTGATCCCAGCCGTCTGATCGTAACAAACCAATAAATCTTACCCGTTCGGGCTATTATATATATATAATTGGTGTGTGTATATAGGGGTGTAAACGAACCGAGCGTTCAACAAGCTACTGTGACTCTCGACAGGCTTCGTTTTCGCTCATTTAATTAATCGAACGAGAACACTTTTGTAAATACCGATTGTTAAATGAACAAGCGAACAAGTTATTGTTCGTATTATGAACGATCATTTAAAGAACAATTTTAATTAAGGAGCTCGATAATTTCGATACGACAAGGCTCGATTAATTCGATTTGCATAAACAAAGATAATATTCGTTAATTAAATTTTGTTAACGGCCAAGTGTATTTGAACCTCCCAATAAATAAGAGAATAGGGTGAATTCTTTTGAACCGTCGATTGTCCGCCTGGGTCGGCTGGATCGAATTCTTTAAACCGCTTGATGGGGAAGTTTCGGTTTTAACTTTGTTTTCTCGACTCTCGAGCAACCGAAGCCCAGAGAAAGTGGGGCCACCGCAAGAGGGCTAGGGTTCTGGAGATCATCTGGAGAGGATTCGATGAAGAGAAAAAGATAGAGAAGGTGAAGAGGAAGAAGAAAGACTACAAGAAGAGTAAAGCAGACGGAGGAGAAACTGTATTGATAAGGGCTGAAACACGCCAAGTAAGAGCTAGACTAGACTCGACTTTTACACCGCTACCTCCTCCACGGCTTCTTTAAGACAGTATAGGACGAGAAGGCGGTAAACAAAGTGTGGCGTGGAGGTTAATCATGTGATGTGCCACGCTTCCACCTTTCTTCTTCCTTCATCGTTTGAAGCCAGACACCTCCCCTCGTCTGTACTTCCTCGTTATCCTTAATCGGCTTTGCTCCTCTCCTCTGGGAACGCTGTAATTCTCCTCCTCCTCTTGACTTTCGTCGTTTTTTATATCTTTTGTTTGTTTGCATTGATTTGTTATGCTGGAGTTTTGCATCATGGTTGTTGTGTGGGACAAAGGCAGGGTTTCTGGATGGAGGGGCAAACAGTTTTGATGGAATCTGAGTTCTTTTCCATGATGGAATGCCGAGTTTGTTATTCCTTTTTTGTAAGTATTAGTTTTCATCATTTTAAAATTTGGGAAATTTACATACATAGCTCACTCCTCCTCCTCCTTCTTCCTTTAGCTCTTTATCACAAGTAATCCATTTTTTCGCTAATTAAGGCTTAAGGCTCATGAACACCTAAACCCTAAACGATGCTCAACACCATCGTAGCTAATCGAAGCTCGACATCAAACAAGCTTGAACTTGAACAAGACCTTTTTTGTTCCTTTTTTTATGTGTATATATATATATATACATACACCTATGGCATGTATTTAACTTTTCTGGGATCTTGTAACTGTTCTTCCTTTCTTTGTGCATGAATTGCTTACCGCGTGAAAATTTTAAGATTCGAAATTTGCAACAAAAAATCTTAATTTTTAATCCATAAAAATAAAAAAAATTTACATTTTTTAGATTATAAATATTTTAAAAACTAAATAATGAATCATCCTAACCTCTTCCGAGCACTAATAAGAAAAACTTGTTGAATAACCCTTCAAAATAGTTGTTATTCTTTTCTCTTTCATCATCATTCACCTCCTCTTGCTATGAATTGCAATGCCTTAGGGGTATAGTCTCATGTACTTCATATGAACTTTTAGGACTGATTTAAGAATCCTTTTTTGACTTAGGTGAAATAAGAAGATGAATTAATCTCTTCATACAAGTATATTTTTTCTTTTTATCTCATTTTGTATGGATGTATTTACTCTCTTTTTTTAATTTTCTGTTTAGGTATAAATTTTATTCATTTTTACAAAATTATATTTGGTTTGATCCTCCTAAGAGAGATATATGAGTGTTGACAGTCACATATATCACACAAGCTAAGCTAGTCAACCGTAACGAAACAAAAGTAATGATCGTAATATCACTCTAATCAAATTCAAAGATGCTTTGATAATAGTTGAAGCCATTCAAATATCACATGTTTACAATATTAATTGTAATAATGTTGTTGCGTGCTACAAAATTAGTTGCGGTAGAATAAAAATTTACGCCTTAGAATCTAGCACACACATAGATGTTTGAAGGATGACAAAAAAACTCCAAAATTTTTACGTGGAAAAACCCCTGAAGAGGGGGAAAAATCACGGGGCTTAGCCCAGTAAAAATCTTCCACTATGTATCTATTTTGGAGTGCAAAGTTTAAGTTTTCCCGATAACAGGATTACAGAGTTGTATGTAAGAAAGCATGACCACGGAAATCCTAGAATCAGGTAACAACAGCTATGCAGTCGTGGTTACATTGTAGAAACCCCTACACATCTCCCATTGGTTTCGACAATAACTCTCTCATTTTGAGTAATCCCACTTGATTTTCTAAAAATAACTAATTTATTGATAATCCTATCTTTGAAATCTTTGGAGACAATGATTATTTACCTTAATTGAGAGTATTCCTAAGGAATCTCATTCCTTAGGATATAATTAACTATGGGGGTTTGCCTCTATAGGAAACTTAACGAACTTGAAATAAACTCTGCTTTATTTTTTCCATGTAATGTAGAGGAAAGATCTCTACTACATTCGAAGACCCATTATCTTTAAGAGTCCTTATTAGGTGATTAAATCCATTGTAGGATGATGCCTTTTATCTCTCGAGATAGCACACTGTTCCTCAATGTCGCACCGATCACCCTAATGAGTACATCTGTGGATCTACGTGGTGTCCCAACAACATTCAATCAACAAATAATAAACACCATAATGGGTGACCCTCAAGGTGGTTACATTAATTCATTATCTTCTAAATATGAGGGATATAAAACTATACCTAGTGCAACAAGCAGTGATACTAATGACGATGATGATATTAATGTTAAAACCTAATTTTTTCAGCCACAAAGCCATGTTTTAGAGTCGAAGACCTGATTAGGGACTACTCAATCAGAACAAGTCATATTAAAGAGCACTTATTATCTAACAATGAGTAAACACGTAGTCCTCAAACAGCTAGGGAATGGAATGAGGAGCTCACATTTGATGGGTCGTTAGATGAATCAAGTTTTGAACATGGAAACTACATTTCATATGAGCTTTTAGAAGGTATGTGCTTTCATGACAAGAAGCACCTTCAATTCACTGTGATGGTCTATCCTAAATAATGTTGATTTTGTGATACATGCTTCAAATAAGACAAAGTTCACTATACTGTGCATGTATCATGCTCACCCAACTACACCTTCTATGTGGCGAGTACATGAAAGCTCAAGTAAGAGATTATGTGGTGCATGAAGGATTGACAATATTGGTTTATCTCATACTTGTAGCCATTCAGTGCTGAATGTTGGGCATAGATAATATATGCCACAGTTTATCAGTTATTTTATTCAACCTGCAATTAGATATTAATTAATTTTAAAATCAAGAGAAATTATAGGTCGTATAGAGTCGAAATTTAATATAAGAGTGTCTTATATGATGGCATGGGATTTTCATCGTAAGGGTCAAGATTATTTTGGCAACTGGAAGGAATCATATCGATCGTTAGAGAAGTTTATGGACATTGTATTTTTAGTAATGCTAGGATATATGTTGAGTTTGCGATACATACCTCAAAGAAGACAAAGTTTATTATACTGTGCATGTATCATGCTCACTCAACTACACCATCTATGTGGTGATTACATGCAAACTCAAGTAAGAGATTGGGTGGTGCATGAAGGAATGGCAATATTGGTTCATCTCATACTTGTAGCCATTCTGTGTTGAATGCCCGACATAGACAATGTACGTCATAGTTTATCAGTTATTTTATGTCAACCTGCAATTAGATGTCAATTAAATTTAAAACCAAGAGAGATTGTAGGTTGTATGGAGTCCAAATTTAATATAAGAGTATCTTATATGATGGTTTGGGATGCATCATAAGATAGATAAGATTATTTTTGGAAGTTGGGAAGAATCATATCGATCGTTAGAGAAGTTTATGGGCACTATATGTTTTATGCTTATATCGAAAGTACACTCGATAGAATCAAATCGATTCCAATAATTTTTCTAGTCATTTGAGCCTTCAATTATAGGTTGTCAGTATTATCATCCAATTTTATTTCTTGATGAGACATTTCTCCTAAGTAAGTATAGGGGGACTCTTCTTAATGTAGTTGGGATTGATGCTAATAACAGTTTATTTCTATTAGCCTTTGTAGTAGTTGAATCTGAATATATTGAGTCATGGGTTTGGTTTCTACAGACACTCCAGGACTTAATCCCATTGGTCTCTAAAAGAGGTGATCTATGCATTATATCTGATAGGCTTGCATGTCCCATTCATGGTTGTAGAGAAATATTTTCTTGGGCAATGGATCGCTTTTGTCTCTGACATTTGAGGGAGACTTTCAAAAAAGCTATTCGATAACTGGTATAGGAGACGTTCAGTTCATATGCCAGAAAATATATGTTATAGGTAATACTGATGATATCCGTATTTTCATAAGGTATATGACTAACATTAAGTACATAAAGCAAGAAGCTTATGATTGACTAGTTTCAAGTGATGTGCAATAGTGATCTTTAATTCATGATGGTGGTCATAGATATAACACGATGACCATAAATGCATCCGAATGCTTTAACAAGATCCTAAAGTAGCGCGGGTTTGCCTATTCATGCACTAATTATTGTAATATATTATAATATTGTCTCCCTTTTTCATGAAATGACTTGAGACAGCAACAAATCTATCCAACCAACATTACTCCATATTTTCTCCACATGTCAAGAGTACTCTACAGAGTAATGAACATGAGGCAATGAGATTCTGGAGCCAATAAGGATAAACAGTAATAAGTATCAAGTTTTTGATATGTCCACCAGAACATTCAAGATTGAGCTGTTACAAAATCATGATTGTAAGTGTACATGTAGACAGCCCCAGGCCTATCACATTCCCCACCCTCATGTAATTTCTATGTTGAGACAAAGAAGTCACGTTCAATATGTCTCTACGTACTATACCTTAAACTTTTACCACAACACCTATCAACGAAAATTCTATGTCATCCCTGATCAGAATGAGTGGCCTGAACACATAATCAATATTATTGTGTTGGAGTATCTTCCACCAAATGTTAAAAGAAAGGTTGATTGACCTAAGACAAAGAGAATCAAAAATACAATGGATGATAGTAATATAATGAGTAATAGGATTTGTGGTATATGGAAAAATATTGGGCACAATAGAGCAACATGTCCTCTAATCGACATCACAAATTTAATTAGATTAGAGTCTTCTTTGAGAACTTGTCTTATCCTAATGTATTGTAGTTGTTAGTTGTGTGTAATCTGTTGCCCTATTGCTAGTTATACTTATATGAGTTGTTATGGGTCTATGTTGTACTACTTATTGTTGTCAGATGTCTCCTCCTTTATTTTTGTTTGTTGTAACCACTTCTGCTATTAGATGTTGAAAATTATTGTTAGATAAAGTTTTGTGAGGGCTCATATACCACTACTGTGATCGTTCTATATTGTTTCATACTTATCTACTATGAGATTGTTATATATTGTACCACACTATTATACACATGTGTACTGCTTATGTTAGAAAATGTTATAACCACTTCTGCTATTATATGTTGAAAATTGTTGTTAGATAATGTTTTGTGATGGCTCATGTACTAGCTAGTATTGTATACACTCCATACTTGTCTGTTATGAGATTGGTATATATTGTACCACACTATTATACACGTGTACTATTGCTGTTAGAAAATGTTGCAACCGCTTATGCTATTATATGTTGAAAACTATTGTTAGAAAATATTTTGTGATGGCTCATGTACTGCTGCTATGACATTCTATACTATTCCATACTTGGTTGTTGTTAGATTGTGTGATTATATTTGTATTGTTGTTGTGATTACATGTGGCATGTTATTAAATGTTTAAATCATAACTTGTTTCTAAGGGTAATGGTAGAAGAACCTATTTGCCCACACATAGAAGAGTGTGAGGAGAGGAGAATGTTGTGGACTACGACCCTCCACCGGTAGAAGTTCACCCTAGTATTGCCTTATGTGGTAATGAGCATCGCATCCTGATTTGGTAGAAGTTTTTTCCACATGCTTCACATATAAATTACCATATAATATTGCATACTGATCAAATTTTTGTGTGTGTAGGTCATAGTGATTGAGGCAGCCTCTCATTTATTGATGTTCAGAGAATGACTAATTAATTATCCTAGATTTATGAGTGTTCTACAAGTAGTTAGACTAGATTGTGTGTCACAGATGTAGTACATTCGCCTAGATCACCACATGCTCACAGCATTTATTGAATGTTGGTCATTGTAGAAAAATACATTTCACTTTTCAATTGGAGAGATAATGATTACATTGCAGGATGTTGTTATAGTTTTGGTTGTTCAGATAGATGACTCACCTATAGTTGGTCGAATTGTAGTTGGGGAAGGTAAGAGGTGGACTTCAAGGCCAGCTTATTATGATGAGTTGATAGGAGCACACCAAAAAAATCTGTGGTGAATAAATCTCTTATAGGGAGCCACCTTTCAAATCTGTGGAGAAAAGAAAGAGGAGACCTTATAGAAACTCATCTTAGTAATACACCATGCAGATCCAAAGATGTACTTTTTCAGGTGATCAGATACATCATCAAGGTATAGTGTCTCTCTCGAAAGATAGAAATCACTACCCTTTAATGAAACTAATCACCTCAATTCGGAGCCACATGTCATGTATCTTGATCCGATCCAGCCACATGTCACATCATAATTCTATATAGTATAGGCTCATGCACAGATTTATTTGCCTCTATGATGGCTGCGTTAGATGACATATTATAGGGATTTATATTTAGATTTCACCTAGCTTTAGTTTTCTATGCATGTCAGAGCGTACATACTTATTACGATTGGTTGTTTTCTTATGCCAGATGCATCTGACTCTGAGATTCACTTGCAGTATCTATTATTACTAGAGGATATTCCTACATTTAGGGAGTTCTCATTGGGATTTATTGTGCTTGCTTATTTATACAGGGAGCTACATGAGGCGACAAAGCCGAAGTGGATGAATATGACTGGATGCTTACACTTACTCTAGCTATGGGCATGGGAGCACATTCATGTGGTAAACCTACATTACATATATCATACCCTATGGATATTAATGGCCTAAGCATGGGGTGTCGGTGGAATCAAGGATTTGTACAAGAGATGACATTGTCCCACATCAGAATTTACAAAGATGAACTAAATGTAGAGTACATTGCATTATAAATTTATTTATTGAATTAATTATTAGATGTCCATAATATATCTAATATTTCTTTCAAACTCTATAGGTGATCTCAAAGCCATATGAACATCAAATTTGTATATGTGTCATAGATATATGCTTACAGGGTGATGAGATATGACTAGCTAGATTACAAATAATTAGTTGAAAATTAGTTGAGTGGTACATTCTAATCATGTTCTTACGATTTCACCTATGATTAATAACATCGGATTCCTCTTTCAAGCGAGTATAGTCGAAAAAAAGCAAATGTTGATTGGATTGATTACCACCATACATACATTGCATAGTGGGAAAGCAGATGTGAATCTATTGTGGTGGTAGATTCATCCCAGCAGAATGTTGAACCGATGATCAACTGATACATGAGATGGTATCGATCTTGGGCTTCACTTTATATGCAAAGGCACCACAATTCCCCACCACTTACCCTCGACTGGAGTGTGATTAATGGTAAACCTGTTTGATTTAAAATTATTATTTTGTATAATAAAATGTAACTAATTTTATTTCAACGCGTGAGCATATATCAATACTAGGATATATTCTAGTATTATTTTGAGAGACAAGGATACAAAATTTCAATAATCTATCAACAAGTGCGAGGAGTTGTGTAGGGAGCTACGACGTAATATGCATATCTCTGATAGTAGGTATAAGTGCACTGATATTCCAAGAACTTCATCTTTAGGAGAGTCGGATGGGTCAGGGATGAATGTCGGTCCGTCTTCTCTACGCCGGTCGCCTACATATACATTCAAAGAGCGCCATTATTATGTCATGGAGGCCATGTGGACTCAATTCCAACCATGGCATACGGCTCATAGATATGATCCGTCATTTCATATGACACCCCTGTATGGAGTGTACCATAGTTTCTCTCTCCTTACACAAGCTTCAGTTGATGTACCCTACGTAACACATCTGGCTATTCACAACAACCTGTCGAGTAGGTTGAAGAGAATGAGCAGTGTCAATAACATCATCTAGGAGACTGATCGTGACGACCACCAACCCATTACACTCATGGTAGTGATGTGATTCTGCCACACAGGCCTCGTTGATGATATTCATCTCTATTATTATGCTTTGCAGACAATTGACACCATTTAATTGTAGTGGTACTTTGTATTAGGGGTTGATTCACTCATCGTATGTTTATTATTTGTTTCTCCTTCGATGTTGGTTATTATTTATTTCTATTAAATGATTACTATTGCAAACTCGGGTTATTTTATTTTCTGCCTATATATGAACTAAAGCAATTCTCAAGATAGTTAAATCTTGAATATTAATACGCTAGCTTAGTATATTTTTACAAGTAAAAGAAGAGGGTTATGGCCTTAAGAGGTAAAATAATTATCTATGAGAAACTCTAGTTATTTTTTTTCTTAATTGCTGATTCAAGTTCCTACAAAATAAAATGCCGAATCTCTAACTGATGCATGTGCCAAACATTACTTGCTTATTGACCCGCATCAAATTTGGGATCTTATGTTTTGTACCGTGAAAAACTGCTTAAACGCAAAAATTGTAGCTCGGGCAAAATTCATCGATATTTATCAACATGAAAGCTTTCATTTTTCAAAGATACTAAGCACTAATTCGACCTGGATAAGCCCGACACGGCCAAAAAAAGTGAGATTGTGTCAAAATATTCAGTTTTGCACATTAAAAATCCGAGCAAATGCAAAGCATGGCGGGATATATCACAGAGGCTATTAGTGGTAGACAAATCAGTTAGTTTTCATTAGTGTAGATGGTAGAAAATTTCATTAGCTTCTCAACAATACCAAGTGTGCTCAATTCCAACACCAGATGAGCCTGATACGGCCAAAAAAGTGAGGTTGTGTCAAAATTTTCAGTTTTGCTCCGTGAAAATCAGAGCATACAGAAATACTGTGGCTTGCTGGGCCAGATTCGTCAAAGGTTGTCAACATAAAAATTATAGTAAATTTTATTAGCTTTCTAACAATACTAAGTACACTAAATTCTGATACTGGATGAGTCTGATAAAGTCAAAAAAGTGGGTTTGGGTCAAAATTTTCAATTTTGCACTATAAAAAATCTGAGCACATACAAACCGCAATTTTATCTGATATTAAAGGTTGTCAACATAAAAGTTGTAGAAAATTTAGTTAGCTTTCCAACGATGCCAAGCATGCTAAATTTCAACACCATGAGTTTGATACGACCAAAAAATGGGGTTGTGTCAAAAATTTTAATTGTGCACCGTGAAAATCTGAGCATACACAAAAACTACGGCTACCCGGGAGAGATTTGTCAAAGGTTATCAACATGAAAGTTGTAGAAAATTTTGATATATTTCCAACAATATCAAGCATGCTCAATCTAAACCGGATGAGTCCGATAAAAACTTGGTTATGTCAAAATTTTAATTTTGCGGAAAATCCGAGCACACGCAAAACTGTTTACCCTGACAAGATTCTGTCAAGGTTGTCAACATAAAAGTTGTAGAAAAATTTTGATAGCTTTCTAAGATATTAACGCATATGATGAATATGGTCAAAAAAACTATGTCAAATTTTTAAAAAAAATTGACCCATAATGTATGTTCATCGTAACCCATTCAATGGACGACTAGGCCTAAAATTAAAAAAAAATTATGCTTAATTTACTAAATTAAATTTTAATTAGGATTAATTTAAAAAATTAATCCCTTACCGACTAGCTACCTCTTCCTTAGCTACAAACCTCGTTAGCTCATTTGCTCAACCTAGCCAAGCCCTCCACGTCACCGTCCCAACTCCTTCAAACCATCGTTGACCAACCAGCAACCCCACCTGCATTCACTATACTATTCCCTTACATATCTCTCATTCAAAAAAAAAAATTTAAAAAATAAGAAATTTTTTTTTTACATCAAACCTCTCGATCATTCTCTCTCTAACCCTCAAAATTGAAAAAAAATGAGGCAAAAAAAGAAACCTGCAACAAACCTCTTGCTCATTCTCTCTTTCCCTCCCTCTCTCTCTATCTCTCTCTCTCTTCTCGAACCGAGAAGGATATATTTTTTTATTCTATGACTTTCTTTTTGGCAAAATTTTTAAAATAGACATAATGTTAAATTTAATTAGCAGGCATAAAAAATATTTTTTTAGCAAAATAGTATAATAGTCGATGATCAGACCGACGATCGGACGACTGGCTTTTTTTTTTAATAACAAATATTTTGCATTATCGAGAGTCATATAATATGAATAGATCGTTGAATCGTAAACAAAATATTCTACAACTTTCATGTGGTAAAGATTGCCCGACACGCAGAAAACGCAAAACTATTACGATCGGTGACAATCGAAATTTCAACCAACATGAAAATTAAAAAATTTTGTTACGATTTCAACGATACACCAATTTACACCTTATGTCTCCATACAAAATACAAATTTCATGCACGCATGCATTAAAAAATCAGATCGGTCCACAATCTTAAATTTCAACATGAAAGTTGTAGAAATTTCATTATGATTCCAACGTACAAGTTCACCGATTCACATTATATGGCTGATAAACAAAATAAAAAGCTGGGTTTATAAAAACAAATTTGACGACTATTTATTTTGAAATTGTGCCTAAACTATTAATTAAGTTTAAGATTAAGCCTATTTTAAAATTTATTTTTATTTTTCTTTCTCTCTCACTCTCTCTTCCTCCTCTGTCTCAAAACAAAAAAATATAAAAAATAAAATAGTTTTTTTGTTTTGTTAAAAAATTTATCTTTTATCTCTCTCTCTTCTCTCTCTTCTCTATCCCTCAAATGACAAACTCTTGACAAACCCTCTCTCTCTCTCTCTCTCTCTCTCTCTCTCTCTCTCTCTCTATTTCTCTCTCCAAACCGAGAAGGATTTTCTTTTATTATGTCTTTATTTTTTCTATTCTCTCTCTCTCTCTCTTCCTCCTTCTCGAGTTCACAGAAAAAATAAATAAAAAATAAAAAAAATAAAAAAAAAATAAAAAGGGTTTTTTTTGTTACAACAAACTTATCTTCTATGTTATTTATATTTATTTGCAGATTTTATCATTTGCTCTTGAAAAAATATAATGTGTTGAGATAAAATACAAATATGAAATTTAAGAGACACGTCTCTCTTAGCGTAAGAAATATGTCATTTTTTGTGCGGTTATATATCTGCTTCTTTCTTGGCATAGGATGGTGTTTCTAGCTGCCAGACCTCCCATACACATCTTTTTTTGGCATGGTAGCCTAGTATTCTATCGACTCCAGGGAGGTGAGGAATGCTGAGTAATGTAAAAAAAAATATAAATATACATGAGACCAATATTAGACAAAATGAATTTGTAGGGAATAAAATCAAATAATCTTCTAAAAGGTTAAAAAATGATTAAACTTAAAAATGAAGATTACAAGATAAAGGGGTGGAGGGGGGATTGAGATACATACCTATAAACAAACAATTCAACAAGGACCCCAAACTTTAATAACTCAAACCCACTCAAACTTCATGTATCAATGCAAATGAGAAGGATTGTAGGAATGAACCTCATCTCCACCTCTATTTATAAATAAGAGAGGGATTCTTTTGTCAGTTTCATATTTCTAAATTACAAGCATAAAAGATAAAAAAAAAATGATGAGAATCCCTCATGAAATATTTGATTAAACATGTCATGTGTACTTCCGAAGGTAATATATTTTTAAAATCTTTACATTAAAAGCTATGAAAATAATTTAAAATAAAAATGAAAAAATAAAAATTCAAGGTATCCCCATCTTACTAAGGCATGTTATATTGAAATATGTACAAATCAATTGTTAGAGGGAGTCTAACATGCATATAAAGATAATCTCAAATTTAAATATATTATGTGGAAGTACATGCAAGCTAATTAAATTTGGACAAATCTCAATATAATTTGACATTCAGGCTATCACATTAAAATATGTGCAAATGATTTAAGAAGGTGATTAGCATGTACTTCAAAGTGAGTGCACATCCATATTCAATTTCATTCCATAGTGCACGCAAATAAATGAATTTTAGCACACATTTCGAAGTTGCATGGTATCTAAACTATGATATTGAAATATACATCAGCTACTTAGTGGATACAATGGTTATATGGTGAGATGTATTTGCATTATATTAAAGGGCTCATCAACGACCATAAGCTAAAATACATTGAAGCATGTGTTAATAATATGAAATTTCAAACGAAGTAAATATGGCATGTACTATAAGGCATACATATGTTTAAAATTAATACTTTGAAATCCATGCAAATAATAAAATAGATTATATGCGATAAGAAAGTTAATATAATGTCTAAATGACTGTACAAATATTTCTTTATCAATCTACACGTTATACAAAAAGCCTTTAGGGCATATCTTTGAATGTCTCGCAAAACATGCAAATTCTACAAGTTGCATAAAATTCAATGAAATTAAAAATAGATCTATATTATCTATATGGTGAAGTCGAAGTCTCACATACTCAATCCAATCCTCCTAGTAGGGGTAGAAGTTCACGATTGATTATAAGTTGAGTGTTCAATCATTAAAAGAGTAATTTTACATTTTACATTTACCACCATCAAAGGTCTTAATAGAAGAATTTCTTATTTAAAATTCTAAACTCATTATTTTGATATAAAAATATAATCACAAATTTTAGCTATTGACTTGATCTTTTGTTACAGACAAGCAGTTGAAAGGTCTATGTCACATCCTAAACCTAAGACTCAAAAGAGATGTAACAAAGAGAGTAAATTTAGGTGACTGAATTTTTCTTAAACAACTATTCTGAAAATTTTACATACTATATAATAGTGTAAAAGATCAACGCAGTCGTCTAAATTTACCCATCATATCATAAGAATATTTAAACAATAAATCTACCAAATTCATAGCAAAACAACCCAAATTGAAACTTTTCGTACCAACTATAGAGCATCTAAAATGATGAATATCAAAACAATACTATTAAAAATTACTGAACTTACCTCCAAAATTTATTTATAATATTTTCCCCACACAACTTCCAAAAGGGGGGCAAAACCTACTCCTCCACCTTCTCCTTACCCTTCCCTGAATACAATTATAATCAACTATTAAGTCATATGACTTAGTAAGATAAGCAATCTACTATGATGAATTTGTTAGTAGAATATTAATATGCATACGATTAGATAATTAAAATAAAGGTTACATAATCATTAGTTTGTATAGTAACATTAACTTATTAATTCTTCTTTGTCAAATATGATATACACATTACTACATAACACATATATATAGTCACATTTTAAATTTATGTCATGTGTCGTTATCACATTCATTGGCAAACATATCATAACATATACATTACATGAAATTTCCTTTCTTTCCATAGAAGACTCTTTTGCTCCATCTCATAACATTTGAGGACCTTTTTGCCTCACTGGGAATCCTTTTGTCCCAATTCCTACGCAGGTAATATCATAACATTTAGAGAATTTCCTAATTACTAACACATGACATGTATAATTTGTTACAACCAAGAAAAGAAATACAATATGTAATATGCTCATAAATAAACTGAAAACATATACTAATATGCAACAAGCAAAACAAATTTATCACGAGTGGCATATATGAAATTATGCATATGTCTTGGTTTCAAATAAAACATATAATATAAACAATTAATATTATACTAAATGACATAGAAAGATAAATATATCTATATTAGAATTTGCAAATCTAAATGGCAAACTTCTCTCAAAATGTGACCAAACCTCTTACATACATCAATATTGGCTTTTCCTCATAGAATATTATTCCAAAAGCTTGATTCAAAACTAAATTTCAAACAACTAATCAATCACCTAGTAATTTACAATGATTCATTATCATTTATTAAAACTTACAGGTGAACGTGACAGTTGTCACGCGTGCTTCCTATGCAACCCTTCTTATTTGTGCTTTAATCCTACTTAAAAAAAATAATATAATTAACTCATTTCAATTTAAAATAATATAATTAAAGCTTTATTCTTTAATTAATCTCAATTAATTAATCCAATATATATATATATATATATATATATATATATATATATATATATATATATATTAAAATCCATAAATTCAATGTTTTCCAATTTTTTTATCATTCCACATTTCACTTTAGCTAACATAACTAAATTTATTAATACTTTATTTAATTCCATAAAATATCCCAATTTATTTCAAATTAATTTCTTTATAGACAAAAATAATAAATATCATTTTAGTTTTTACCAAATAATAACTATCTATAAAAAAAAAAGAAATAAACCTTATTACTTTCATTTCCCTCACAAGCTACCCGCTTCATAAAGACACGATCCGCTCCAGCCAGGACTGCCCCTCCATTGAGAAGCTCATGTCATCCCCACAGGCCGATGCCGATAACCGCACCCACGACGACCCTCCGGACCCTCCTCAGGACCCCTCTCTCCTCGTTCTCGTCTCACATGAAAGGGGCAACCGGATCGAAAAGAAGGAAATGATCGATTATTGTGTGTGTATATATATATATATATATATATATATATATATATATATATATCTTTAAATGCCGAGGTAAGTAATCCTAGCTATAGTGAAACCGCTTTATGGCTAATTACTGTTTAAATTATAAATATAATTAAGAAATTAATTATTATTAATATATATTATTAGATAAATACATGCCTTACAATTCTCCCATCTTTATAAAAATTTCATCCTCAAAATTTCTTGATCAACGAAAAAATATAGGAAATTGGTTCATTTCATCCGCTTTCCCAAGTGGCTTCTTTCTCTCGCCTATTTTTCCATTTCACCTTCGTGAAAGGAATCCTATTTCTCAATTTCTTAACTTCAAATTCCACAATTCTTCGCTCTACATAAGTTAGATTCTTTTGAATTTCAATCTTCTTATGTGATATTCGCTGGTTTGCATCTGTAACCCATTTTCTAAGCATTTAAACATGAAAAATATTGTGTATATCAAACATATTTGGTGGCAAAGCTAAGCAACCTTTCCAACTTGTTTAATAATTTCAAATGGCCCAATGTACCTATGACTCGCCTTTTCCACCTTGACCAAATTTGATATACCTTTCATAGTCCGACTTTCGAAATACAAAATCTCCCACTTCAAATTCTATCATCTTATGCTTCGGGTCATAATATTTTTGTTGTCTATCTTGTGCAGCTTTCAATCTGTCTTTGATAATTCTAATCTTTTCACTCACTTGATTAATCAATTCTAGTCCCATTAATTATCTTTCTCCGATTTCAAGCCAACTCAAAGGAATCTTATATTTTCTACCATACAAAGCTTCATAAGGAGCCATTTGGATACTAGATTGATAGATGTTATTATAGGCAAACTCTATCAAAGGTATATGATCTTCCCAACTATCGCCAAAATCCAAAATGCACAACTTCAGCAAATCTTCTAATACCTGAATTGTTCGTTCATATTGCTCATCTGTTTGTGGATGAAATGTAGTTTAGTACTTGTGGTGAAATTATTATATACATCTCCTCCTTCATCTATCTCCCTTTTCTTTTTGGGAAAAGAGGATGAATGAAAATAGAGATATATAAAATACACCTTGTTGGGATGCCACGTAGATCCACAGATGTTCTTATTAGGGTGATCAGACATTGAGAAAAGGTGTACTATCTCGAGAGATAGAAGTCACCACCCTACAATGGACCTAATCACCTCAATAAGGACTTCTAAGGACTATGGAAATTCAGAATGTACTAGAGATTCTTCCCTTACTTTACATGAAAAAGTATATCAGAGTTTATTTTAAACGGGTTCGTAAGTTCCCTATGTGCCCCATAATTAATTACATCTAAGGAACATGATTCTTAGAATACTCGATTAAGGTAAATGATCATTGTCTCCAAATATTTTGAAAGGTAGGACTATCAATCCATTAGTTTATTTTTAAAAAGTCAAGTGGGATCGATCAAGAGGAGGGAGTTCTTATCGAAGCCAAACACAAACAAGTAGGGGATGCTTAAGATACTAAGAAGCCCAATAAGCATCCCAAAATTACCCTATGGTTGGGCTTTACATCTTTGAAATTGAATTAATTTATTTGAGTTGAATTTTTATTAGAAATATAGGACTTACAATTCTATAATACAAGGTTATGAAAATGCCTAAGAGGTGAGGATTTATGCTCATAACCAGCAAAGGGAAGTAGCAACCTCTGAACGTAAATCTAGGGAGCTTTGAGGGCCAAAAGCACGACCTAAATCTAATGAAAATGGGTATTTAGTTTACCTCAACAAGAGATGATAAACCACCCAACTATTAGACTTACAACTGCTGGGGTGGCCAACTAACTCCTATGATTTTAAAATATGTAGGCAAATCATATGTTTATGCAAGATAACAAGGTTGTTATTTATTTAGAAAGAGACTAAGTCCTTAAACACACTCTCTAAGAGACTAGATCATATAAGGGCGTTCTTTAATGACTTAAATCTAATACAAATTTTTCATATGTTTTATTTTTATTTTGGACAATCAATTTAACACACGCTTTAGGATTATTTATGCCTAATGCATGAGAAATTAGATTATGGACTAAAATCAGAAAGATAAGGAGGTGTGTTTCCACCACGGCTTTCATAAGTCAAGCCAAGTTCTCTAGTAAAGGGGGAAGCCCTTCAATCAGGAGTGAAATAATATAGTTTTTATGCATGATGTTAAAAAATAAAGTACACATCCAACAAAGGGGTTGTTGATTCTTTTATCTTGATTTTAACTTAAGCTTTATATGAGGTTATGAGTTATTTATTTTTAATCTGAATTGATTAGTTTGGTAGAAAATTTACTTTTCCTAAGAGCATAATCCATCCAAGCCACATCAAAGCAAGGAAGAAACTAGGAAAAGATTTCATCTTAATGCGCAAATTAAACAAACATCAATCAATTTATAAAACTAGCATAAAAGAATAAAATGCCATTTGTGGTCTGCTCACTACACAAACCCAAAATTGTAAGGAGCTCTACCCTTATACAACCCAGATTACAAATGAATTAATTACAATTAAGTAAGGAATTCATGTTATGGGGGTCTTCATTCTTCTTTTCTTCTTTTCTTCTTTCTTCTTTTTTTCTTTTGGTTCCTTCTTTTGCATGGTTGGAATGTGGTTGACCAATGCTCATCCTAATCCCCCATAATAATCATTCCAAAATACTAATTGCAAAAGTACATGAAAATGAGAAAAAGAAATCTAACTAAAACCTGCAAAATAGAGATTAGTTAAATAAACCATACAATACCAAGCATGTATATGTATAAATTGGACTTAGCACTCCACACATGCGTAACCAAGTCCACCTGGCCTATTTTGGATTATGCTTAGGGGTATAAGCACCTGCACAGCAAAAGTAATTTTATATTTTTATTACATACCCTTAAGCACAATTCCTATAAGATAATGATTAGACTAAATCATCCTACCATTCAGTATACACCCTAACATTTAGGCTAAAACATAATATCACAAAATAAAAGCAAACATCAAAGCATGCCCTAACCTAAAGCTATAAATGGTGATTTAGCCTAATGTATTTAAGGTTTGTGTGGTATGCTTAGCTATGGCTTTAAGGTTTAGATTTTCTAAGTATGAAAATGTTCAAGTTAGAGAGTAGTTTCATTTAAGTTGTTAAATTGATTTGGGTTAATTTTATTTTATGTTTTCATTAAGTTTGAATGAACCTAGGATTAATTACTAAGTGTTGTAGAGGAAAAGAGAAGGAACTTCTCTTCCTCCCTACCTTAAGTAATTTCTAAGGTAGATTCATATTTGATTCTTATTTAGTAAATATTTTTATCATGTGTTTTAATTAATCCTAAGTTTTGATTTTTTCCTAAACAAATCTATTCAAAAGAAAGGCATTTTAAGATTAAGTAAAGTGAAATATCACATAGCACACATCACTTCATTTCTTTCTCAACATGTGTAACATGCATATGAATGAATCCTAAGCATATCTATAGATGTAGATAGGAATGTTTAGCATACCTTAATGATGAATGCTAAGTAGTGTTAGTTAAGAAAATTTGGATGCCTTATGATGCATGATTTTCATTAAGTAGAAAAGAGGGATTTCTTTTTATCCATTTTTTTCACATGCACAATTATATATATGAAAGGCATGAGTATGGCACCATTGTTAGCACCAGGGGTGTAAGGTACAAGACCTACTTAGGGTTACTTAAAGCCTCACAACCCGAGGTTGTCCAGACTAATATACCATTTTCTTTAAATACATATGCATATACAAAAGAAATGAATGGAAAAAGAAAGATGCAAAAGTTTGTGTTTATTTGTTTGATTTGTTTATGCAATTTATATGTGTAAGTGTGGATGTCATTCTTAAGTAATAACATATGAATGAATAGGAAAGGATTTAAGCATGTGCTATATTTTTTTCAAATGAACTATACACTTTTGCCAAATCCTATTCAATACTATGCTAAAAGAACAGAGAAGGAAAGCCACACTATGCACATCTTTATATTTTTGCTCACATGCATGCTCATAAATAATTATAAGTAGCATACCTTTCAATTTTGATAATTAATTCATAAGTTTTGAAAATAATTTATGATTTAATAGTGATAATAGCCATTCATATTCTTACTTTAGCCAAAACATGCAATTTGACATAAAGGAAACATTTCATTTTTAATTTGATTTTTAAAGAAGCATGAATGCATGAATTTCATATGGCATACACATTTAGCATGTTAGAAAGAAATAAACTGATGAAAGCAATGTAAATTCATTCACACTAATTAATTCCTAAAGACAATCCTATGAATAAGATTATTTAAAGTAAATCAAATTTATTTTAAGGAGAGTTTGAATTTTGTTTGAGTTTGATTTTAATTTAAAAAAATGTGAGAAGGTTTGCTAATCCTATCCCATTCCCACATGTGAATGATGTTTTAGTTTAATTTTTAGATGATTAGATCAATGTTATGCTTTGGTTAGGTTAAGGTGTGAATTAAGTGTATTAATTACCCTTTACCTACACCACTTTAACATATTTAATCACATAATTATGAGCCAATGTATGACATAAAATCACACAAAGAATTTAAATCAATAATGCACCTAGGAAAGAAAGGGCCTAATGCAATTGGCTCACAATTAATCTAATTATTAAGTTAAAGGATTTAATTTAAGTACTTTCATAACCCTTCCCACACATGTGGGTTGGATTTTGATTTCCTTAAGTTACCTAGGTTATTGAACACCTAAGCACCTACCCAAGATGAATTGATTAAGTTATGGAATGTTTTGATTTTGAAAAGTTTGATTAATTAAGCCATTTAATTAGGTGATTAAATTATTTAATTAATTTGCACTTTAATTAGGTTTTTGTCCAAATGAAATAAGCTTAGGGAAAAAGATATGGGAAAGAACTCCTAATCTCATTCCCTAAATCCACTCAATGTTCTAGAGTAATCAGTAAAATTAATTAATGGATTTATCAATATTTAAAAGGTTAATTAATCATTTAATTGATTAAGAGAGTAATTAGGAATGAACCAAACAATTACCCCAATTAAAGAATTAATAAATTCTAAGAAAATCATGGGAGGCAGAGATCATCCCATTAATCCCTAGGAAGTTTGGAATTAATCAGAATAATTAGAGAGTAATTAATATAATTATATTCCTAATAAAACCCCAATTCAAAAATATCACTGCTCAAAATCAATTGAAATTAATTTTAGAATATTTCTCTTTGAATTATCTTTCCAACACTTTTTATTTTGTATTTTTTAATTTTTCTATAATTAGTTAGGAATATTTGAAGTTTCCAAGCTTATTAGGTAATTAATCCCCTAATTATGTGACTAATCCCGTTGACAGCATGTGGACCGCTGATGCAGCATGCGCTTTCCACATAGCGTGATGGGAGAGGTCACTTAAGTTATCACATCATAGTGTCACGGTAGCAGTAGAGCTACACGCTTTCTCCCCCATCCATTCGATCAAGGATCGGACGGCTGAGATCGAGCCCGCGGTATTAATAGGATTAAATCAAGGATCCTATGTGTCTTGCTCATGGCCGTCCATCCAAAATGCATGGATGGACAGCCCATGATCCTTCACTAATCTTCCCCATGGGAGAGGACATCCGTCCATCCTTTAGGGCATGATCCAAGCTCGATTGAGCTCGGATTGAGCTCAAACTCAACCCACACCATCATCATGCAAGGGGGGACACATCCAACGGCTAACTTTGCTTGAGATGAAAATCCACTTCATAAAAGACCACACACTCTCTAGTTTAAGCACGGGTTGAAGGCATACCTTGCCGGAGGCTATCACCAGCTCGAGTTCAATGACGTAGCTTCATTTAGTGGAGACAAAACCCTGTTGAAGATTTGAGATGGTTTGGTTGACTAGATCTTCCTACGGACCAAGCTCTCCTTCAAATGGATTCAGTCTTGATCAAAGTCCCACCTCCCTTGCCTTTGGAGCTTGGAAGAAGTTTGGGATGAGTTCGACTAGGCCCTCTAAAGGTGCTCAAAGGAGGAATTAGATTGGTTTTATGTATTGGCTAAGTTGGATTTCCTTGCTACCTCCCCTATTTTTGGCTTGGAGAAATCGAGAATGGAGAAGTTGAATTGGCTCTAAGAAGCTTGGAGGAGCTCTGGAATGCTAACTCGGACTTCCTATTACTCAATCGAATGCTAGAGAGATCAGTTGACATGAAATTAGGGGGAGTATATCTCCCCCTTGAAGGATCGGATGACCGCAAGCTCCTTTGCTATTTTGATCCAATTGACCCTATTCAATGGGTTTGTTAGGCTATTATAAGTGTCATGACATTCGGTTTTAGGTGTGGAGTGGATTAGTGGAGCTCCCATGTGCTTGAAATGAGTGGAGGAAGGATTCTCATGTGCTCATGTCCATGGGGGTGGTCAGTTTTAGCCTTAGGTTGGGTTCGGCTGATCGAAACCCATTGGGTCATGTGCACCATGTCCATTAGTGACCATTTGGTCCACTAAGAGGATGCCAAGTGTCCATGAAAAGGAATTGACCAAATTCCAAGTGGTTTTGATTTTAGGTTACCCTATGGCCTAGAGTAAAATGGTCATTTGACCTTGATTTTAATTTGGATATGTTTGGTATGATTGGAAAATGGGTTAGGCCAAGTTTCATTGAATTTGGAGTTAGTTTGATATGATTTGGATGTTGACCCATTTAGGTCAAACTGGATCAACTTGGGTCAAGTTGACCAATTGGTCAAATTGGGTCAGACCAAGGGTTGGGTCAAGTTCATATGATCATTTGAAATATTTTGGCATCATTGGTTTAGTTCAATTTAATTTATATTTGAATTTGGTTCATTTGATTTCATTTAGGTCAAACCTATTTGGTTAGGTCATGAGTTGGTTTAAGTTTGGTTGATCATTTGAAATGGATTAGTATCTTTATTTCCAATCAATTTGCTTTATATTTAAATTTGGCTCAATTTGACCTTATAGGTCAAGTTGGGTTTAAGGTCAATTGGGCTAGTTGAGTCTAGTTGGTCAATTGTTTGGTCAAAGTTCAACAAGTGATTTGGAATGAAAAATTGCTGGTTTCAATCAATTTGACTTAGATCAAGTTTCAACACATTTTGACTTTTAAGGTCAAGTTGGGTCAACCAAGTTAAGTGGCCAATTGGGCTAGGTTAGGCTCAAATGATGACTTTTTCAAACATTGATCATGAATGAGTTTTGATCAATGGTTTCAATGAATTTGGCCTATAGTGATTTTTGGCTAGTTTAGGTTTCATTTTGGCTGAGTGTTGACTTGGTCAACCCTTTGGTTTGACTTGGTTTGACCCAATTTGAGTGATTGATCATCTTATGATGATTGTTGCTCACAATGTGAGGCTTAGGTAGGCTTAGTTCAATTCAATTTGGTTAGGAATTTGGCTCAAAGGGTACTTAGCTCACTTTGGGTCAAGTGAGCCTAAGTGGGTCAAATGGCTTGGTCAAAGCTTGATTTGAGTTTGATTGAACTCACATATGGACTTATGATTGAAATATAAATCCATTTGCAAGAGATTTGAAGTCAAATGAGTTTTGATTCATTTGACAATTTCAAGTTCAAAGGGTGAACATGAGTTTGACTTGGGTTTAATTTTGAATTTAGTTTTAGTTTGATGATTGGAGTTTGTATTTATATTTGGATTCATGATTGAAGGATTGATTGAATCATGAAGAAAATCAAGGGTTTGGCTTGATTTGAGTTTGATTTAAGTTCAAGAATTTGACTTGAAAGGCTTAGGTTGAATTTTAATTGAATTTGGATTTAAGTTTTTGAATTTTTTGGTTTGATGTTTAAAGTTTATGTTTATATTTGGATTCATGATTGTAGGATTGATTGAATCATAAAGAAAAAAAGGGTTTGACTTGATTTGAATTTGATTTGGCTAAGTTCAAGATTTTGACTTGGAAGGCTTAGGAATTTGAGTTTGATTTTGAATTGATTTTTAGATATTTAATTTATATTTCATTTATATTTGTGAATATAAATGAGAATATAAATGGGTTATGAGAAAATTTCTTGAATTTGAATTGATTTGGATTTGATTTAGCTAAGTCCAAGATTTAATCAAAGTGACATAGAAAGATTTTGATTTGGATTTGGATTTTGAATTTGGCTTGATTGATTTGAATTTATATTTCATTTATATATGTGAATATAAATGAGAATATAAATCAGTTATGAGAAAATTTCTTAAATTTGAATTGATTTGGATTTGATTTAGGCTAAGTCCATAAGAGGGAATCAAAGGACGTAGGAAATATTTTTGAACTTGGAATTTCAATCATAAGCTTCAATCATTTGGAATTGATTTGAGTTTGAGAAAATCAATTAAGTTGGAATTGATTTAAGTTTTGATGTTGATTTGGAGTTTGGAGTTAGTTTGATTTGGAGTTTGACTTGAAGGGAGGAAGTGAGGAATTTGCCATATAGACAAATTTTCCTAACACCTCTAAGGCATGACTTATTCCTATGGCTAACTCTTCTAAGTCTCTAGGGCTAGGTTGAGTGTTCACCTAATCACTAGATGTGTCTTAGGACTAAGGAACTCATAAAGTTTAAGAGAAGTCCTATGCCTAAGATGGAGGAGTTGAGAGCTCATCCTAAAAATGAGGTCAACAGTACCTAAAACCGCATGAATACTTTTCCGGAGTTTTGATGTAAACCTATCATATCTATCTGATACAATAACTTTGGAATTCCATGCAATCTGATAATTTCTTTTATGAACAATCTAGCTAATCTCTTTATGAATCTATCGAATGGTAAAAAAGTGTGATGACTTTGTTAATCTATTAATGATTAACCAAATATAGTCATGCCCTTATCTTGATTGAGGAAAACTCATAACAAAATCAATGGCTATAATTTCTTATTTCCACTGCATAAGTGATTGAAGCATACCACTGGTTTGATGTTCTACTTTGGCAACTTGACAAGCTTGCATTTGGATACATATTCGCCACATCCTTCTTCATTCCAGCCACCAAAAGAGTGTTTTCAAATCCTCATACATTTTGTGCTTCGGTGAATTGCATAACTAGAATTGTGAGCTTCAAATAAAAAAATCTTGGAATAGATTTATCTCTTTTGGTACCCACAATTTAGAATTACTGAGCACACCTCGTTCATCAATTGTAATGTCTTTTCTTTTACCTACTAGCATTTTGATTCATTGATTTTTGTAAATCATCACAAGCTTTTTGTCCAGTTTTAATTTTGTCTTCCAAAGTAGGTTGAACCTCCATCCGATATAATTTACTTGTGCTATGCTCACTGTTCCAATTTTAACTATAGAGCTACTATATCTCAAATTAATTCTCTTAATGCATCAACAACCACATTGGCTTTTTCCAGACAATATTTGTATATCAAGATCGTCTTTTTATTAACTCTAGCCAATGCCTCTGTCTCAAATTTAATTCTTTCTGGGTGATAATATATTTTAAACTTCTATGATATGTAAATATCTCACATCTTATGCCTTAGAGATAGCCTTCAAATCTTCAAAGAAAAAATGATAACAGCCAATTCCAAATCATGTGTTAGATAGTTTTTCTCAAGTGATTTTAATTGCCTCAAGCATAAGCAATCACCTTCTCGCATTAAAACACAACCCAAACCTTTTAAAGAAGCATCACTATAAATTTGAAAACCTTCTATACCATATGGGATTGTTAATAGGAGAAGTCATCAATAGCCTTTAAGCTCTAGAAAGCTCTACTCAATCATCTATCCAACCAAATTTCACATCCTTCCTCATAAGCTGGATAAAGGTGATGCAATATGTGAAAATCCTGCAAATCTTCTATAATAACCTTCTAAACCCAGAAAACTTCTCACTTCTAACACATCATGGTTTACCCCATTAACTAACTTTCTAAATCTATAGAAATGCCTTCCTCACTAATGATATGCCCCAAGAAAGCAATACATTTCAACCAAAACTCACATTTTGAGAATTTAGCAAATAGGTGCTCTCTCAACGGTTTAGCACTATTCGAGATGGTTGGCATGATCCTCCTCATTCTTGGAGTAGATTAATATATCATCCATGAAGACTATCACAAATTGATCGAGATATAGTTTGAAAATTATATTCATCATACTCATACAAGTGCATTAGTTAATCCAAAAGGCATAACTAAGAATTCATAATGCCCGTACCTAGTGCCAAATGTTGTCTTTGCAATGTCACCTTCTCTCACTCTGACTTGATGATATCCCGATCTCAAATCGATTCTGGAGAACACAGAAGCTCTTTCCAACTGATCAAATAAGTCATCAATTCTAAGGAGAGGGTACTTATTTTTAAATCACTATTTAATTCTTTGTAATCAATACACAATCTCATGGAACCATCTTTCTTCTTAATAAATAGTGTGGTGCACTCCAAGGAGATAAATTAGGTCCGATAAAACCTTTCTTGATTAATTCGATAATTGACTTTTCAACGCAATTCTTTAGTAACCATTCTATAAGGTGTTTTAACTCGAGTAATTCGTTGCACTTCAATTGTAAACTCTATCTCTTCGTGAGGTAACCCATCCAATTCCTCGGAATATATCAAGAAACTCATTCACAACCAAAATAGATTTGATATCAATAACTTTTAACCACTTTTACACCTAAAAATATTAAATCACCACCTTTTATAGCTTTGTCAACATTGAGTGAATGTAGTAAAGAGGCTATCACTCCCTTTTCACAGTGAAAATAAAACGGCCTTTCAGTAGGTAAATCAAACCTAACCCTTTTCTTCCAACACTGACAGAAAATATTTTTGTTTACCAATCCATACCCAAGAACACTTCAAATTCAATTAAAGGTAGTAAAATTAATTCAGATGAAAATTTTCTACGTGCTATCAAAATGTTAATCGTGCACATTTTGTTGGCTAACATACAATCACCAGAGGGCAATAAAATTCAAACACCATAAGTAAAGAAAACAGAAGGAAGGTGCAATGTATTACAAAATAGTTTAGACATAAATGAGTGTGATGCACCAAAATCAAAAAGCACTCTAGCAGGAAAATCTAAAAAAGTTATCATACATATCACCACATCTGAAGATTCTCTGGCTTCTTGGAAAGATAAAGCCAAAACACGAGCTAGTATTGACTTCACACTAGCTCCAGACTCTATTCCTTTATCCTTCTAAAATTATTTATTCATAGAAGGCTTTGTACCTTTATACACTTCTAGCTTTGGTGCAATTCTTAGCTCTCTGCTCCCCTGAAAATTTCTCAGATAGTTTCTTTTATATGACCCACTTCCTCACATAGATAACATCTTCCAGAATTTACTAAACACTTCCCAGAATGTGCTTTTCCACATATAGTGCAAACTGGTGTTGATGTCTGGCCTCCTTGTTGATGTTGCCGCTTATTGATTGATGTATTGTGATTTTGACTGAACTTTGCTTTTAAATTGCTCGATCTAACAAATAACCTGCCTCTTACTACCGATATCCCATCTTTATTTGACCATATCCATATCATGCTCCAACAGTTTAACATTCTCTACTAATTCTACAAAATTCTTAATTCTGAACGGAATTAAAGGTTGTTTGTATTGATCTCTCAATCCTCTGAGAAATCTATAGCACTTTGTTGTACTAATTAACTACAATATATAATGGGATAAGGATGTAAATTCTATATTAAATTGAATCACTATTTTATTGCCTTGAGTCAGATTTATAAATTTCTTCTGCATTGCTTGTCTGGTTGAAGGAGGAATGAACCAATCTCTAAAGACTTGCTCAAACACTTCCCAGGTAATCTGATCGATAAATCTGCCTACAAAATTTTCCAACTATTGGCCTCTCCACCAATGCTCTGCCTCCCCTTCCAACACAAATACTGCTAGAGATACTCTTCTATCTAATGTGCATTTCCTCCCATTTAATATTTTCTCAATTCAGACAATCCAATCTTCAGCTACCCTGACATCTACTCCTCCCTTGATTAATTACAACTTCAAACTCTAAAATAATTTCAACTGCTTATCATATCACCACTGATACTAGTACTAGCACCGGTGCTTTGAATCAGAATAGATGGTACTAGTCGAGCATGTATGTTGGTGGTATAATAGGTGTACTACAAAAGATTGCATTTTCTCCATCATCATCAGATCATCATTCATCATTTGCATTTGCATCACAACAAGAGAGTCGTGTCGGTACATTTTTTTTAAAGGTGCTTCCTCAACTGGTGCAATAGTTTTCAATTTCGCATCTCTGCTGGTATTTGCCCATTTGTTCTCTGCACCCTTTTCCATATCTCGAAAATGAATAGCATAACATGTATCTTCTATATATATATATATATATATATATATATATATATATATATATATATATATATATATATATATATATTTGTATGGCTCAATATATATTCAAGCTTATGTTTTATCTACTCACTTATTACAACTAATGCTCTAGAAATCAAATCATATTCCAATCTCCTCTAAACCAAATCATGCTTAATTGATCATTTGAATTCAAATCCTTTGATACCACTTTCTATCACATCCCAAATGATAACCTAAGACTCATCAAAGAGATGTAATAGAGAGTAAATTTAGGTGACTGAATTTTTCTTAAACAAATATTCTAAAACTTTACATACCACATAATAGTGTAAAAGATCAACGCAGTCATCTAAATTTACCCATCATATCATAAGAACACTTAAATAATAAATCTACCAAATTCATAACAAGCGAAAATAACCCAAATTGAAACTTTTCATACCAACTATAGAGCATCTAAAATGTTGAATATTAAAACAATACTATTAAAAATTATTGAACTTACCTCCAAAATTTATTTACAATATTTTCCCACAACTTCCAAAAAGGGGGCAAAACCTACTCCTCGACCTTCTCCTTACCCTTCCACGAAAATAGTTTTAATCAATGTTAAGTCATATGACTTAGTAAGATAAGCAATCTAATATAGATTTGAATTATCAAAGAGTAGAATATTAATATGCATATGGATTGGACAATTAAAATAAAGTTATGTGCATAATCATTAGTTTTGTCTGACACATTAACTTATTAGCAATTCTTCTCTGCACATGATGATGTACATTACTACATAACACATATATATAGTCACAATAGCTTTAAATTTATGTCATGTGTCATTATCACATTCATTGGCGAACATATCATACATTATACATTACATGGAATTTCCTTTATATAGGAGACCCATCTCATAACATTTGAGGACCCTTTTGCCTTACTGGGAACCCTTTTGTCTTAATTTCAATGTAGGTAATATCATAACATTTGGCCAATTTCTTGATTACTAACACATGACATATAAAAGCTAAGTTGTTGGGCATGTTTGCAACAGTAGGAAATACAATATGCAATATGCTCATAAATGAACTGAAAACATATACTAATTATGGATATGCAACAAGAAGCAAAATAAATTTATCACTAAGTGGCATAAATATGAAACTATGCATATGTCGTAGTTTCAAGTAAAACATACAATGTAGACAATAAATATTGTACTAAATGACATTGCAAAGAAGGTTAAACATATCTGTATTAGAATTTTGCAAATCTTACTTAAGTGGTGAACTTCTCTCACAAAACATGATGTAAACCTATGCACATAAACAATATCAACAGGCTTTTTCTCCTCTATGTATTCCAAAATCTTGATGCTTCAAAAACTAAAATTTCAAACAACTAATCAATCACTAGTAATTTACAATGATTCATTATCATTTTTTAAAACTTACAAGTGATTGACGGTTTCACTCTTTTGTTTACTTTAATCGCTTAAAGAAAATAATAATATAAACTTTCTTTCAATCTTTAAAATAATATAATTAAAGCTTTATTCCTTAGTTAATTTAAACTCAATTAATTAATCCAATTAAATTCTACCATATATATATATATATATATATATATATATATATATATATATATATATATATATATATATATATATATATATATATATATATATATATATATATATATATATATATATATATATATATATAATATATTTATAAAGATATATTAAAATCCATAAATTCAATGTTTTCCAATATTTTATCATTCCACATTTCACTTTACATAACAAAATTTATTAATACTTTATTTAATTCCATAAAAATATCCCAATTTATTTCAAATTAATTTCTTTATATATAAAATAATAAATATCATTTCATTTTACCAAATAATATCTATATATATAAGAAATATACCTTATTACCTTTCATTTCCCTCAAAGCCTCCCTTACGCACGGCACGATCATCCGCTCGTGGGGCGGCTCCCTTCGCGTGGCTTCGGCCCCCCCCTAGCGTCAAGCAGAACCGCATCAGCGACCCTCGACCCTCTTGACCCTCTCTCGCTCTCATCTCTCTCCGTGAAAGGGCAGGGATGGATCGAAGGAAAGAAAAAAATGCATGGTTCGATCGATACGATTATGTATATATATATATTTCTGAAGCCAATGCATGTTGAGGTAAGTGTGTTTACTCCTAGTGAAAGCGTGGTTTCTGACTACTGGTTTAATTAAATTATAAATATAATTAAGAAATTAAATTATTAATATATATTATTAGATAAATACATTCCTTACAATTCTCCCTCCTTAAAAATTTCATCCTCAAAATTTCTTGATCAACTAGTAAAATATAGGAAAATTGCTTCATTTCATCCTCTTTCTAAGTGGCTTCTTTCTCTGGCCTATTTTTTCATCTCACCTTCCCAAAAGGAATCTGTCTATTTCTTAATTTCTTAACTTCAAATTCTACAATTGTTTCTAACTCTACTGCGTAAGTTAGATTCTTTTGAATTTCAATCTTCTTATGTGATATTCGCTGGTCTGCACTCTTGGATTAGACAGTCCCCCTTTTCTAGTAGCCATCTCTATGGTTGGAGAATTTGTTCAGCGAATGCACAGATTCTCCTTGGTTTAGTAAATCTGAGATAGGCCTAGGCTAATATAAGCTCCTCCTTAGTATGATCTTTCACAAACTAATATGTTCCATGATAAATAAACAAAACAAACAAACAAAAATATTTATTTGTGGGTTAGGAATTCATGTCCCCAGTGGCCCCTTTCCCAAGCAGGGCATCTATCTTTAAAGGCATCAGAACTCCCTATAGGAATTGCCTATACGCTTGAGTTGAGATAAGTCCCAGTGCCTCTCTCAGAGTCACCCTTAGGTGGGTTCAATCTATTTTGCCATAGGTTGTCCCTTGTCATTTCACTTTGTAAGATAAGTCTACTTCATTCTTTTGATGGATCAACCACGGAAGCCCTAGGTCGGGTTGACATGTTACCTCACTAATGTGTCACCCTAGTGGTCTTTTATTCATGAAAGATGTGAGTCCCCATGCTTTCTTCCCTGAATTAACCATTGCAAACCAAAAGGCACCCCTTTGGTTGGATAGTTCTCCCCTCAGCCGAGAAACTACTCCCTTTGGATTGGTAAATCTGTGTTAGACCAAGACCTGCATGGCCCTACTCATCTCATAACTGATGGGATCCATCAAAATAACTAAAATGAAATTAATCTTGACTATCTTTGAGTGATTTAAGTCCCCCGGCATTCACTCAATAGTCAGCCTGTTAACATTGTATGTTACCCCAATATGTCACCCTTTCATTATTTTGGAAGATGTGAGTCCCCACGCTTTCTTCTTAACTTGACCATTACAAACCAAAAGAAAATCCCTTTGGTTGGATAGTTCTACTGTGTGGTTGGCAGACTACCCCCTTTGGATTGGTAAATCTATGTTAGACCAAGGCCAATGGCCCCTACTTCGTCCATCCGTGGGATTCATCAAAAAATAACTAAAAATGAAATTAATCTTGACTATCTTTGAGTTGATCTAAGTCCTGGTATTCACTTAATTCTAAGGTTGGGTTCAATGTTGCCCTGCCAATGGGTCCCAACAATGATCCCTACTATGGAGGATGCAAGTATTCTTTCTACCTAGTACAATGGAAAGCAACCCCTTTGGTTAGATATTCCTTCCATGTGGTTGGTAGACAACCCATTTGGATCAGTAAATCTATGTTAGACCAAGGTCAATTTCTCATTGTCCATCACAAATCGAGGTCCACCTCAAAATCCAAAATTTTAAAATATGAAACAAATCCAATCAACCTCCCTCAGTGGAGTCAAATCAAACAACCAAATCAATTAAACAAATCAAATCAATCTGCTTCTTCTCAATGAGATGCAAGTCTTTATGATTCCCCAACGGATCTCGAATTCTAATCCCACAACAAATTTTACAACCTCTTGTTCTCAACGGATGGCTTGAATTTATTCTTCTAGTGGAGAGTTCACATTTTCATCCACGGTGGAGCATCAATCATAAATCAACAAATCAAATCTCCCAGGTGAGACTCAAATCAAATCCTTTCATCCCCGGTGGATGACTTGAACCTCTTTCCCTAGTGGAAGGTTCACATACTCAATCCTTGGATTCCTCCTTCACTCTCTTATGTTAGACATGAATAGAGTCACATTGCACTAAGCTCTTGATTCCCTTGGGTTGGGGAGTAGATCATTTCTATTAGTGCTTGTGATGGATTGGTGTTGTTGATCATCGGTCAACACCAATGATACGGTGTACCTTGTCTCACACCACACCTATTACTTTGTTGACCTCACTTTGAGTGAGCTTTAAACTTCTTCATCTTAGACATAGGACCCTCTTAAACATTAAGAGTTCCTTAGTCTTAAGACACTTCTAGTGATTAGGTGAACACTCAACCTAATTAGAGACTTAGAAGAGTTAGCCATAGAATAGGTCATGCCTTGGGTGTTAAGAAAATTTACCTACCTTAGCTTACTTACTTCCTTCTTTTAAGTCAAACTTCAAATTCAAATCAACAAATTCAAATCACTTCAACTCGAATCAACTTCAAACTCAAATCAATTCCAAATAATTGAAACCCATGATTCAATTCCAAATCCAAAATCTTTCCTAGTCACTTTGATTTCATCTGGACTTAGTTCAAATCAAATTCAAATTACTTCAAACTCAAGAGATTTTCACATAACTCATTTATATTCTTATTTATATTCACAAATATAAATAAAATATAAATTCAAATAACAAAACTAAATTCAAAATTCAAACCCTAAAACTAACTTTATACCCTTTCAAGTCAAATTCTTGAACTTAGCCAAATCAAACTCAAATCAATTCAAACCTTTGGATTTTCTCTTCAAACAATCAATCCTTCAATCACAAACCAAATTCAATTATAAACTTTCACAATGATTGTCTTCACCTCAAAATATTTGCATAATTCACAGTGTAAGATGTTTAAGTCAATCTAGTTTTAACCCGCCCAGCATCCTCAGACACCTGAATTTAAACATTTAGCACTATGTTGGGGCCCATGTGGGTATTTAATAATTTAGATAATTTTATTTCTAAATTATAAGATTAATTTTATATTTTTATTTAATTCTAACTTAGCCTAGCCTTTTCAAATATTAAAATTTGCACTCTAAATTTCTATGTCCAGAACATGCGGTTTAGCTTAGATAATTTCATTCAATTAATGAAATTCATAAATTGAAATATTATAATTTGCATGAAATCAATTATTTTGGATCGAAGTAAGCACCTATAATATGTGCAAAATTTAATTTAGTATCGCCTTCTCTGTGCTTGTACGAAGAGTTACAGATTCAGTGATGAATTACTTTTAATTTTCAAATAGTGCCTTCTACACGCTTGCACTTGAGTATTGTGGGTTCGATGGGAAGTAACCATTATGGTTCTATTTAGTCATATAAAAATATGCTCATTATTTGCACTTTGTTCGTGATTATTGAAATCTTATCTTTAAGTGATATTTGGTTCATTCCCATTAATGGCTTTTTTAGCTCATTGCAAATCTAATTCAAATCATATGAGTTACTTTTGATTCACCCAATATATCATGTGCATATTGAGTGATTATTGAAAGATATTGTATATGCTCATTGATGAGCTAGTTAGCTATATTGTAAGTGCTTCTATGAATTTCATTTGGATCTCATTAATTTTGAAGATAAGCACTTAGATATATCACAACTCTCATGTGCTTCAAATCCGACTTTAAATGCAAGATCCAAATGATTCTTTTAAAGACCACATTCATGGTTGTTCATGAGTTGTCTAATTGAACTTGTGCTTGTAAGCAAGTCATCATATTTTTTGCAAACTCATTCTCAACCTTTAGATTTGTCACCAATCATTTATTATTTTGTATTCAATTGAGGTTCCTATTTTATTTGACATCAAATGAGGTAATTCAAGTGTTCAATTGATAATATTCATGTATTCATGTTACTTGTTCATGAATTTAACACTTTGAATAGTCAAAGAGAAGCTTGTTCATGTTATTTAGTGAGATGTTAAATCCCACTCATGCTAATATAAATATCAAGCTTCATATAAATTCTTTAAACTTGATTGTGTTCAATTCAAATCATTTTTAGTTCACTTGGGATAAGATGTAGTAATCTCAATGTTTATTGTTTTAGCCATATTCATGCTTATTGGTTAGCTTCGTAGTCACATCCATATTCATATATGAGCTATTGAACCCAATTTGGATTCATTCTAAATTCTACATCAAGTTTCATATTTATTTGAAAATTATACTTCAAATTTATTGTAAGTCTCTTATGAGTTTGGTATTAACCTCCTCAAGTTTCACTTACTATGACTTGAGTATCCTCATTTGTTTCAACATATAAAACAATAAGCTCAAGCATTCATTTAGTGATAGACTAAGTGAATGAATTCATTTCATAGTATATTCTCATGAAACTTGTTGTGCCCACTCAATTTTAATTTTATAAATTTATATTTTAGACTTTATACTATATATTTAACTTTTATTAAATCATTTTTTATTTAAGTAATTTTCAAATCTTGGCAACATTTGACGTCATCCCTGCAGAACTGCGTCGGTGTTGAAGGCTGCCGTTATCTTAGGTGATGGTGTTTGAGAACATGGCAGTCTTTAGTACTCATTACACTAGCTTAGGCATAACAAGTCATCAAACACCAAATAATATCACATTTTGATGAGTCGACACGTTATATGCATTTTTCCTCATGAGGCCAAGTCAATACACTTGAGTACTTAATTTTAGCTTAGACATTTGCAAAATGATCGGATGATGATAAATAATTTATGGGATAACTCTGAATAGTAACATAATTTTTTTGTTTTTTGTTTTTTTTTTTAAATTTTTTTACTTCTGTTTTGAGGAAAGAAAGAAAAGAATATGAAATTGTGATCATAAGTAGAAGATGGATTTGGCATCTTGTAGAGATGTCGATCTTTCTTTATAGCAAGAGAGAGTGAGTTTCTCGTTAAATAAAGAGAACGAGATTAGTAAGCGAGTATTGTAATGAAGGAGAAAATATTATGCGTTGCGTGGCTTTACGTCAGAACCAATCTAACGCTAGTTTTTTTCCGTTTTTAAGCGTAGCTGGGCGGACGGCGAATGTTTATCCTGGCTACATTGCCCTCGTTCAAATGAGAAGAAATCATTGACGTGTGTCATTGACATTCCTCTTTGCGTATAATGATTTAGGGCCTTCACCACTTTGCTTTCGATGGCTTGGATTCGATGGTTTGAATGAGTCTTCGAATAACTTCCATTGAGGTATTATAGCACATGAGGTATTTACACTGTGTTTTTGAACTTTAATGAATTTAGGGTTTTCTATTCTCTCAAAAGAACATTTTAGAACATTTGAGTTTAGGGTTAAATGAAGATGTATTTTAGTAGTTTTGGAGATGTTTTGCATGTGCACTCTCTTGTGGTAATGATATTATTTTCAAATTTTGAACTAATTAGCCTTGTGAAATGTTTAGTATATCACATGGTAGGATGTTTGGTCATGTTTCAAGATGAATTTTTGTGGATTAGGGATGATAGTATGTTCAGATGAAATTAATATTATGTGATTTGCATCTGACTTTCTCTCATGAGTACGAGTATTTGGTCATTTTCTCTATTTCTTTGGTTGTTTGGAGAAAATTTGTTCATTGCAATCCATCGAGAACAATTTGGAGGTTGTTTGGTTGGTTTTTTTAGTGTTATTTTGCATCTGTACTCTGTACTCTCTTGAGAATCTGAGATGATTTAATGATATTTTCCAGTTTCTTTTATTTTTATTCAAATTATATTCATTACATTACATGAAAGCAATTTAGTGGATGTTGGTTGATTTAAGTATTATTTTGCATCTGTACCTCACGTACTCTCTTGAGAGTACAGATGATTTTGTGTACTTTTTTTCCAGTTTCTTTGGCCTGGTAGTTCAGATTATGTTCATTACATTCTAGTGGAAGTAATTTGGTGGCAGTTTGGTTAGTTTAATAGTATTATTTTGCATCTATACTCTCTATACTCTCGAGAAATGATAATTTGTGGTCATTTTTTCTATTTCTTTGGCTTTATTCTTATGTTCATTACATTCTGGAAGCAATTTGGTGGATGTTGGTGGTTTTAGTGTTATTTTACATCTGTACTCTCTGTACTCTCTTGAGAGTACAGATGATTTTGTGGACATTTTTTCCAGCTTTTTTGGCCTAATTGTTCAGATTATGTTCATTACATTACATTGAAGCAATTTGGTGGGATGTTGGTTGGTTTAGAAGTGTTATTTTGCATGTACTCTCACTCTCTTGAAATCTGAGAGATAATTTGTACTTTTTTTCCAATTTCTTTGGCCTTTTGGTAGTTTGTTATGTTCATTACATTAAGGAATAATTTGGTGGCGGTTGGTTAGTTTAATAGTGTTATTTTTGCATCACTCTCTATACTCTCTTGAGAGTACTGATGATTTTGGTCATTTTTCTTTTCTTTGGCTTTGTTGTTCATTATGTTCATTACATTCCGGTGGAAGCAATTTGGTGAGGATGTTGGTTGGTTTTAGTGTTATTTTGCATCTACTCTCGTACTCTCTTGAGAATCATGATTTAATGGATATTTTTCTATTTCTTTGGCTAGTTGTTCAGATTATATTCATTATATTACATTGGAAGTAATTTGGTGGCAGTTTGGTTGATTTAGTAGTGTTATTTTGCATTTGTACTGTACTCTCGAGAGTACAGATGATTTTGTGGTCATTATTTCTAATTTCTTTGGCCTGGTTGTTGAGAGTCTGTTCATTACATTCCAGTGGAAGTAATTTGGTGGCTGTTTGGTTGGTTTAGTAGTATTATTTTTCATCTGTACTCTCTGTACTCTTAAGAGAGTACAGATGATTTTGTGTACTTTTTTTCCATCTTCTTTGGCCTGGTAGTTCAAATTATGTTCATTACATTCTAGTGGAAGCAATTTGGTTGCAGTTTGGTTGGTTTAATAGTGTTATTTTGCATCTGCACTCTCTATACTCTTTTGAGAGTACAGATGATTTTGTGTACTTTTTTTCCAATTTCTTTGGCCTGGTAGTTCAGATTATGTTCATTACATTCCAGTGGAAGCAATTTGGTGTGATGTTGGTTGGTTTAGTAGTGTTATTTTGTATTTGTACTCTTTATACTCTCTTGAGAGTACAGATAATTTTGTGGACATTTTTTCAATTTTTTTGGCACTTGTTGAGATATTCATTACATTCTGGAAGCAATTTGGTGGCTTTGGTTAGTTTTAGTGTTATTTTGCATATGTCTCTGTACTCTCAGAATCTGAGATGATTTATGGTCATTTTTTCTTGTTTCTTTGGCTTGGTTGTTCAGATTATGTTCATTACATTCCAGTGGAAGCAATTTGGTAGGATGTTGGTTGGTTTTGAAGTGTTATTTTGCATCTGTACTCTCTTGAGAGTACAGATAATTTTATGGACATTTTTTCAATTTCTTTGGCCCAGTTGTTCAGATTATGTTCATTACATTACATTGGAAGCAATTTGGTGGGTTTGGTTAGTTTTTAGTGTTATTTTTGCATTTGTACTGTACTCTCTTGAGAGTACATATGATTTTAATCATTTTTTTTCTAGTTTTTTTTGGCTTTGGTTGTTGATTATGTTCATTACATTATATTGGAAGCAATTTGGTGGGATGTTGGTTGGTTTTAGTGTTATTTTGCATCTACTCTGTACTCTCAGAAGATGATTTTGACATTTTTTCAGTTTTTTGGCTTTGTTGTTAAATGTTCATTACATTCCATGGAAGCAATTTGGTGAGATGTTGGTTGGTTTAATAGTATTATTTTGCATATGTACTCTCTGTACTCTCTTGAGAACTGAGATAATTTTAATGGACATTTTTTTTTCCAGTTTCTTTGGCCTGGTTGTTGAGAGTCTGTTCATTACATTCCAGTGGAAGCAATTTGGTGGCAGTTTGGTTAATTTAATAGTGTTATTTTGCATCTGTACTCTCTGTACTCTCTTGAGAGTACAGATGATTTTATGAACATTTTTTCCAGTTTTTTTGGCATGGTTGTTGAGAGTCTGTTCATTACATTACATTGGAAGCAATTTGGTGGAATGTTGGTTAGTTTAGAAGTGTTATTTTGCATCTGTACTCTCTGTACTCTCCTGAGAGTACAAATGATTTTGTGGATATTTTTTTAGTTTCTTTGGCCTAGTTGTTCAGAGTCTGTTCATTACATTCCAGTGGAAGTAATTTGGTGGGATGTTGGTTGGTTTAGTAGTGTTATTTTGCATCTGTACTCTCTATACTCTCTTGAGAGTACAAATAATTTTGTGGACATTTTTTCCAGTTTCTTTGGTCTGGATGTTAAGAGTCTGTTCATTACATTACATTGGAAGCAATTTGGTGGAATGTTGGTTGGTTTAACAGTGTTATTTTGCATCTGTACTCTCTGTACTCTCTTGAGAGTATATATGATTTTGTGGATATTTTTTCAATTTCTTTTGCTTTGGATTATGTTCATTACATTCCATTGGAAGCAATTTGGTGGATGTTGGTTGGTTTTAGTGTTATTTTGCATGTACTCTCTGTACTCTCTTGAGAATGAGATAATTTATACATTTTTTCCAGTTTTTTTGGCCTGGTTGTTCAGAGTCTATTCATTACATTCCAATGGAAGCAATTTGGGTTTTTGTTGGTTGGTTTAGTATTATTATTTTTATCATACTCTCTGTCTCAGAAATAGATGATTTTATGGTCATTTTTTCCTATTTCTTTGGCACTTTGTTGATTATGTTTCATTGACTTTTCATTTTGAAGTTTACAATGCGGGAAAAGGATAACTTTGAGATGTAGGCCCACATTTAGAAAGGTGTTCAATAATATTCTACACGATTCTTGATGAAGTCATTGATATTTTAAAGAGGCTTCATCATCAATTCATTGACTCTTCGAAGACTTCGATAGCCATTACTCAATCATCTTCTTTGGGAGATAGAGAAGAAAGCTTTCTGGTGGCGTGCATTCCTTTCAGATGAAGTTGCTAATTGTAGGGATGCCAACGAGGGGTGAAGGTCTTATGGTAGAAATCCCCGCCTTGATTGATTATGGACTATAAGACTATGCTTGAGCATGCGGATCATTTCTGTGGCGCAGTTTATTGATTGTACATATATTTTCTTATCAAATCTTTTTTTGTATATCCTATAGGGTGGCATCGAATTGATTGCATATCGATGACATAGATAAATTCTTGAATACAAGCTGGCGAGGCCATGGGCTTTCTTAGTTTCATAATTTGATGGTATTACATCAAGATTCATACCAGAGGACACCGTACATGAGTGGATTTGTCACTCTTCTTATGGTATATTTTTATATCTTGGTTATGTATTATTTAATGCATTGAAGTTAACTTACATAAATATTAATTGTAGATCAGGAGCACATAAGCATCATATCGCCATCTCCATTTGCAAAACCCCATTATCTGATGGTAGAAAATAAAGTTTCAAATGAAGCCTTCACTAGTTTAGGAGGACACCAGGTGACATATAATAATATCACTTAGTTTTTATAATTATGTATTTATTTATATTGTAGTCACCATATTTTCTTATCGGTTTAACACAAGTCTGCCTTCAATTCGAGGACATATCAGAAGAGGAGACCTGGCTCCTTGAATCATTTTCCCCTGCCCAATGTGTAGTACATGTTGAGCCCGATAGCAATCCCATTCTAAGTCCACTGAGTTCAGCCCCCATTGAATCTCCATATGTCTCTCCTCGATATTCTCCCCCATCTAGTGTATCTAGCCTGCCCTCTGCTACTACCCCTACAGAAGGCTTTGCGGTGGAGAGGATACTTACAGGTTTTAGGGACTTGAAAGATATAGTATCTTCTTTTCAAGCAATAATGGTAGAGAATGGATGGGATTGATTGAGTTCTTGTATGGAGGTTCTTCTTTGGGTGCGTGGTCCTACCATCCGTGGAGCTCACGTGGAGGCAACTACACTGTGTGGATACTTCCATGAGAGGCTGCACTGTGGAAACTTTCACTTGGAAAGCTGCTGCCCCTGTGGATACTTTCACTTGGAAAGCTGCTGCCCTTGTGGTACTTCCACTTGGGAAGCTGCTGCCCCTATGGAAACTTCCACTTGGGAAGCCCCTGAGGTAGCCTTCACTAGGGAAGCCCCTGTTGAGTCTACCATAGGGGAAGCTATTGTGGAGGCCTCCAATGCACATGAAGATGCTCCAAAACCTTTAATCGGCAACATTGAGCGTGGTGTGAAAGCTCGACAGATAAGGAAGAGGAAAGTTGTTAGTTCCCCCTTCACACACACTTACAGGAAGTCATGAGTAAGAATAAGTGATGTGGTGGCCTCCACTCAAGATGAGAAGCCGGCAGCAGAGGTATTAAGTTACTTTCTTTTAAATTTGAGATAATAGAAATAGATTTCACTAAATTTTTTTATAGGTTTACAAAGATGAGCCAATAAAGGTCGATTACCCATAGGCTGCTATTGTTGTGGTGGAGGAGCATCAGTCGGAGGTATGAATCATCTCAGTAGATCGATCCTTAATTCATAGTGAATCTAGCTCTTCATCACTAACTTTTGTTGTTAGTAATTTTGTTGCAGCCAGCAGAGGCACATCATTTTGTTGAGTTCTCATCCAGAGCTATTTTGCCTAAGCTGATGCTCCATCTTATTGACACGTCATGCTCTTGATTTGAGGACAAGTAAGTCAATCTTCAATCTCCTTCATATAAAATAACCTATTCATTTAATTAAGATCACTTTAAAATATTTATCACTTGCGGGTGATAGTATTCATGTGAGAATATTATTATTGCACGGCGATTGATGAGTTCGGATCAATATCTCTCCACATTGATGCCTTTGCCTTCTTATTGGTGAGTACTCGCTCTGTCCGGGGCTATATGTCCCCTATTTGTACATCTCATGCTTGCACTGGGTAAGTTATCCCACAAATATGTGTATTACAATTCAATCATTATTTATAGATGGAAACTATAATTTATAAAGTTCTCTTCTTTTCTTATAGGTATGCAAAATATGGCCTACACAAGGAAAGCAAATATTCATCAGCATCATTCGTGATGTGTCAAGGTGAGCTACTCTTACTTCCAATTATAGATAATGTCTGGACACTCTGTTGGGCATATTAAGCTAGGGGCTAGTATTTTATGACTCATTACCAAAACCAACCCATAAGGCCATTCTTCAGATTGTAAAGTTATTTTCAATTTGGTTTTCAGTACTGGTTTTTTTACCCCTTATTGACTATATACTTGCTTTTAGATCAAATTACTTGTTGAAGATGCTGGCCAGTCTTTTGTGAGCGATCCCAAAAAATGGCCAATCGAAATGGTGAGTGGCTTCGGTCAAGATAATGTTGACGGGATGTTTGTCTGCAAGTACATGGAGGCAATTAGAAATCCCACTTACGACCACCAAGATTGGCCTAAGAAGATGAATTGCTTTAGGGTTCACTACTATCTTTTGTTTGGGAATGAAAAAAGCAAAGCTAAGCGTACATTTAAAGTTTGATAAGTAGAAATAATTATGCAGTATTTCAATTTTTTTTCAATATTATTGGCGAGAACACACAAGTTGGTTGATAAGTAGAAATATTATTATTTTTCAATATTATCTGCGGTTTGGATCTTTATTATTTCATACTCTCTGTCTTTGTTATAGAAGTGAAAGCTTAGATCATAATGCAAAATAGTTGGCATTTTTCCTATTGAGAGAAAAATATAAGTAAAAGCTTAGATCATAATGAACCATGCACTTGGTAACTTGGGAGTTTTAACTTGTTTTATATCGATTAGATTGGATTATATGATTCATTTCTCTTCTTTACATTGTGTGACCAAGTAAGTTTCTTCTGAATTTATATTTTTGAAATAAACTATTTTAGACCCATCAAATTTTTATGATATACATGACTTTGCTGCTATATTATATTAGATCAATACCATTTTAAACCTAAATTGAGAGATGTACAATCAATTTTTAAAAATCTAATTTGTTAGTTCAACCAAACAAAGGACATAAAGTCATAAATTTCTTAATTTGGAGAAGTGTGAACTTATTTTCTTTTCCTTTGATTCTATTAAGAATATATAGTGTGCTTCCTACTAATTAAGAAATCCATCATTTAAGTTTCCAAACTCTTGAAGAGGAATTGTTCACTATAACCTTAAAGCAAGTTGGATGCTACTGGGTTGCCTTTTTTATGAGTTTTCTGAGCAGTTTTGCATGTTTATACTCTCTGTACTCTCTGTACTCTTTGTACTCTCTGTTGTTTTCAGCAATCTGTTTTTTCACATTTCCACTTTTGCTTTGTAGGACGAAGAGGAATTGTTCACTATAACCGTAAAGCAAGTTGGATGCTCCTTGGTTGCCTTGTTATAAGTTTTTATTATGTACTCTATACTATGTACTCTCATTGTACTCTCTACTCTCTAATTTAAATCATATTTTAAATTGGATCAAATAAAAAAAATTGAAGCTAAAATTTACATTACCTCGAGTTTGATTGGTGGTAATCTATATGATTACTTATATATATATATATACGTAGCATGGAAAGTACTCACATGATAAATATGTCCCATTTAATCAACACTTTTAATTACATATAGATATAATTGAGAATATAATTAAATTTTTATAGTAATAATAAATTTGAAGACAAAATGTATGCTATTAAATTGATGTATTATATTTTTTTAAAATAAAATAAGTAGTTTGAGATTTATCAATCTTAAAATATGTACTAATATAATCACTCATTCGTAAGCAAGGTAGACTCATCAATCAAATCGTAATTTGGTAAAATATGAGAGATTTAGTTGCACTCTAAGGATTACAAAGTAATATATACTCTGTACTCTCTCTGATACAAAGCTTTAAGCATTTTTATAATAATAGTACATTTGAATAAAGTTTTCAAGAAGAAGAAGAAAGTCATCTTGGAGACTCTAAAAAAATGCGAAATGATTATGATTGAAGAACACATAACTAAATGATATCATGCATTTAAATGTTTTCTGTAATAATATCCATCATCAACTTAGTGTACCCTTGACCGATGATTGTTGAGCTCGAAGTTGAATTCACGTGGTAGAACATCGTGTCGGTTAATGATTTTAGACATCGATGTGTGCTATTTTGCGTACCTCAAATACTCATAAGAGAAAGGTGTGCAAGGGTGAACATTACGCAACACTATCATCGAACTTTGGTTTACGTAACAACAAAAATTTGATGGTTTCAAGATTAGCGACAATTTTAAATACTACAAATTAAGAGAAAAATAGAGAATTACTCTTGGCTTTCTTGGATCTCTCCCAATATCCTTAAGCCTGCGTTGAAACACCCTTTGGGCGTTTGCTGGATCCTTTAGATGTCTTTTCCCTTTCATGGTTGACTTCTTCTTCTTATTGCTTTCTGCGGTGAATTCCCCTTAGTATAGAATCGACATCAATAGTTTTAAGGATTGAAGCATATAGTCCCGACTCTATTATTACCACGTACAACACTTATTTGATATGCATATCGACTAATGTGGTTCCAAAAAATAATGCTTAGCATTTCCATCGTCATGACATCTCTTAATTTTCTATGCACTATCGATGTAAATATCCTCTTTGCTCAGTAGACCGCATGAGAAGATAATTATGCACTACATTTTTAAGAACTCGATACAATGGGCACAAAGTAATCCCATCATTTTAAATTTCTTACAAGTACAAGTTACATCTAGGGTAGTCCCATGAAATGGACTCCATGTTTTGGATGAATTTTATTCTCTAAGTTTCTCACCAAATACTCCAAGTGTCATCGACCAATTCTTGATAGCCTCCAACTCCATGCAAAATTCTTCCTCAAACATAGTATACAACTTTTGTATAAAACATAGAGTTATTTTAGAATTGGGTGTCTTATGTCGATGGCTATTTAAGTCTTCATCATATTGTTCAACCATGTCTCCATAACCATCTCCAACCCCATGAAACAATCTGTGAGCGAACTTTGTTGGTTTAGAGATTCTGACATATTGTTCATTAACTCACTACGTTGCATTGTGATGCCCATGCGAATGAATCTTTGTTGAATCGGTTGACCACTTAGATCTAATTTTATAAAGCTCGACCAAGGATGATCATGCAAATTGCCTTCTTCTAGCATGGACCAAGCTTCTTCAAACTCTTCCTCACGAGTCACATTTGCTCATGCATGCATAAAATAGCCTTGTACCCTCTTATTACTATTAAGCGTGAACCTTGGAAGGAGCTTTCTTTGAAATATTCATTGGCACAACCTATGATGAGTATCGCATTATCTGGATAGCGATCTGATTCATCATCTCTTGAATAAAATTTACTCAAATAACTATTTTGCTGATGATTCACTCCAACAAGAGGGGCACAAACAAGATTATATTTGAGTCGATAGCTTGTATCAAAAATTATCACATCACCAAAATAGTCATATTCTATCCTAGACATGTCATTGCTCCAAAAAAAACTTACTAAGCAATTTGACTCATCAACTTGTACATCCCATACAAACATCCCATCCGCTGCTTACCTTTCCTTGAACAGCTGTATTAATGCATTACTGTCACCATTTGTAATCCTCGATCTTTTCTCTTTCTGAATAAAATTGAAAGCATCTCTTTTTTGAATCAATATTCTACACTGCACCTCCTCACTTAGATAGTTGAATGCATCGGTTGCTCTAATTGACCTCATCATTGTCTTACACGGAAGCCTTTTCATCTAATGCATCGTGTGATCGAGAAGATGTAGTCGAGCTTTTGCCGAATGATTATGACTATATATTTTTTAACCATCCAATTCCTCTCCAAATCAATAGAGAATCTAATCATGGCGACGCCATCCTTGTATCGGAATTTTGTTAAATTTGTTTAGGCGGTTCTTTACACTTTTGCACATAAAAAATCTTTTGATTTTTTTTTTGGAGTTTGGCCAATAACTAGTATGGTCCTTGAACAGGCGTTTGATGTGTGTAGTCACGATGCAGTGCATAACCTCCGTTTCATTACGAGTGGTGCGAGTTTTCCCAAATTTGGTTCATTAGACATCACGACTTCGTCATCGTACTGCTCATTGACCGCATTCACCTTCCAAGATAGCTCCACATAAATGTGACATGTAAAATAGCTCCACAAATTCCCTCCAAATAGGCCAAAGAAAGGGAAAAATGAGCTAAATATAGAGAGTACAGATGCAAAAAATATGCTTCCAATGTAATGTAATGAACAGAATCTGAACAACCAGGCCAAAGAAACTAAAAAAAATGTCAACAAAATCATCTGTACTCTCAGAGTCTGAGAGAATGCAAAATAACACTTCTAAACAACATCAAATTGCTTTATTAATGTAATGAATAGACTCTCAAAAGAAACTAGAAAAATATTCACAAAATCATCAGTACTCTCAAGAGAATGAGATATATCAAAATAACACTCTAAACCAATAACATCCCCAAATTGCTTCCACTGGAATGTAATGACAGGACTCAGCAAGCCAAAGAAATTAGAAAAATGTCCCAAAATCATCATACTCTCGAGAGATAGAAATCTGATGCAAAATAACACTATTAAACCACAACGCCACCAAATTGCTTTCTTGGAATATAATGAACAAACTCTCAACAAAGGCTAAAGAAACTAGAAAAATATGTGAAAATCATCTACTCTCAGAATGCAGGAAATAGATCTAAATCTCTTAAATAACCAACATCCCACCAAATTGCTTCCAATATAATGTAATGAATAGACTCTCAACAAGCCAAAATTGGAAAAAATGTCCACAAAATTATACTCTCAAGAGTGCAGAGTGATGTAAAATAACACTATTAAACCAACAACGCCACCAAATTACTTCTAAAATGTAATGAACATCTCAACAACCAAAGAAAGCTGGAAAAATATCCACAAAATCATATACTCGAGAGAAATGCAATCTGATGCAAAATAACACTACTAAACCAATATCCCACCAAATTGCTTCCATTGGATTGTAATGACTCTAGTGCAAAATTGAAAAAAATGTCCACAAAATCATATGTACTCAGAGAATCTGATAAAATAACACTTCTAAACCAACCAACATCTGCCAATATAATGTAATGAAAAACTCTCTCAACAGGGCCAAAAGCGAAAAATATCCATAAAATCATATGTACTCTCTGAGAAATGAATCTGATCAATAACATATTAAACCAACGACCAAATTGCTTCCTGAATGTAATGACATCTCAACAAGCCAAAGCGGAAAAAATGTCCAAATCATCATACTCTCAGAAATCTGAGAATCTGAGATGTAAAATAACACTACTTAACCAACCAACATCCACCAAATTGCTTCCCATAATGTAATCATCGAACATAGGCCAAAGAAATTGGAAAAATGTCCACAAAATTATCTGTACTCTCAGAGAGTCTGAAATCTGAATGCAAAATAACACTTCTAAACAAACCAACATCCACCAAATTGCTTCCATTGGAATGTAATGAACATATCTCACAACCAAACCAAAGAAAATAACAAAATCATCTATACTCTCAAGAGGTATAGAGAGTACAGAATGAAATAACAAAACCCAACATTTGCTTCCTTTGGAATGTAATGACATAACACACTAGGCCAAAAGCGAAAAAATATCCATAAAATCATGTACTCTCAGAGTACAAGAGTCTGATACAAAATAACACTTCTAAACCAACCAACATCCCACCAAAATTGTAATGTAATATATCACAATTAGGCCAAAGAAAAAAAATGTCCAAATTATACTCTCGAAAGTACAGAGTCTGATGCAAAATAACACTCTAAACCAACCAAAATGCCATAAATTGCTTCCAATGTAATGCAATGAACATAATCAACAAGGCCAAAAGCTGAAAAATATCAAAAATTATCTACTCAAGAGTATAGAAATCTGAATAAAAATAACCTCAAAACCAACCAACATCCAAAATTACTTTAAAATGTAATGACATGTCGAACAAGACCAAATAGAAAAAATGACCACAAAATCATATGTACTCTCTTGAGAGTAAATCTGATCAAATAACACCAGAAACCAACAATGACCAAACAAGTAAAGAAATCATCATAAACATAAAAAGCATATTATGTCATTACTAGTACAGAGTCTTGAAACAAAGAGAGAAATCTGAGAGAGTATAGAGTATAGAGTATAGAAAGTATAGAGTCTGAGAGTCTGAGAGTATAGAGGCATCTTCTTGTTTAGTAAGGCTTCTTTCTTTATATTTTTTACCTTCAAGATGCTCTTTAAGGGCTTCCTCCTTTGGAAGTGCTAACCTCCAGAGAGCACATTCCTCATGCCATAGACTCCTCTGTTTGGCATCCCTATTATCCGCAACTTCATGGGGGTGATGCTCTTTAAGGCTTCTTTGCTTTAGAGGCTTCTTTTGCTTTGTGTTTTACCTTCAAGATGCTCTTTAAGGGCTTCAATGAAGTCTTGACCTCAGATAGACATTACCATATTCCATAAGACATTCTCCTCATTTGTCATCCTACAATTCGACTTCATGAGGTGAAAGGGAGCCAGAAAGAAAAAGCTTCTCATGTCCCAACAAAAGAATTGAGGTCATGTATTGAGTCTTCGAATTTGAGTCAATGAATTTATCAGATGAAGCCTCATAAAACGTCAATGACTTCAAATTGTCTAATGAACATATTTCTTCCAAGCAGAAAAAGCAGACAAAAAATGATTTTGTACTCAGTCTGAGAGAGTATAGAAATATGAGTACAAAAGTCAAGAATACATAAGTGAAAGAAAACCAAATGATCTACTCTCAATCTGAGAAATAAGAGTCTGAGAAATCTGAGAATAGGAAATGCAGAGACAGAGTGAAAATAAAATGATTTGTACTCGAGAGTCTGAATACATGAAAAATCTCAATCATCAAACATCCTACTTCAATATAATATAATGACATGTCAACAAAGACGGAAAAAAAAATCAAAAAAAAATCACTCCAGAAATCAAATAAATCAAAATAACACTAAAAAACCACCAACATTAAATGATGGATTGTAATAAACTATTTATCCATAAAAATTGGAAAAATAAAATTCATTTTAGATGCAGATGTATAATCTGAGATGAAAATATAATGATTAAAACAATCAAAATTATTTTATGAAATGTAATGATATTCTTCATCAGAACCTAATATAAAATATTAAAATAATCATCTCCTGAGGATATGAAATAAATCAAAATCTCTGAAATAAGTAAAGTCCTCTTGCAAAGAACTCCAACGATGTAGAAATAAACTAAATAAAATAATTTCAAGAATAACACTAACAAACCATAAAAAAATTATGTATACGGTTGAGAAAAATTATCGATGTTTTTATTTAATACATCTCCTATTTCTCAGGCCTTATTCTCCATCTTCATGGTTCTTTATAAAAGCGAAATGAGAAAATCTCTCTCTCTCTCTCTCTGAGCTCAGTTTTCGAAAAATACATCTAAATAAATATATATATATATATATATATATATATATATATATATATATATATATATATATATATATATATATATATATATATATATATATATATATATATATCTTAAATTCACTTCTTCTCCCCATTTGTTTGAGCAGGCCATATAATATCTGGTCGTCCGTCAGATTCTGTGATTAAAGCTAAAAGCGAAAAAAATTCTCTCGTTGGTGATTGGAGTCTGCATTAAATCTCGTCACGAACTCACGTAATATTTTCTAAAATGAAGGGTAGATTAGGAGAATAGTTCAGCCTTTAGTGGAGTGACATGAGATTATGTAGTTTCAGCTAGCAGGCTTGCAAAGATGGACAGTGGAATAGAAAATGATCTTCAGGTTAGAGTTTTATCTTAAAACAGGAAGATGATACAAAGTAGAAAATGAAATGGTTGAGCAGTTGGAGTTGTAGCAAGAAGTGAAAACCAGCTCGAGATCGACCAACGAAATAATTTATGAAGAGTTCAGCCTTACGTGTCTAAGCAGGAGAATGAACAGCTAGCTTTGTGAGTAAGAATGTGGACTAGAGATTTCTCTTTTTTGGGGCTGCATCATTTGAATCATCGATGAACAATAACCAGGTAAGAAGGAGTAGGACGGTGGTGATAAGATGAACAAGAAGAATAAGAGGGTTGTTATTGTTACTGCAGTATCGGATGAAGTCGTCAGAATGGAGGATGGAAGATTGTGAGTTTGTTGGTGAGATGAGCGAGAAGGGCTGTTCGTCAGGTTTTAAGGATGCTGATGTCCAATGAAGGAGTAAAACAGTGATGTGGAGACAAGAATAGGATGCAAAGAGTGAGAGTTGGACCAGGAGATGTGGTTGCTACTTGTGGAGAAATAGAGGAATATCGACGAGCAGCAGCGAGGTTTGCTGAATGAAAACTAGGGAGAAACAAAATGCCAGAGAGAGAGGAAAAAATGAAGAAATGAAGTAGGAATCGAGGCTTACGGTGAATCGTGACCGACGTTGTGAGGAGAGCCGGAGGGTGCAGCAGATTTTGGATCGAGGGCTGAGAATTCGGACTTGCAGCAGGAGAAAGAAAAGAAAATTGATTTTTTTTTTTATTATTTTTATTTGTTTCTCCCAGGGAAGGACATAAAAAAACACGTGAATGGGACAGGTGGAGGTACCGTGCGATGGCGGATTCGATTTTGATTTTAAAAACTAATTTAACTAATATATATATTTTATAACAAAATTTACACAACTTTATATAAATATATAATTAATCTTCTTTTAATGAATCCATCTCCATTTCACTTTCATTTCATTTTCACTAATTTTTTTAAAATTTTTATAACAACGTTATATTTTATTTTAGGTTAAAATTACAAATTAGGCCTAATTAAAATATTAATTAGCTAATTAGGAACGAAAAAAATTTAAAATAGGATAGTCTTCTGTTGATGGCATTTCGCTTATCATCGTTAGCGTCGATATTGAACGAGCGGACATCGCAATTTTTTTAAAAAAAAAATTTAAATATTGAAGTATTTTGTTTTATACTCGGTGTGGAATCAGCGGCGTTAATCGTTAATCATAACAAAATTACGACTTTCATGTTGACCAAAATTACGATTATGGTCGACAGCGGCTTTTTTGTAAATCATTAAAGCTGAGTCGACTTTGAAATATTGGATCGACCATAGTATTTCATGACTCATATGCCAAAATAGTGCGAGTTTTCTATTGTTGGAATTATAATAAAATTACCCATGACTTTCATGTTGACAAAAAATTGCGATTATGGCTCGGTACACAGCAAGTTTTACAAATGAGCTCAAAAACTACGGTGCTGACTTGAAATATTAGACCAGCCCCCGTATTTTGCCCGTATTGGACTCATTTGATGTCAAAATCGAGTGACCTAAGTATCGTTGGAATCATAACAAAATTCTTAACGTCTTTCATGTTGACTAAAAATTTCAATTATGGCCCATGCAGTTTTTTTATAAATGTGCAAAATTGCTATCGACTTAAAATATTGGACCATCGTTTTTGCCCATACGGACTCATCAATTGAGAATTAAGCGAGCTTAGTATTGTCGAATTGTAACAAAATTCTCGACTTTTTTATATTGACCAAAATTACGAATGTGGCACGATAGGGAACTTTGTAAAATGAACAATTAGAAGAATTTGAAATGACTCACTCAAATAAAACACTCTTAATGAAGTGAAATTAACAAACTCTTAAGAGATATGACATATCAGCAGGTGCTTATCTCTCATTAGTTTTATTTCTTGGAGAGAATCATTCAAATTAATTCCATTCACATAAGAAAATCAATGTAGTAGTAGGAATGCAATCATTTTCTTGTTAAAATTTTCAAACATGCATAATAAGCCAACTCAACCAAGCTCACAACACAAAAAAATTTCTCTCTAATCTTATCAAAAAAGTAAATATCATCACTAAAAAACATACATCAAGGTACAACCTCTTGTAAATGTGTACTAAGAACATCCAAAACTAGAACAAAAAAGATATGAACTTGATGCTCTTGATGTTGCTCCTTCTTGTCTGTGAATGTTGTGAGTAACATGTGTAACATGGTCCACTCTATATTCATATGGAATGTGAGACCCATATGTAGAACGGTACATGGGTGCATCTAATATATTGCTTATTGTATGAATTATCTGTGAATATATATACAGATTCGGTGGAGAGGATGGACTTCATCGTCGACTCATCAGCGATGATGAAGTACTTGGAATGTTAGTGTCCTTGTATCTACTATCAAAGATATGCATATTGTGCCATAACTCCCACTCTCGCTTAGTTAATAGATTGCTCAAAATCTATATCATCATCCTTCCAAAATAATCTTTGGAATATATCCTTGGTATTTAGGATGTGCTCATATTTGTTGAAAGAAATTTAGTTAAGATCAATTTAGTGTAAAACTATAATTTTTATATCAAATCTGGGCTTACCATTATTGGTCTCTAGGTGCTCGAGGGTAATAAGTGTAATTATGCATGCCTTGACATGTAGTTAAATGACCAATGCCATCTCATGTATCGATTAATGGCTCCCCATTCTTTGGATGAATCTACCACTACAACTAAATCATCTTCTCTCATGCAATGTGTGTGCGGTGGTAATCGATCCAATCCATATCGCTTTTTCCATCCACTTGCGGCATATCGCTTTCAATCATGGGTGAAAGGCCACTATCGATCACGCTATACCATAACTCATTTTCTAATCAATGATACTCTAGCCGCTATATTCACACTTTGCATATATATATGCGCCATGGATCGATGTCCATATGGCTACCAAATTACCTACGTAGTTTGAAAGGAATATTAGGTCTGCTATGTACATCCAATAATGGACTCAAAAAATAAATTTACAATGCATTTCACCTGACTCTGCAATAGCTCATCTAGTTCATCTCAGACTCGATGTGCGGTGTCATCTCTGACATACCCATCATTCCACGGACATCCCTCAGCCATCTATCATGGGGTATGGCATATGCGTAGTGCACATGAATGTGCTCATGCCCATACTTAATGTAGCCATCCAACCATATTATGCTTCAACTTCATTGCCTCTTATAGTTCCTCAAATGAGCAAGCACAACGATCCCAATGAGAACTCCAAAATATATATCAACATCCTCTAGCAATGGCAGATACTGCAAGTGAACCTTAGAGCCTGATGTGTATGGCATAAGGAAACATCCAATAACAAAGAGTATGTATGCTCTGACATGCATAGTAAATTGAAGCTCAGGAAGATCTACGTAGGAATCTCTGTAATATGTCCAACACAGCCATCGTAGGGGAAAACAAGTCTGTGCATGTGCCTATCACATTCAAAATTTTAATGTGATATGTGGCTGGATCGGATCATGGTAGACAATATGTGGCTCTGCTCTTGCTCATCATCACAATTTCGATGCCCGCAGCTCCACCAACAACAATCATCAATAATTGCCATCTATGAACACCTAGAATTAGAATAACATCTGCGGTGTAATCGTCATCTCTAATGGGCAAGTGGAACATATTTGTTGTGAAGACCATGGGCTCAAAATTCACCACCCACCTCTCAATTAAGAGTAGATTAAAATGTCGGTTAAATTTTAAGGAGATGGAATAGTAGATAAGACACTACCCAGATTTCTCCTCATTTTGTGATGACTTTAGATCAGTTTAGGTTTCCTATAAGCACCTATAGTTAATTACCCCTCAATCTTGAGAGAACTTTCAATTAAGGCTAGTTGTTAGGTCGGTAATTGCATAACGTATAGTAGCATCATGTGGAGTTTTAAAATTTAGAATTTATGAAATTCATTATATTTAACTTAAAGAGGATGGTTGGGGAACGATGATGGCCGATGATCCCATGGTTCCATCTTCACAGCATCGTGGTCCCAAGTCTACTTAGTCGAAGAGGTAGTTATTGACGAAAAGATCTGCTCGGCAACCATGGGTTGCGTCATCCAAGAAATCCTTGTAAACCTGGGGTGGTGTTTGTCTAAGAAGACAAGATTAAATCCACCTTAACTAACAATGGACTTTTTGCCCAATCAAGTACATTAAATAATTCCGCACTCAAGAGCAAAGTCATTGAGGAGCATCGCTACGGCCATGGCCGTAATTTTGTGGTGTTCGCGACAAGCCACTCGAGGGCTCGTGCAATCATTTATGTGATACCATTTTGTGGTAAAATCATGCAGACAGAGGACACATATCACGTCCTTATGGGCTTAAAATTATTTGAGTGTGAAAATAGTTATGCATTTGATTTGACATTGGCTCTTTATGAGCAAAAGTTTTCTTAATTTGTCACCCTCAACAAACGGTTGCGGATGGGTGGATGGATTTTACTTTAAATTTAAATAATTAATTTCATTTAATATATATATATATATATATATATATATATATATTAATTTGAATATTTGATCATTTTATAATTGATTTTAATTTGAATATATAATAATTTTACATTAGAATTTGAACAGATTTTTTTATTATGAAAACTCATCTAGTTGAAATATTCAGTCAACACGGCCATCATCGGGGAATTGATCATTCAATTTATTATTTTAGATCTTGCCGACTCTATTAATTTAATAATAGAGGATCAGATCTATTATCATATGATAGAATTAGCTTCTCAGATATTTCACTAAGTTGAATTTCTTATTATGTTATTATTGGATTTTTAAGTTTTGTTCCGGACGGTTAAGACTCAACAGAATCAACCCCACATCCTCACACTAAGTTTAAGCACTTATACTATGTGGGCCCATGGGATATTTAAAATATTTGTGCAGTCTTAAAAGATCAAATTGAATTGATAATTGCTTTACGGTTTGTACAAGAATCCATCTCTTTCAAATGATTTCATAAATTTGAAAGTACTTAAATTAGTGATAGTTAGCTCCATAATTTATGCAAAATTAATATATTTGAAGTCTATTTAGAATTTAAGTTAGCTTCTATCTCTAGTATTAATGTGGTGTGATCAGTGCGTAAGGCATTTCATTTATTCAATTATTTAGATTAATATTCACTTGTTTGCATTTAGTTCATAGCTCATTGAGTTCTTTAAATTTCAATGAAATTTAGCTCGTGATCATTGAGAAACCTGTAGGCTCATCACAAGCCTCATTCAAATTCTTTTTTCTCTGAACGATTTTAATGTGGTATATAGCTCAACCCAATTGTTCTGTATGAATCATAACATAATGTAATCATTCAATAAGAAATATGATTTATGCTCATTGTGACAAACTTTCAAGCCTTATTAGTCAATATTTTTATTCTTATTCTTATTTGTATAATAGTCATTATAACCTTTTAAGCATGTAGATAATTGTTGGATTCTTTACAAGTTACGTAAGATTTTATTTGATCCTTGTTCTGATTGAAAGATAAGCTTTCAAATCCACTATAAGTTTTGTTTGTGCTCATAGAAAATTATCAAGATCACCAGAAGCTTCTTGAATTTTGTTCTTGTTAGGAGACAAACCCTCAAGTTCATTAAAAATCTTATTTATAATCGTCAACAAATCGTTGAGTCCTCTATAAGATCATTCTTATTTAAAGACTTTTAGAATTATGTATATGTTTATTCTTTAATTTATCATTCTCAAACAAGTTCAATTTAAGATCATCAACACTTTTATTTGTTCTTATTTAAGTCTCCTGTCAGTCCAAAATTCGGCAACCTCTATCGCATAGGGGACTACATCGAGGAGTATTACCTTCCCATCAACTCTCTTGCATAATGGATGTCTTTATTACTGGTCTTGTACTCTAACACTCTCTTAGCATAACAGGGTCTTCAAACACCACAATTTCAATTCAAATTTTAATTTTAAGCTTAAAGTTCATTTTGCATTAAACTAATTAAGTTTTTGGTGAGTGTGAATTTCGGTAGCCTCCAGGCATCTTTCCCACATAGGGGGCTGCATCGGGAGCTATTTGACCTTCTGACTCTCTGAGCATAAGTTAGTGTCTTTACGACACTATTATGGTCTTCTACTATGCTCTTGAGCATGACAAGGTCTTCAAACCCATCAACTCTACTGAGCATGATGGGATCTTTGTACCTGTAACAGATATTTTTATTGGATTTTCAAGAGCTTCGGAAGAGCTGCAATTCTTCTGTCTAACAAAAAAAATATGATGAGTAGATTTACACGGAAGAAAATGTTGTTGGATTGCTAACCAATCATTGTTGTGCTCCATTATTCCCATTACTAACAAACCATCTTCTATGTGCCAACTTAGCAATATCATCAAGGACAAGAGCAATATACTACTTCATGATACTCTCCACATGCATAGCAGCCAATGATTTCTTAGGCTGTTGTTGACCAGATTGAAGTTGACTAGATGAACTGGGTTAAATAGTTGTCAGTGTTGTCATGGATCCACCTAGAAAGTTACTGCTATCAATCACAGTGTCCATAAATAACTAAGCCGGTTTGAATCAACTTGTATGGGGAAAGCGAAGATTTGAAGACTGAAAACAAAGGGGAGGATAAGCAATCTTTTACGGTGACATTTCATGTCTTTCAATCATTTATGATATTAATTTCTACAAATCATTGGCAACTTGTTGTCCAGAAGGATCAAGAACACAACAGAGAAAACATAGAGAAGAAGTTGAACATGTTCATGTACTAAATAATTTTTTTTGGAAAGCATGGAAAAGAAGGAAAGGTCTTTGTGAATTGACACATAAGGCAATATAGGACGTAATGTTGCCCTAGATTGTCCCGACATAAACTTCTTACTTTTTGCAAACTCCTTTAGGCATTTCTCTTGCCTAGTCTTGGTACATGAGCATCCCATATTGCTTTCCACTATGTTGTATGCTACAGGCAGTGGTTTCCTCAACATCACTCTCAAGTGCTTCTTCAAGCTCAACTTCAAAGTTAGCATCATTTTCTTCTCCTTCATCAAAAGTTCTCTCTCCTTGACCTGCTTGCTCAATTCCATCTCCTTCCAAAAAAATATCAGCAAGAAACTTGTGGTATTCTTCTTCATCATTGACATTATAGAGGTCATCATCATCATCGACTCTTGAAGAAATGCCTCTAGTTCTTCATGTAATGTGCAAGTGAGTGTCGAACCCTTGTGTGCCACTTCCATTCAATGTAAAAATTTCTTCCTTGCATGCTTCAATACAAGTGACAATTGTGACTGTTTGATTGATTTCCCAGAGGCATCATCAAATTTTATTACAGATTCCTCATCCTCATTTACAGATTCTAGGCTGTAACTCTCTAACTTCTCCTTCAATCTTGAAGATGAAACATTGAGGTTTCCATCTAAAGAACTTTGGATGAATTTATCAACATTATCACATGGACCTTTGTTTTCAGAACTCAAACTAGGAGAGGCTTCTAAAGGTGTTTCTCCTCTTAGAAGTGGATTAAAGTCCAGGCCATCCTCCTCTTCATCCTCTTGAACTTTCATATGCATATTATCACCCATGAACACAATGTTTCAGCTAAAAACTAGGGTTGAATTGATGAAGATGCCCTTAGCGACGTCTCCCTTCTCTTCCTTGACTGCTTTGGGTAGGAGCAGCAGAAGCTAGAGAGAGAGAGAGAGAGAGAGAGAGAGAGTTGTGGTGCTCATGTGTGAATGGGAGGAGATGCTCATTCACTGCTTGTGGGTTTGTTGTGAGGGTGTTGCTCTAGACAATTCACCAATGAGAGATGAAGAGGAGACTGGTCATGAGAGCTGATCATTTTTTAGAAGAGATGAAGCAGGTTCGGTCTTAGAGATGAGAAGGGAACCAAGGGTAGAATAATTAGGAAAAGAGCTGCTTACGTATGATATGGAATGGATAATGGGAAAATCATATGCTCTTTTTTATTTTAATAAATAAAACAAGCGACCATTAAATGAGCATGGTATGGGTTTCCACGTGAAGAAGTTATGGGAAGAGGATTTTGGGCAGCTGCAATAAGATAACTTAGATATTTTATAAAATGCAAGTGGGGGCTTTTGTGTATGAAAATAGGCTGAAATTGAGTTTAATATGAGTTAAGTGACTTTGGATTTATTTGGAGGATTAAATGTGTGTATTCTCTTGAAATGCAAGTCGACTTTAACAATTTTTATTTACTTTCTTTGTGATGACCTAAGGAAATATGGATATTGATTCGTAATGATTTTGACATTTTGGATACAATGACATAGTCTGTTTCACAATCGGAGGTCATTTTGTATGATTTTACTATTGAATTAGGGTCACTTTCGGTTCAAAAATGTGCATTATCTCCAACCGCTCGACATTTTCATAGACTTCGTCAAGAGTGAAAAAATCTCATTTTGTAGGTATCGACATTTTGACGCTAACAACATGATCAATTTTGCAAACGGAGGTCGTCTGGGCATCATCGCAGCCTCCCAACTTCGATATGCATGTAGGTGCTTTGACGGCTCGACCTCTTGATTAGTCGACCGTCAAATTATGCAAGATGTATATTTTGATCAATTCTGATGTTTTGAATGCAATGACAAAGTTTGTTCATCAATTGGAGATCATTTGAACCAATTTCGGTGACATCTAGTGTATTTCAACTTTGATTTGTGTGATATTGCATCCGACGTCGATTGACTTTGTCTTGTGAGCTCGACTCCATTGATGTGGTATCTATGGAGGTCAACAGACCAACATTTCACAAAAGCAAGTGGTGATCTAAGCGAATGTACTGCATCTGAGAGACACAATCCTATCTAGCTGCTCACAAAGCGCTCATAATCTAGGACAATTTACTAGTCATTCTCTGAACATAAGTAAATGAGATGCAATCGCCAGCATTGAAACCTACATAGTAAAGAAATCTGCTCAATATGCAACATTATAGGAATAATCTGTATACACATCTTGTAGAAAGAAAACTTTACGAAATTAGGATGCCTTTTGCTCATTACCATAAGCCGCTTACTTTAGCCAGTGGAGGGTCGTAGTCCACAATACTCTCCTCTGCTCATCTTTGCCTCCTGCGTGCAGGACGAGCAGCTTCTTTAGACATCATCCTTCCTACAATAATTTAGGCGTTAAACATGTAATAATATATAGCAAAATAAAATTACAGTACCTGTAGTATGAAACAAATTCACAACACTATCATACAACATTTTAATGCTTTTCTATAGAAAAAGAACTTATACTAGCACAAGATCCCTAAATAATAGCATCAAACTATAAGCTAACAACAATTTAATAGTAAAGAATAGTATAATTTCAGTAGTATGAAGATTATAGTCTAACAACCTAAAAGTAAATACGAAGTAACAGAAGTTTACTACAATCTAACAACACAGATAATTGATTTAATATAGTACAACAATTTAAACACAACCTAACAAGTTTACTACAATCTAACAACATCCATTTTAAACAATCATAAATAACTATCATAAATGTAATAATTAATCATAATTTAGACACAAACAACAACAAGCCATGATACAATAACACAGAGAGCACAAGTTCCATAAATGACAAGACCCTGAACAAGATTATATTCTACGATGCCGAGTTTGTGGACACGTTCTGTTGTGCCCAACATTTTTGCATACACTACAAACCCTGTTACTTCTTGTAGTTTTCTCATTCATAGTATTTCTGAATCTATTTACATGGAAGCTTGGACTTTCTCTTAATATTTAATGGGGTACTCTAGGTAAGCTAGTAATAATGTGTTACGGCCACTCATCACGATCAGGGATGTCATGGAATTCTCCCTGGTAAGTGTTGTTGTAATACTCCAAAGTGTAGTAGGCCGAGACATATTACACATGACTCAGATGTCGATGTCCCAACACAGAAGTGACGTGAGGACAGGGAATGTGATAAGCTTGTGATTGTCTACATGTACACTTATAAACATGGTTTTATAATAACTCAACCTTGTAGGTTTTGTTAGCTCTATCAAACACTTGGTACTCATTACTGCTTATTCATACTGGCTCAAGAAATCTCCTTGCCTTACATTCATTACTCTGCGGAGTTGCTTTAACACTTGGAGAAAACATGGAGTCGTGTTGGTTGACTAGTGTTGTTACTGATTCAAAGTGTTTCATGAACATAGATATAATATTATAGTATATTATAGTAATTAGTGCCTGAATTGGCAAGCCATGCGCCCTCTTAAGTACTCCATTAAAGCATTCAGCCACATTTGTGATCATCATGTAATATTTATAGCCACTATCATGGGTTAGAGATCACTATAGCACATACCTTGAAACAAGCAAATCATAGGCCTCATGGTTGATGTTCTTAATATCGATATATACCTTTGGAAATGCAGATATCATCGGTATTACCTGTGACATATATTTTCTGCATATGAAGTCAACATCTCGTACTCCAAGTTGTTTAACAGCCTTTTTGAAATTCTCCCTCAAATGTCTAAGGAAAAAATGATGCATAGACCACAGTAATATTTCCCTGCAACCACGAACAAGACCTGCGTGCTTGCCAGATATGAGGCACATATCACCTCTTGTAGATACTAGTGGAATTAAGTCTTGGAGTGTGTAAAACCACCCATGACTCAATACTTTTCGATTTCCTCTTGCGACCGGTGGAAATCGTTGTTGGCATCAATTTCAACTGCGCTAAGTAGAGTCCCCCTATACTTACCTAGAAGAAAAGTCTCCTCAAGACATAAAACTGGGTGATAATATTGTCAACCTATAATTGAAGGCTCAAATGAAAAGAATAATCGTTGTAATCTATTTGATTCTATTGATTCCACTCAATATACTGATCCTAGCATAGCTGAATATACAACACACATGAATCTCTCTAACAATCGATAAGATTCCTCTCAACTGCCAAAAATTACCTTCATTGCCTTACGACATGCATCCCAAACTTTCATATTGGACACTCTTATATTAAATTTGAACTCGATACGGCCTATAATCTCTCTAGGCTTTAAATCTAGTTTACGCTTAACTGCAAGTTGAATGAAAAAACTAATAAACTATGATGTACATTGTCTGTGTCCAGTATTGAGCACTGAATGACTACATGTATGAGGTGAGTCAATACTGCCAATTCTCCATGCACCTCCCAATTTCTTACTTGAGCTTGCATGTAAGCGTCATATGCAAGGTGTAGTTTGATGAGCATGTTGGTTGCACAATACATTGAACTTTACTTTATTTGAAGCATATATCGCACATTCAACATTATTTATGATAGATCAACCTTGACAATGCTTCTTATAAAGCACATACCTTCTAGCAGTTCATCTAGAATGTAATTTTCTTGTTTAAAAGTTGATTCATCTGATAACCCATCAATTATAAGCTCTTCATCCCATTCTCTAGCTGTTTGAGCACTATGTATGTACTCATTGTTAGATAATAAGTGCTCTTCAGTATGACTTGTTCTAGCTGAGTAGTCCCTGATTAGGTCTCTAACCCTGAAAGATGATTTTATGGCTCTTAAAGTAGGCTGCTCTGCATCATTATCATCCTCATCATCATCTCTACTTATTGCGATTGCATAGTTTCATATCCATCATCTTCAAAAGATAGTGAATTTATGTGATCACCTTCAGGGTCACTCATAAAATCAGAACTTGTCCCAGCAAAATAAGTAGGTTCTGTTGGTGTAGACCCGTATGCTTCCACTTGAGTAGTTAGTTGAGAAGCTAGTGTGATGTACTCAGTACTGATTGGAGCTCTCTAACACTCCTCAGTATTGTCTACCTCTCTTTTTTCGTATTGCAGTTCCTCAACTTCAACATAAATTACAACATGTTGCGCTTCTTTTATGCGTGATTATAAATTCGCAGACTTCATCGTCAATAATGTGAGTTATAATAAATCCAGCACTAATAGAAAAATGGCCTGTAAAACTAACACAAAACTTTGCTGGATCTAACTTCAATGACCTCATAATTCGCATATGTAACTCCATCAAGTTAATCCATGGGATGATTGACGATTTTTCCAATTCATATAAGTCGGAATGAAATCATCACTTACATTGAGTTCGCCACCATAATATAAAACTATGCAGACAGTATATAAACTCATTTTTAACTAACAACAACCCTAAACACCAAGAATCCTTTATCTCACGTGATCAAAAAAAAATTCAATTCAGGAGAATGTACACTTTCGCATTTGACTTGGAATTATTTTACAAACTCAAAAACTTTATTTTGCAAACCCTATATCAATATCTCTTCACAACTAAACTTACATATTCAATAAGAATAATTATAACCTCAGAATAATAATAAAAATCCTAACATAAACCCTAAATCTCATATGCATTTACAAAATTATTTTGCAAACTCAATAAATTTATTTTGCAAACCTCATATCAATATTTCTTCACAACTAAGCTTACATATTCGTCAAGAATAATTATAACAACTAAATAATAAAAAAAATACTAACATAAGCCCTAAATCTCATATACATTCACAAAATACACAAATCTAATGAAATGAAAGTACTATAATCTCAAATCTACCCTAACAATAAAACTAAATAAGCTCATCATACAAAATAAAATCATATATAACATCCAAATAAAAAAAAATACTAAATAAATCTCATATGCATTCACAAATATACAAATCTAATGAAACAAAGGTACTATAATCTCAATCTACCATAACAATAAAACTAAATAAGCTCATCATACAAAATAAAATCATAAGCCCTAAATCTCATATGCATTCACAAAATACACAAAATTAATCAAATAAAAGTACTATAATCTCAATCTACCATAACAATAAAACTAAATATGCGAATCATACAAAATAAAATCATATAGAAAGAGATCTAATACAAATTTAACATTAAGGGTTAAAAATACCTAAATCGGCAGACAAAAAAACTACAAAATGTGTTGTCTCCATCGGGGAAAACCTTCTCTTTGCCCTGCGGCGACCTCCTCCTTGGCCTGCTCGGTGTAAGATTGGCGTGGAAGGGAGATTTTGAAACGAAGGAAATAATCGTGAGAGGGGCCGTCGGTTTTTGAATATAAGGCGAGCCAATGCAGCGGGTGACTAGCCTAAGGTGGTGCCATGTTAAGTGTTTTTTTTGTTCCTAATTAACTAAATTAATGTTTTAATTAGGCCTAATTTGAAATTTTAGCTTTTATTTTATGTACAAATTTATATATATCTATACACATATATATATATATATATATATATATATATATATATATATATATATATATTATTTATTTAAAATAAAGAAATTATTCTAAATTTTATTTGTCTAATATATGTACATATAATAGAATAAAATACAAGCAATGCAATAGTTAGAATGTTTATTTAAACTTTAAGATGATAACTTAATTTTAATTTTAATTAATTTTTTTAATAAAATTAAATATGTAGCATTTATTTATATTTATAAGATATATATAAATATATTTAAAACATAGATTTTATGTATATATATATATATATATATATATATATATATATATATATATATATATATATATATATATATATATATATATATATATTTACGTACCTCCCTCTTTTCTCTTTTTTTTTTTTTTTTATTTTTATTTTTAACATTCAGTGTTATTATATATGCTAATGATAGGAAAAATGTTTTAATATTGCCGTTATATATATACAATCATAAGAATAAGAATTTTTTTTACATATTTAATTTATATATTTTTATAATGAAATATAATATATTTGATATATACATTTAATTAAAGGTTTTAGCTACAAATCTTTTTGTCAATACTTTTTTACAGTATACATATATATATTCAAGAGGCTAACAAAAAAAATCAATAACATTAATATATATATTTATATATACTTATAGAGAGAGATTAACACGTTTACATATAACTGTTGTATATATATATATATAACTAACAGTTAACCGATTTAGTATTTTCTTTTTTTTTTAATTTATTGAATAATAACAAAATGATTTTTTTTGCAAATATTATTTTCTCACATTTTAAATCATCATCGTCGATCTCATATAAAGGTTATTTTCACATTTCAGATTTATTTAAGCAATTATGTTTCATAAGTGAGCAAGGTTTAGACAATTTATAATTAACATCTGAATTACTCAACAAACAGGCTAGAAATCTAACAAAAACATTAAATCCCCAAAAATATTAAAACAAACAGTATTACATTACTTTTAACAGAGATAACGGCCAATTTATAAAAAAATAATAATATAAATATAACTTAAAAATATAGAGCCGATTGCAAACGTTTCGAAATATCAAAAATGAGAATCACAACTCTTCAGCAGATCTAAAAAAAAAAAAAAACCTCTGGACAGCATTTCTGACAAGAAAAAAAAAAGTAAAGAAGAAATGAGAAATAGAGGAGAAAGAATGTAAATTGAAGGAGAGGAGGAGAGCCGAAAGACGGTAACGGTTACTTCTGGTAATAGTCACAAAATGCAATAGAACTTAAATTCATGTGCATCACTGTTGTCTCCATGGCACTGTCATTTTCCTAATCCACGGATGCCCTGTAAATAATCCAAATCAAAATAATAATAAATTAATAACATCATATTGGTGAAATCTGAATATATATGAAAAATATATATATTTGTTTTCTAAAGAACTGAATTTGGAAGTGAACTCACTGAGCACTTGCTCTGCTGAGAGCCTCCTGGCTGGATCTCTATCCAGCATCTTCATTATCAGATCCTCTGCTTTAGGTGATGACCAATGGAAAAATTCCTGAAGCAAAGTGGATCACCTTTTTTCACAGCAGAGAATATCTCTTCTTCGGAATTACCATTGAACGGTAATGTCTGGCTCAACATCACGTAGAGGACGACCCCAGCGCTCCACATATCCACCTTCTCGTCGTACTCTTGGCCAACGATCACCTCCGGCGCCATATAAGCAGGCGTTCCCACTCTTCCCTTCAAAGCTTTTGCGCCTTTTTGAATAACGCGGCGCAGCCAAAATCTGCGAAATTATACAGCCATTGGAATCAAATAAGATATTCTCCGGTTTAATATCTCGATGTACGATGCCACGGCGGTGGCATTCAGCAATAGCTTGGACCAGTTCTGTGATGAGCGCAGCCTGGCTCTCGTGAAAGGGTCCGTGACGGACAATTCGGTAAAAGAGATCAGAGCCAGGACAGAGATCAAGGATTACATAGACGGCTGCCAAGTCCTCGTAGACATTATGAATCTGAATGCAGCGTGTGTTCCCGGAGGCGGCAAGGAGCGTGAGCTTGATCTCCGAGTAGACCGAGTGGCGGTTGAAGAAAGTTGAGAACTTGTCCATGATTTTCACTGCGAAGGCCTTGCAGAAGGCCGAGCAGTTCTCCGAATCTGAAGTCCGCTCCAAATCCTCGTCCATCTCTCTCTCTCTTTCTCAATGCCGTGAAGAGAATCTGTAATTATTTTGGAACGTTATCTGAATGCGGAGCAGGGAAGCAGTATAGAGGAATGAGTATTGAGGAGGAACGCTCTCAATTTAAAGACTTCTATGAGTTAATCTTCAGAAATGTTGGGATTATATATATATTTTTGGAAATATCCAAACGTCCGTCTCGACAGCTTTGAAAGAAAATCAAATACAAAAAATAAATTTTTCATTGTAAATTTAAACGTGGGTCCAGTGTTGTGAAAACAACCGTGAATCGGTCAAAGCCGATCCGATCACCTTCGGATTCACATTAAACCGGTTCAACAATTTCAAATCATAAATCAGTTCAATAAATTTTCTCTTAATTACTATTTTATATAATTTAATCAAAAACTAAAATTTTTATATAAATTTTAATAATAATTTTTAATTTCTTTTATAAATTTTTAAAATCTTATTTTATTAATTTGAATATTACTTGTTATTAAAAACATTCTAGATTAAAATTTTGGAACTCTTTAAAATAAAACATATTTAAGAGGAATAAGAAATTAAAATTTTTGGTAATCTAAAGAGGGGAAAAATATTTATAAAAATCTTCCTATGTATATTTCTCCCCTAATTTTTAATGAAAACATTTTGACAAATTTTAATCTGAAATAATGCTTATTTATATATAAATCAAACATCCAATAAACATACGAAGCGAATATATTTGGTAAAATAGCAATCTAAAATCTCTATAATCATTAACAAAATCCCTCTTTGGTTATTGTAATATACATTTCTTGGAGGATTGATTTATCTCTTATTTATATAAATGTTTATAGATTATAAAGCGTCTCTATCTCTAAATTCTTAAAAAGTAAAATGATGAGTTATGATGTATTTTGTGTATTTGAATCTCAAATGATGTCATTATGATATCTTATTGTTAGATTATTGAATTTTTATATAATTATGTTATGATTATGTCCGTTTGATCTCTTATCTTGATTCATTTCTTTCTATCAGATTATATTGGAACTTTATATATATTGCATATTTTTTAATTATTATCAAAAATATATATCAATATTTAAATATCTTACAAAATTTTATATTTGATACATTTAGAACATATCTTAGCATAAGATAATGACCATGAAATAAAATTTATGAATGATTGCAATACTCTTAACAATATTTGATTATATTATAACATTCTCCTTTCATATTATTGGATAACTAAACTCAAATTCTATCATGATTTATAAATTTAAAAATGTTAACTTTGTGTATAAAATATAACGACTTTGACTAGCATACAACATCTGAATTCAAATTAAGCAAAATCAAAACTCATAAATTAATGAGCGTATGACTAAAACAACCGAGTCCCAATTGTCTTTAGAGCGCTCACTCTCAATCTTCAATCACTCGTTTCTGATCGAGGCAATTGGCCATCTAAACCAACACATCGAACGTCAATGAGAAACAAAGGTGAAGCGCCTGACATTTCCTCCTGATTGAACAAATCTCGGAACTCTTTTGTTTCATCCTTTGAGTGGTTTTGACGGTTTTGGGTGATTTAGGCGATTTTAACACTTTTTTACCTTTTCACAAAGTATCCCAAATTTAAGGCACCTTCTCTTCTCAGAAAGAATTGTTGAGCATGATCGTTGTTAAGGTTTTCTCAAAAATCAGCGATTCAATCTCTAGTTTAAGTCAGGCCTTGATACTTTATGTTGATTTTCCTAAAGAAACTATCCGTCCTTTGGAAGATCACTGATACGTCGTTGTTCAGTTTTCTCGAAAAGCGCGACCCTTCTTCTTTGGAAGCGATGTTGCGATTCGTCATTGGTCCATTCCCGGAAATGGACCTCTTGACCATTTTGGAAGCGATCAACCGTTTACATCATTATTCTTGAAGCTTCGCTCTCAGTCATTTGGAAGATCCCATAATCACTTTCTACGATAAAACTTCTATCCTGAAGTGGCAAAATGAACCATCATATTTAGATTCTTTGAGATTTCTAAACTTTTCTTTCCACATATTAAGCCTATATCAATTAGCAACAGCTAATTAGTAAAAATTAGAAGGAATATCAGCAATATGATGAAAACAACCAAATTGTTCACCACATAATTGATAAAAAAATATAATTCTAATATCCTCATCACCAATAACTTCAAAACCAACTAAGTATCTTAGATATAAAAGATTTACATTAGCTCACGATAAAGAAGCTATTATAGCAATCATCTAAGATGTCAGCAGCAATATACCCAATTAAAAAGAACATGTATAAAATTGTTTATTCTAATTGCAGATATCATATCTATCAACGGATAATCATTAATTCGGAATAACATATGATAATCAATGATCCAGAACAATAATGCAGCCAACAAATATAATGAACCAACAGCACATGTACAATCCCACCTTCTCAACACAATTCACTTTTACTTAACAAAAAAAAATTACATGCTTTCTTGCACATATTTCCAAATAATCAGCACCAGCATCAACAATGCAACAAATCCAAGCTCATCTCAGCCATTAAAAAAAATTGAGTACCGGCTAATATGGATTTCATCAGCAGCATCAAAATGGTATTATGTCCGCGCGCAATAAAATCAGCGGTGGACCGCGTATTCCTAAAGAAATGATTTCAGATCTCTTTAAGCTGATCAAATGGTGTTCAAGAAAGATTTGATCAATCCAGCGAAAGCTAATCAGCGTAGCTCTTGCCGATGCCGGCGATGTGGTGAAGCGAAAGTTGCCGGCGATGTCCCTGGTTCGAAGGCGGCAGGTCCGGCGAAAAGATGTTTAGCGGCTAAACAAGGATCTTTTTTTATCAATTGTTGCCTTCTTCGATGACGTTCTTATATGAAGTCAATTGATCCAGATTTTCTGTCAGATTGTTTGTTAAAATTTTGCTCATAATCTGGTATAAACAAAATTTTGATATCTATTTGTCATAATATTTGCTCGAGCGTTAACAATGGAAGATTTAGATCTGAATCTTTGACTCTCATTTTATTTCACGATGGCTTAACTTTGTATGGAAATTGAATTATCTCATTTTGAATCAAGTTGTTTATTGAGTGTTAATCTGCATGTGGAAGTTGAATCCACAAGACTTCATTTTTGTCATCTTTTCGATCTTCTTATCTATCCACCAAGGACCTTTTGACCTATCTTATTGTCATCTTTGCTCGACTCATATAAAATTTTAAATCCAAAACCTTTTGACCCATCAATTTTTGTCGAGTCTTTACATAATTATTTTTAATGTAAGTCCACCAAATTTTGACATATCTAGGTTGTTTGTCAGTCTTTCTTCGTTAATAAGATGTTGAATTAAATCTTTATTTTGATATCAATTGTTTGTAATTGTTGATCTAACTTATGTGGAAGAAAATAAGTCTCCTTTTACTATCCTTATTGTTTTAATCTTTGTAATGGCGTTAATGTATGGATGAATCAAAATTTGTGGTTGTAATAAAGTTGCTCTTTAACTTTGGTCTTATTTTATAGTATGATTGGAAAATCATATTTTGCAAAAGTATATCTCTTCTTTTATATCTAAGACATGTTTCTTGGGATTGTCGATTAGATCTTACATATCTTATTAAGATTCTAGTTTGAAAATCAAGGAATGAAGTTTGATGAATCATTCTTATTCATTTAAAGCAAATGCTCCACCTATGGTGGTTTTGATCTTGTTAAACTTGGTGTCATTACAAGATGAAAATTAATATTTATAAACATTTTTTAAAAATCGATTTTGCTATAAAAATTTTACTTGTGAAATCAACACATACGTATTTAAAATTGAACAAGAAAACTCCAAAATTTTACGTTCTTTAAAGAGGAAAAAAACACTGGCAGGAAAATCTTACTATGTATTTATTTATACAAAATCTTTTATAATGGGATTACATTGCATATGAAAGGAACAAATTAGTATTCTCTTAAATTCTGTAAGATTTTATTTATGCGTAAATCGAAAACATTCTAATCAGAAATAAAAGCACTTTCAATTTAAGTCATCATGATGACGGATCCAATCAATTGGCTTATCGGCTCGGCTCTTCATGATTGTCCTTAGTTGGCACTTGTCTTGGAGGATATTTATCTCTCCCTCATATGAGGAATGAGTTTATTTATATTGGAGATTTCTCTATCTAAAACAAATACATTTCATGACGACTTAAATTGATCATATGATGTATTTTGTGTATTTGAATGCTCAAATGATGTAATTATGATATCTTCATTTTCATTCACATTTATCTTATAACACTCTATCTTTTTGAGTAATTGATAATATTTCTTTATCTTATTAATATTGTTTTTTATTCCATCTCTTCTATGGAAATCAAATCATATTACTAAATTTTTTTGATATAACCACCATACAATCACTCAAATAGTTTACAAATTTATTTTTTTGGAACTCTTTTTTTGTATATAAAGAGTACAAACCAATTACTCTTTATGATGTGGGACTAAAGAGTGGAATAAATAGTACAACTATATTTTAATTTTGAGAATAGTAAATGATATTAAGATATAAGAACATAAGAATAACATTTGAATTTTTAACTTTATATTTTTATTACAAATTATATTTTATAATATAACAAATTATTTAAAAATATATTATAATAATATTTTATATATTATATTTTTATGATAGCTAAATTTTATAAAGTTTTTAAAAGAACTTTTATATTTAAAATTTTATATTTTATTACAAAATATAATTTTATTACAAAAATATAATTTTATAATAATATTTACATGTTAGATATATTTTACAAAGTTTAAAAATTAATTTTTATATTCTAAATTATATAATTTTAATACAAACTATAATTTTTTTTAAATTATATTTTAACCTAATTTTCATAAACTTATATAATAATTTTTTTGATATATTTAATGTACTTATCTAAATTTATAATTCACAATAACTATAACTAAATGAACTTTATATCAACCTTTAAAATTATAATTACTAGTAATATTATTTATGTATTTTTATTTATTTTTATTATATATTTATCATATATTTAAATTATTGTATTATTTAATTTATATATATATATATATATATATATATATATATATATATATATATATATATATATAATCATTTTAATATTTATTAAATATCTCAACCTCATCATAATCTTCCTTTTCGGTTACGTAATGATCCATTTTCAATCTTGCGTGAGTCCAAATTCTTTTTAGTAAATAGTTGTCACAATATTTTATGCCAAATCAAATCTAGAATAGAGCAAATTTATTATCGCAATTTTCAATGAAAGGAAAAAAAAAACTCTGTTAACAAAATTTCGGACAAATTAAATTTCATCACATCTCTTCAGCATATTCTCAGCTCTTTGGAACCTAAACACTATTTGTTAATTCTTATGAAAGTTAAATATTTGTTGAATGAATGGACTTTGAAATTGAGGGATATTATCATATATATATCATAGAGAGGAATTGTATTATATTAATTTTTTTAATATTAAATAAAAATCATAAAAATAAGTAATTGTTTTTAAAAAATTATGTAGATATTATTCAAAAATAAAAAATTTAACTTTTTAATATATATTATTTGAGCTAAAAATAATTATGTTCAATATTAAAATTAATTATATTTTTATTCATTCAAAATCAAATTGAGCTGATCAAATTTAAATTTGATTATTTTAATGTAGTTTAAAAAATAATTTGATCAATTTAATTTTAAAAATTTTATGACTAAAAATAATTGGTGCATCTAATTAATTAATAAAATCACTTAAACCGATCAAAAAGCACAATCCCATGAGCTATGTAAATAAATTATTGTTCACTTTAAGCAAGTTACATTTTCATTTCTTTCAAATTAAAGAAAATATAAGTGTACTCATAAAATAATTCAAATAAGGTTCAGAGTATTTATGAACATAAAATTTAAAATCAAAAGGAGATTAATTATTAAAATTAAAATTATATATATATATATATATATATATATATATATATATATATATATATATATATATATATATTATTGTTATAAATAGATTGTGAAAGTCTAAATTAGTTGTTAGAGAGATGTAAAATTATTTGATAAGATACAAAATATTTTTTAAGAAAATACAGTGAAATCAATTGCTGCTTGGAAATGCTCTTGCATCTGCATTACTCCAAAGTCATAATTTGTTGAGAGAGAGAGAGAGAGAGAGAGAGAGAGAGAGAGAGAACTAATAAGCAATCTGATACGCTGATGATATAAGAGCTCAGTCATACATCTGTTCTTATCTCAGTCACTACCACCTAATCATAACAAATTAATCCTAATCATTGAATGATAACTAACTTCCTCTATATATACCTTCATTACTATACCTCAGAATATGACTGAATATATTTTAGCTATGCTTTATTCTCTTTGGTTTTCTACTTTATCCTTCGATTCTCATTAACGCTTTCTATTCTTTACTTTTTTTACGTATTATCATCATGCATTGCATTCATTCGAGCAGAAGATGATCAACTTATTCACATGGTATGAGCTCTTATTAAGTCACCGTTTTCTTTTGGGTAAACTCTTCCATTCTTTATCATATCTATGGATACATCGGCATCCTCTTTCTACCTCACAACAATCACTCGAATTAAAATGATGGATATCACCATTCCTTCTCAGCTGAAATTTCTTATGGCAAATGTTAGAACGGTGATAAACATTCAATTAATATCTGGAAATTATCCTTTGTGGCGATCCCAAATCCTGAAATTATTCACCGCTAATGGATTTAATAGATATCTAGATGGAACTATGTCCAAACCACCAAAGCAAATTGTAGACGAATCTGATACTATAACAGCCAATTAGACCTACAACACTTGGATTCTTGTGGATCAAAACTTAGCAGCAGCTCTTTTCTCCACAATTTCATCACAACTTTTATCGTATGTCACCAACCTGGATACTTACAAATTTGGGGAACTATTGAAAAGAGACTTCAATCCACTAATCGTTCGAATCTTACAACTAAAGAATGAACTACATCATATATCAATGAAAGATAAAACATGATGAACTATTTATCAAATTAAAACAAATGTGATGCTATAAACTTGATCTTTCTCTCAAGATATAATACTCTATACTTTAAATGGCCTTCCTTCTTCTTATCAAGCATTCAAGACTACTATATGCACAAATCTTGACCAATTCATTTGGGTGATTTATATGTACTTATGCGGTGAAGAGCTTAATTCGTGATGGTTAAAGAATCACTTTCAATCAACACTTTAGAACAACAATTTGCTTTTGCTACCAGAAATAAAGGAAGAATTCGTATCCCATACAAACCATCTAGAGGACAAAATTTAGCCTCATTCAACAATAGATTCCAGCATAGTGACAAACTTACTGACAATACAAATAGTAAACATAATTCATGAAATCAAAACAAATCTACTTCTACAGTTGTTGAATGTCAAATATGCCACAAACCAGGACATTTTGCATTCAAATGTTGGTATCGTGCTGATCTCTCCTACAAACCGTCACATAAAACATTTTTTGATGGAGCAAATTTAAATTGGATATTAGATTCTGCTGCTACTTCTCATTTAACACCAGATATTGAACAATTGTAGCACCAAAACAATATTATGGTTCTCAGTATCAATTGAAATGGTGATTTTCTCCCATACATAATCGACAAGGTGTTTTGCCTACACCAACCCGTAAGTTACACCTAAATTCATTGCTTCATATACCACATTTATCCCAAAATCTCATTTCAATTTATAAACTCACCAAGGATAATAATTGTTCTATTACCTTTGATTCTTCTGGTTTTGTGATTAAGGACCTAAAGACCAACAAAGTTCTCCTTCACAAACCTTCACACCAAGGTCTCTATCGCACTAAACCTTTTGTATTTCCAAATCAAATTGAAGCTCATGCATCAACTGATATTTCCTCTATTCTTTGGCATCGTCGGTTGGGCCACCCCTCCCAAACAATTCAATCTCGGCTTCATCTGCCAACAAATGATCATCATTGTCCTTATGTGCTCAAAGCTCATAGATTACCTTTTAATATTTCTAGTTCAAAATTTGTATCGTTAGATTTAATACATAGTGATGTATGGGGACCTTCCCAATTTTATCTATTGATGGATATCAATATTATCTTCTTTTTGTTGATGATTTCTCTAGTTTTATTTAGGTATACCCTATGAGACAAAAATCTGAAGTGTTTTCCCATTTTCTTAAATTTCAAACATATATTTGAACTATCTTTTAAAAAAGCCCATAAAATTCACCATGCGGAGAGAAGAATATATCTCCACTAATTTCAAACAACATCTACAAAAATCTGGGATCATTCATCAATTCAGTGCTCCATATACTCCCCAACAAAATGGAATTGCAGAGCGAAAACATCATCATCTTATCGAGACAGTTCACACTCTTTTATTCCAAGCACAACTTCCATATCAATTTTGGATTCATGCACTTCATACATCTGTATACCTTATCAACCACCTTCCTTCCTCAACTACTCAATATAAATCTCCTTACTACTACTACATAAAAACAATACAAACACCTTCACATTTTGGATGCTTATGCTATCCTTGATACCGACTCCTCCCGTCTACAAACTCCAAAGCTTCTCCATGCATTTTCTTGGTTACTCCAGCAATCATAAAATATAAATGTTACATTCACAAACCAAAACCATTCATTTCTAGACATGTTCTTTTCATGACAGACTTTTCCATTCTCACCCTCTCCACTTACTCTCCCCACCCTCCTATCCTCCTCCACCTTCCACCATCACTCACTTCATATCTTCCTCCCAGACCTTTGATATCCTCCATCTTTGCGCCTCCACTCCTCAGCACAAATAGCCAAAACACATCACCCGGCTATATGCTTCCACATCATAAAGAAGCAAAATACTGGAGAACAACTATGAATATCTTGATGATGCCCTTCTAGCCCAACAAACGGATACTTGTTCCTAGACCAACCTCTAACAATTCTAGGCTGCAAATGACTTTATAAAACAAAATACAATGCTAATGGTACTATTGCTCAACATAAAGCACGACTTGTAGCTCAAGGTTATAAATAAGAATATGGCTTAAATTACTTTGACACCTTTAGTCCCGTGGCAAAACTTCCTACAATTCACATGTTTATTACTGTTGTAACTTCTTTTCAATGGAACATACTACAACTTGATGTTTCTAATGCATTCTTACATGGCACATTGGATGATACGGTCTACATGTCACAGCCACCGAATTTTGGAGATACAACTTATCCTAATCATGTTTGTTTACTCAAGTCCATCTGGGCTTAAACAATCATCAAGACAATGGTTTTCCACATTCACTTCTCATTTATAGCAATTGGGTTTCCAATCTAGTTCAGCCAATCGTTATCTATTTTTTTTTGTAAAAAATTTGGATAGAAAATCTACATTTTAATATATGTTGATGACATACTTATCACTGGAAACAATGACACTGCAATACAACAACTCATTACTGACTTACACAATCGATTTCAACTCCAAAATCTGGGCAAACTTCACTATTTTCTTGGCATCGAAGCCTGCCATTCTGCATCAGACATATTTCTCCATCAAGCAAAATATGCCACAACTATTTTACAGAAAGCTGGAATGCTTCAATCCCATCTCCACCAAAATATCGCTAAACACTACTACAACATTATCTTCTGATTCACGCTATTTGTCAACTTATTGGATCCTTACAATAGCTCACTATCACGCGGCTTGACATAGCCTTTTCTCTTAATAAATTATCTTAATATATGCACAGTCCTACTATTCATCATTTTCAACTTCTCAAACGCCTTTTACGTATATCAAATCTCTCATATGGCTTACCAATATTTGCGGACCATTGATTTTTATTTTTTGATCTTGATTGGGCTAGCGATCTAATAAGGCGTTCTACAGGTATTGTGTTTTCCTTGGTCATACTTTGGTTTTCTAGCAAGTGAAGAAACAACCGACTATTGCTCGGTCTTCCACAGAGGTAGAATTCTATGCTTTGGCTTCTACTGCTACATACTTTATTTGGTTACACCGTCTCGCTCAAGAATTTGGCTTACCAACATCTTCTCCATCACACTTATATTGTGACAACACTTCTGCACTCTCTTTGGCGACTAATCCTATTTTTCACGTTCGAACAAAACATATTGAAATAGATTTTCATTTCATTCGAGAAGATGTCCAAAATAAAATAATTTCAGATTATCTATTCTCTCCAGATCACCCGGTATATATATTTACAAAACCTCTTCCGCTTTCTAGATTTCATGAACTTGACACAAGCTAACTATCACCTCTGTCATCGGCTTGAGGGGATGATAAGCAATGATCGATAGAAATCGATACGTTCTAATATAAGAGCTCAACCATACCTATTATTATCTCAGCCACTACCACCTGATCATAACAGATTAATCCTAACCATTGGATGATAACTAACTTCTTCTATATATACCTCCATTACTGTACCTCAGAATATGACTAAATATATTTTAGCTATGCTTTATTCTCTTTGGTTTTCTGCTTTATCCTTCGATTCTCATTAACGTTGCTTTCTCTATTCTTTACTTTTCTGTATTATCATCATGCATTGCAGATTCATCTAAATAGGAAGATGGATGATCAACTTATTCACAATAATTAAGTAGGCTTCGGCGAGTTCGGCGAGGCCTATCGACGAGTCTAAGTCTTCACCGGCAAGGCCTTTCCAGTGAAAACCATCGACAATATCTCCACTAGCTTCGACCGCCACCTGATCTATTTGATGATCAAGCTCGATCATTTGGCCACTTTCAGGAACTCACGAGGACGACGACGATGCCATTTGCCTAATCCTCGAACTTTTCCTGAACCCGATCTTGTTTTCTACATTGATAGCAGCCCCTTTTCAAGAGCGATTCCACCTCCCTCATCACATAACTTTACTAATCTAATGTCGAATGCCACCGCCGCGACATTCTTGAAAAGGAAGAGAGGGAACGCCTGCTTATATGGTGCCGGAGGTAATTGCCGGCCAAAATTATGACGAGAAGGTGGATGTGTGGAGCGCTGGACTGTCCTTTACATGGTGATGGATCGTACCTTACCATTCAATGGAAATTCTGAAGAGGAGATTCCTCTGCACTCTGCAGTTATTAGACAATATCAGATCCAAATTTTAATTAATGATAATGTTCTTTGCAAATGTTATTTCCCTCCAAAATTCAGTTATGCATAACCCACCCTTTTATATATATACGTAATTCACATATATTTATATATCTAATATATTAAATTTAATATTTATATTTCTAAATTTTATTTAGGCATGAAAAGATGCATACTTTAAAATAATAGTAATAATAATAATAATAATAATATGTTTGATATAATATTTAAAATTTTGTCCTTAAGTCTATAAATATTAATAATGTTGTAAATGCCCCAAGAAAAATTGCTTAGAGAACAAATAAAATTATAACTAATTATAATTTGAAAATATGTATTAGTTTTATTATTATTTAAATAAAAATTTGAAATTAGAGAGCATAAAAAATTGTTCAAACTCTAATAATTTAAAGAGGCCATAACCCGACATTTAAAGTCAAATGAAGTTACAAAATTGTCCAATGAATTGTTATTTATGATTAGTTATTTAGTTTAAATCATGTGAAATATAATTAAATATTTTCTATTTTCAAAAAATTATCATAATTAAATATTTATGGATAATTAAATTTGTTATTTTAGAAAAATTAACTAATTTAATAAATATAATATATGTGTTAATGAAAAATTATCCCCATATTAATTTTTTTAATTGCAAGTTATGTAGTAACATTAATTGATGTCAAATATAATAAAATTCTAGGAACATCTTTCTTGTACATAACTTGATTTTAAGCCCTAAGTTCTATATCATGTTGTGATACACATGATGATTGGTATTGAATTAATAATATACCTCTTTAAAAGATAAATACCATTATTTGGACTTGCACCATCAATAGATTTAAAATACCACAAAAGCAATTAATGGAAGAAACTGAGAGGTTGATAAAATGTAAGCCCATCATTTTAAAGAAGTAAACCTTTGTACCATATTGCTTACAAATAATTGACCAAGAAGTTACTAAATTCTTAGATGATTAGCTCAAAAGAGAAGTGCATTATACTATGTAATAGATAAATGTTGCAATGGTCAAAATGATAGTGAAGCTTGTAGGATGTATATAGATTACATAGACCTTAATAAAACTTATCCAAAAAATAGTTTGTCCTTTATTATGTGGATTAATTGGTGGATGGCATCTTTGAACATCAAATGCTTCATTTTTTGGATGTTTATTCTATCTAAAATAAAAAAAAATGAATCTTATAGATGAAGAAGCTATTTCCTTTCATATTGATAAGAAGTTATATTGCTATCAGGTCATGACATTTAGATTAAAGAAAGCCCACACTATCCATCAATTTCTCATTTATAATATTTTAAAGTAATTTTTTTTGGTTGCACTATAAAGATTTATGTTGGTGATAAATTACTAAATAGTTTTGAGAGCATAATAATTTTTTAACTAGCCTTAAATATTACAATATATGACTTAATCTGACTATGTGTGATTTTGGAGCTACATTAGATAAATTGTTAAGACTTATAATTATCTAAAAAAAAATTCGAGAAGATCAAAGTGCTACGAAGTATGACAATTTCAAGAAATATTAAGAGTATAGAACTTCTAAATAGATTGATAATGACCTTTTCCCATTTTTTAATCTTATTTTAGAGATAAATATTTATCTTATGCTTGTAATGCATGATTCCAATAAACTGATTAATGTCAAAAAACCATTGAGAAGTCAATTCATATTTAGGTTCACTATGAATATTGTCAAAATTTATCTCAAAAGAAATGTTTTATTTATATTCTCCCATATAAAAAACTTGGTGTTAGAGTGAGAAACAAATAGAGGGTAATGCTTTGTCTATTATGTTAATAAAACTTTGTATGACATTGAAGGATGATATCCACTAGATAAGCTAACCTTATCATTAGTATTTTTAGAATGAAAGTTGCATCTAAAATTTTAAGCTTGCACTATGAACATTTATATTTGACTTTCACTTAGGCTATCATATTGAAATTAAAAGCTTTAGGATGACTAATCAAGTGGCCAATGGAGTTGAAAAACTTTAACATTTATTTTTCACCTTGAATGGATATTGTGTTATAAATACTTATAGATTTGTAATTAGATTGAACTCTAAATTATGTACCCCTTTCTTATTATCCCACTAGGTACTATATTTATGAAGTTTCTAGGAGATCTAGTGTTGGGGTATGGATCTTATTTTCCTCTATATAATATGACACCTTTAAATGCAGACTCTACCAAAAAAGGTTTCTATAATCAATACTATTGTTGAGTAGGAAGCCCTTATGGCGGCGCTAAGAATCACCATGGATTATGGAGTTAGAATTTAACGATTCACACTGACACTCACCTCGAGGCTCTTAAAATTAAAAGATAATTTGATGCACATAGTTCATAGCTAGTTTAGTTCTTTATCTTTATGAAATTATTTCTCTCACATCAATAAATATTAAACCATCCATATAAAAATACACAAGTTGATTCTTATTTTAAGCTTGTTATTTTAACACCAAGAGATTTATAAAAGGAACATTGAGGATATATATTTCTTATACATTTATGGTTTATATAAAACACTTTTATTGATTAATTAAAGAAGACCCCTCAAATGGATTTTATTGACTCCTTCATGATAGGAAGCTACTTAAAGATTGAAAGTCATTGTCATCTTGATGATAAGCCATAAATTTTAGTATCTTTGGTGAGAAATTATCTAAATGGACATTCACTAGACTAGGCCTTAAGTGTCTTCCATTATCAAAAGCTAATTATACACTATGAGACATCCACTCAAAAATATGCAAAAAATACTTGGAGAGAAGAACACTAAGTCAAAAAAATCTTAAAATAAGAATTCTATTAGTTTATAAGAAAATATAATGTAGTATAATTCATCTAAAAATGAAATAACTTTCAAATGAATTTCAATCTTTCTCAAATTTGCTAGTAGAATTTTTTATTTCTTGAAAATCCTTGGCCCTTCACTTAGTGAAGGATCAATATTATGGTACATTTCTTATTACAATTAAATAAAAAAATTATCATTTTCATCATCGAAACTTTACCAAGTAGATATACTTTCCATTTGCTAAGATTATATAGGTCAATCTTAAGTATTTAACCAAGAAGAACATCATTGTTACTTTAGTCTCCTTATAAAAAAATTACTAACAAAATTACTCAATTCACTAAAAGATGTTTACATCCTTTTGTTAGGACCTTTATTTCAACTAGTTTATATGATTATCATATCAAAAGAATGGTTAAACAAATCACAAACCAAACCATTCTTATGCTATGAAGATAAGCCTTAAAAGGTAGCAAAACAAGCAAAATAGCTTCCTAATATTTTTTGGCTTTATCACACTACATTAATAACCTTATTAAGAAAAATACTTTATATTATATGTCTAACACAGTGGCTATCATTCTCATTGATATCAACATCTTGAGTCATAAAGTCCAAACTTTAATGTTGATAAAATGAGGACTAGCTCCATTATAATTTCAATCTTCTTCTTGAAATGAATGATGTAACTTCATTTAGGAGTGCCTCTAATCACCAAAAAAGCTTGCCACTTTAATCAACAAGTCAAGCTAATATATCTATTGAGATAAGATTTTATAGTTACTAGAAAGGATTACCAATACAAAAAACATTCTAGAGGGATCTCTGTCATTATTATCATGGTCAATCAAGAGATATTTAAGCTAAAGATTTAGATAGAAAGATATTATCTAAACTTAAAATGCTTTATATTTTTATAAATATTATGAATGACTTGAAGTAACTATTGTAACTTTTAAAGCTTCCTTTATATATGAAAATTTTCACTAAAAGCATAAGAGATTTTTTTTCTATATATAATCTCCATCTAAAAGAAATTCTTTATAACTCTTCATATAGGAGCTTGATAAAATCATAACTCTAAAAGCTTGTTATTATCATATAAGAATGTCAATAAAACTTAAATATGAAAAAGAAAAGCAAAACATCATGATCTAAATACATGAATATTTTTATTTCATATTCATGTAAATAAAATATACGACAAAATAATTGCATCTATAATATATTAGCTTTTTCTTCATCAATATCAATAAATGTTATCTCAAAGAACTCATGTTCTACATCATCATTAGTATTTATGGAGGAGTCCTTAGATGCTTTGAAGAAAATCTTTCAACATTAGCTCTAATTTGGTGATACATCAAATGATTCTTCTTTAGGCTATGAATCAAATCTCATTGGTGTTACAACACCTTCACTTTGATCAAGCAATAATACAATAAAGATCTCTTGACAAATTTTTTATCATTTTTAGCTTTTAAGACTCTCCTTTCCCTTAAAGGATTTTACATATTTCAAAATGTAACCTAGCCCCAACCTAAACTTTTAAGCATGATCAATAACATTAAGGAAGGGTGATATAATCATTAACTTAATATGACATCTCATTTTTAAATTTCAAAAGTCATCACTTCTCTTGTTCTAACAAATAAGCTTAAGTAAAGTAATCAAGTGAGGTTCAAGATCCATGCTTAATAGTAATTAAAATATAAACATACTTATATTTGATCGAGTTAAAAATATTTAAAAATATTAAAAGATAAAAATCTTATTTTCAATAGTATTAAAATAGTCAAAATTTACTTATATAATGCTTCAATGAATTTTTCTAAAAACAACACAATGGAAAAATACTAACAATAGTCACTTGAGAAATTATAGTTGATGATTTAATTTTCATGACTAATTTACATTGACATAATAAGTATGGCATTTGCAATTTTTTAAGTATTATAATTTTTGCATATATTTTAAGAGAATTTACACATTTTCTATCAAAAAGTGATAAAGATATGACACAAAATTTTATTTGATAAAGTATCAATCTTGATATAATATTTAATTGATAACTTTTATAATTAAATTTAGAACCATAAAAATTTTAATTTCATTAAAATTATAGCCAAAATAAATATTTTGATGAGAGGAGCCTAATATTATTAAAATTATCCTTATTTGGATCTAAATAAGTAAAAATTAAGCATTTAAAATATAAGTGAAAATTTCATGATATTCTTTGAGGGACAAAATGATATTTTCCTATGGCTGCTATGAATATTCTAGCACCAATAGTAGTATAATGTAACATAATAATTGTTTAATAGAATCTAACTAATATTGGTATTTGAATTATTTTAAAATTTAAATTACTTTTGTAAAATTGACTGTGAAATAACATGAATTAATTAAATGTAAAAAAACATAAAATTGTTTATAAATAAATAATGTCAAATTATTTACTTTGAAAATAATTAATCAATTTAGATAATTATAAATAAAAGTAAAATTAAATAGTAATTTAAAATCTAGAATAATTTACACAATAATAATATGTAATTCTTATTGTCAAATTTTTTTTCTAATATTCTTCTCGCAAAAAGCATCTTGAATGATTGAAAATAAAATACATATAAATTAAATTTTATATAGTAATATCAAAATAAATTAAAAGTATCTATCTTGAAATAAAAAAAACTCACTTTTGAATACATGTATTTTTTTCTAACTTCTTCATAATCTCCATTTTTAAAATTTTGTACAATAAATTTTATTTCACTCACAACTTAATTCCTAAGAATGAAATATATTACTTCAAAACATATAATTAGTGAAAAAATTTAAAAGTGAGTCTTAATTTAATTTCAAATGACATCCAATCTTAATAAAGTTAAATTTTGATGATGATCTCATACTAAATGATTACATGTGATATCTTTTTATTGATATCATTTAGAATTAAAATCTTTACAATTTTAGGCTTTATGGATATATATATATATATATATATATATATATATATATATATATAAACATATAAGATTACATTTAGATAATTTTAAGGAAAGATTGAATAGGTAATACACTTAGATGATTAAAATACTTTTTTTACATGTATTTTGGTTGATACATGTACTAGAATATTCAGTTGAAAAAAAGTACCAGTTACTTCAAATGATTTGTATTTTTTTGTTTACAAATGATCTATTCTTTTGGGCTAACATAAATATTAAGGAAAAGTACAGAAAACTTCAATGCTTGTGCTACAGGAGAACAACTAATTGTAGCAAATTTATAGTAAACTACAATTACTGTAATTTCCATTAATCCAAAAAATTGCTGCAAATTGTTACAATTTTAAAATTGAAGAAACTACAGCAAATGAATAAAACTCACTATTCTTATTTCCTTAATTTGAGCAAATTCCATCACTGAAAACTACAGTAAATTAAAAACGACAATTAAAATTATTTAGATCTGCATCAAAATTAAAACAAACTATATAATTAATTTCTAAACCAATAGTGAAACAACAAACTAGTTGGTTTACATAGTTCATGTCTAATGTTGAATATAAATCTTTGTTCTTCTATCAAAGTATTTGTAATCATCTTCTAGCCTTTTTTGACAATAATAAAATCTTCATCTACAGTTTCACTTTTTTTAATAAGTAAATAATTTAGATTGCAAAATTTACAGGACAAACCTTGCTCATTGATGTTGTTGAGTGGCTCAAACTCATTTTCTATGAACACTATCAATTGATCAATTATAAAATTAGATATTAGTTTAATACACAAAAAAATTGATTAAAGTAGTTTAGAAGTTATTGTGAACTTCATGATTTCATCACTTATACTTTTAGAATACACAAAAGAAGAATTATCATGAATGTACATTGTTTTAATCAATGTAGCAATTCTATAGCCTTTATTCTAATGGTATGACAAAAAATACTACAATGAGCTCTCGACTATCTAATACCATCTCATTTTACCTTTATGTTCAATAAAATATAAGAATGAATTATAAAGATAATGCATTAATCAAATACACATAATAATTGTATAAGTTTCAATCTACCTTAGAATTTGTTAAGAGATTATCGAATGAATCAAAATAATTGCTAAAAAAAAAATCTTATATTAAAAACATATAGTTAATTATCTCTAATCTTTAGAGAACTTTGATTAAAATGTCATTATATCTAAATGTGTATGTAATAGCACATGCTTTTAAATTTATAAATTAATCATCATTTAACTTAAAGTTATGGTTAATGATAATGTGCATTAAGATCTCTATTTCCTTTATATTAGTTTTAGTCTTAGTTAGATATGAGCCATTAATATGATCCTTGTCATTTATGTTTAATAGAACTTTGTTGACTTGGGATGGTGTTTCTATGAAAACAATATTTTCCTTAAATAACATATGGATTTTATATCAATTCACCCTATGTTATTTGGATGAGTCATTCATACAAATATTAATATGAATAATTTTGGTGTAAACTATCTTTAGAAGACTCTGTAACCATAATATGTGGAGTCTCTCATAGACATAAGAACAATTACTCTTTAGTATGAATTTGAAGTGAACTTAGTAGAGGTTAGCTCTTTTGTGAACTAAAATTTCTTTAATTTGTCTTTGATAACTTTGTGAAGGTGGATGGATTGGAATTTTTTTTAAATTTTTAGATTGATGATTTCATTTAAACATTTAAATTAAGCTTCTATATTTGTATGAAATTTGAATTTATGTTGATTAAATTTTGAATATAATTTGATGGTGATATCCCCTCATTGAAATCTCCATTCAATCAGGTTATTGACCTCACTTTTTGGGTGAGTTTAATCTTATCTTAGATCTAGAGTCTTCTAGATATAATATCTCTTCATTGTAAAACTTCTAATGGATGGTGACACTTAACTCAAACTAAAAAAAAGACTTAGGAGGATTTTTAAGATTTATGACCTAAGACTAAAACCTACCACATGCCTGACTCATGCATTTTTTCTAAAATCAATCAAACCAATATGGTTATCCCAACTCAAATTGAAACTTAAAATTAATTCAAATGATGCTAAATCATTCAATTGGACTTTAAATTCCTTCAATCAAACCAAACTCAATTGATTTTCTCAAAACCACTTTAATTCTTAATTATCATTCCAAATACCACTTTGATAAACCAAAGAGCCAAATTTATTCAATTTAGCCATTTGACTTAAAATGTAAATGAGCCAAATCAAATTAAACCCAAATCAACTAAATCAAAGCTATCAAATCTAAAATATCAAACTCTTCACTCAATTCAACAAATCATTCAATTGACCCATTCTGAGAAAAATTGACCTAAAGGACCCTTTTGAATCTCAATCCAACCCAAATTGGATTGAACTAAATCACTCAAAATCTACAATGATTGTTGATCATCTTTGATTGATCAATTTCTAATTGAATTTTATTTGATCAAATTGAATTATACATTAACTCAAATCAAATCTTTCAAAATAAAATTATTTATATTATACTTTTAACTTAAATCAATTCTTGAACATGACTTGACCATGAAATGACCCAATTTGGCCTTGTTAAGTTAATTTTTACTAAAAGGCAAATTCTCTAAATCTAATCCAAATTGATCCAAACCATTGATTTAAATTTAATTGATTATTGAATATGATCAAAGCCTTGATTGAATCCAATTTAACCAATTGAACCCAATTGACCCATTTAGCCTAAATTGACCTAAAGGGCAAATGGGTCATTCTAAATCCAATTGAAATCAAAACATTTTTCAAATGATCAATTGAACATAAACAATACCAAACCAATTTGGCTAATTTGGTTGGTTAAATGTCCTTATCATTTGACCCATATGAATAAATGGTCAAATTCAAATCAAGCCAAATTAAACCAAACAAATTGAACAATCCATTTGATTTTCCAAAATAATTCATTGATAGTGTTTAACCAAATCTTTGAGACATAATTGACTATTTTTTAATTGTATTCTTGAAAATCTCATTTTCTATGATGTAATTATGAAGGTTTTTTTTTGTAGGAAAATAAGAAATTAAAATAAATCTTTTACTTTTACATAAAATGAAAATCTGTATATTAAGTTATCATGCCAAGAGTCATTATTGGGTGATTTCCATTGTAGAGTGATGTTTTATCTTTCGCTACATCATACTTTAATATGTACTAATCACTTTTCAAAATATAATTTGGTGTGTCCCTGAACATGAAAACACCTAGCTTTTTTGACTCCACTGGGATGCCTCCCTCCATCTCTAGTAGACAATGTTGACTTCAAATATGATAGTGGTCTTATATGTTATATAAACCCAAGACTATCTTTCTTTCCATTAGTAGTTTGCTTATTCATCCTTAGCAAATATGGTCCATCCTTTAGGTTTTAAGACCTCTAAGTATCTTAAAACCTCAATATCTTATTAAAATAAATTAATTAATTGAAAAATAATCAAGCATAAACCTCTTACCACTAAACATAAAGCAAGGTTCATCAAATATCTAACAAAATTTTAATAAAATCCAAAGTAAAATAAATAAACTCTTTTCAAAAAAAATCTTCAAAAAGTCTTTTAAAAAAAAAAATGAACCCCATTTTACAATAATTTGTTATGTGAGGGATATCTAAATCAAAATCAAACAAACAAAATAAAATCATTTAAAAAAAAATTAAACCCTTTTTCAAAATTAATAAACCTCACTTAGCATACCCAAATTTTCTTGGTTCCCTTGAAATTAAAATTTAATCAAACAACAACAAATCACCTCTTTTGCAATTAAAATTAATCAACTCTATTTAACATACCACTTGAAAATGAAGAAAGAGAAGATTGACTTTATTTGTATGGGGCATTTTGATATACTACTTGAAATGTTGGAAAAATAAAGATATAAATGCAAGATGTGTGGTTACAAGTTATATGATAGTAAGTTCAACCTAATTTAAAATGACATTTGCAAACTTGTAAGAAGAGGGATACATGTAATATAGGACAACTTATTCTACAAGTAATTATTGTACATCTTTCTCAATTAAAGCTAAGTTTTACCAATAAGAGTTCTATGATTTTACTTACATTATCATGCATGATTTACCATTTCAAGCTATTGAATGGCCTGGTTTTAGATTACTTTTACTTTATCCTGAGACTTACCTTGTATCAAATATAATTAGAAATGATTGCAAAAAATATTTCTAAGAGAAAGGACAAATAAAGATAATGTTTAGTAAAAAAAAAACTATTTGGTTTACCGATTTGTGGACTATTATATGATGGATTTGTAAGTTTGATGCACATTTCATTAATTGGATTACAAAAAATTTGAACTTTGGTTTTATGCCACCACATGATGGTCTTGTATTTGAAGCAATACAAACATTCTTAAATGATTGAAATTAAAAAAAAAGATTTTCATTTACTTTGATAATGCTTCTACTAACAATGTATCTATTGAATTTAAGAGGTGGCCTTCTTTGTAATGAAATTCTTTCATACATGTTGTGCACATATTATAAATTTAATTGTTCAAGAAGGTTTGAAGAAGATGATATTTAATCTCAAAGGTTGTGATAGTATTAAATATGTAAAGGATCTCAAGCTAGAAAATAAAGATTTTTTTTAGAGTGTGTGAGACAAAGCTACCATGATGAAGAAAAGAATAGGAGACAAGATGTTTCTACTAGATGGAACTTTACTTTTATTATACTTAATAGTATCTTCTATTACAGGTGTTCTTTTCTACATTTATAATTAGGTGGCTCAAATTACAAGAATTGTTTCTCAAATAATGAGTGGGAAAAATGGTGAATATATGCAACTTCTTAGCTTTATTTTATGAGATTACTTGTGTATAGCACAAAATATCCTATAAATCTTTACTTTCCATCTACATATGCAACATTGAAATATGAAAGTTCAAGTGCTCATGACTACATTAAAACTATGGCAATGAACATGCTCATAAAGTTTGAAAAAGTATTGGTATAATTTTTGTATAATTCTTTAGTCATCCTTGATCCAAGATATAAATTCAATTTTGTTGAGTGATGTTATAAGAAACTATATGGGGTGATTGCTAAAAATGAAGTTGCAAAGATGAGGGAAAAATATCATTGTTCAAGAATTATTCTAACTCAAATATTAAAGGTTTCTTAGCACAAACATCAACAATAACTTGAGCTACACATTGTGATAGTTCAAGAACATCCAACTCAATGATTATTAAATCTCAAATTTTACAGTACTTATAATTTTAAGTAAATTCAAATGTTTATTATGTTAATATTTATCATATCTCATTTTTTATAATTTGTAAGGACTTTGATTCTTTTGAGGATGAAGATAGCATGCCAAGAAAGTGAGCTTGAACTTTACTTAGATGAGCATAGGATTTTGAAAGTTGAGCTAGATATTTTACACTATTGGAGGTAACCAATATAAGTTTCAAGTTGATGTGATGGCTTGTGATGTTTTGTGTATAATTTTGACTATTGATTTAGAAAGTGCATTTAGTAATAATGGAAGAATTCTTGATTAATTTAAGTACATGAAATTATTGAGGCATTAGTATGCACAAATGATTGGTTATATGGTGACCAAGGTTGGAAGTTGGAACATAGTTTTAATTATCCACTTCTTACATATTTAATAAATTGCATATTTCTATGTTAAAAACATTTATTTCTTGTAGATTTATTGGACTCTGAACTTGAAAATATTAAAATATTATGAGTACCTCCACTCAAATTGATAGGGAAGATGACGATCATTCAGTTAATATGGAAAATTAATCTTTTCTCATATTTCTATAATTTCCATTAGACTTTTGATGGATGAAAACTATATTTGTGAACTTTTTTTTTGAAAAATATTGTACTTTCTAGCTTGTGGTGCTCATGATCTTTGATTCTTTGTGTTGATCTCACCTATGCTTAAATGTCTCTATAATTCTTTATGTTAAGATTTATGTGGTGGGCTAATAGGACTATATGATGAGATAAATAATATGATTTGCTTCCTTTTACTTTATGCATGTACTCCATGATGTTTAAGTATTTTTAGCTTACATTTTAATGGATGGTCGAGCAACTTAGTCAATTTTGCTTTCTATTTTGATTTCATGTTAATCAAATTTTGATTCTTTTCTTTGGCTCATATAAAGTTGATACTTTAGATTCATATTATGGTCATATTTGTTGAATTACTCCCCAATTGGATGGCTCAAAATCAGGAGTAATTTTAGGCATTGCTTGAATTTCATTGCCAAATTATTCTAGTCCTTATAACTTTTTTTTAAATTTTTTTCATATATTTTTCATTGATGTCATTATGATTGTGTATGAGGCTTCACCATTCATTCTTGAGATATTTTTTATTATGAACTAAATTTTATTTTGTTAGAAGTCTAGAAATATATTATATTTATTTTGGTATAAGATAAAGCAACCAATAGAATAATGTAACTATGTAAGTATCTGAAGAGAATATTATTTTTTTCACCTTTAATTGATATTGTGAAAGTGTTGTTTAAAATTTCATGTTTCTTCTTCCTTTTTTTTTTTGCTCAGGATTTCTTTCATGAATCTCTTGTCTAATTTAGTGATGGAATGTTAACTTCAACATGGAGAAAGGAGAATGATAGCTTAGAGATGTTAAAACATTATTTTAAGTTTCAAGGTACTTAATTCATATTTTTCTTGCATTAATAATCATCAAATTTCATAAATTATGTATATTTCTTTTATTTTGTGTTTAGTTCTTGTTGACCTCATTTTAGAGTGAGTTCTCAACCCTCCATCCAGATGGGACTCCTCTTAGACTTTAAGGGATCTTAGTCTTAAGACACATCTAGTGATTAGGTGGACACTCAACCTAGCCCTAGAGACTTAGAAGAGTTAGCCATATGATTGGTCATGCCTTAGTGTTAAAATTTTACCCTTAGCTTGAACCATTATCACCTTCCTTCCTTCAAGCCAAAACTCCAAATCAATCTTATTTGATTTCTCTAAACTCAAATCAACATCACATGATTGAAATCCATGATTGAAATTCTAAGTTTGAAATATTTCCCTAATTCCCTCAAGGACTTAGCTAAATCATCTTCAAATAAATTCAAACTCATAAAATTTTCTCACAACTCATTTATAATCTCATTTATATTCACATATATTAAATATAAATTCATCAATCAATCAATTCCAAATTGAAATTCCAAATTTAAATCTTTTAAGTCCTTTGATCTCCTTCATGGACTTAGCCTAAATCAAATCTAAATCAATTCCAATTCATGAAATTTTCTCATAACCCATTTATATTCTCATTTATATTCACATATATATATAAATTCAAATCAATCAAATCAATATCCAAATTGAAATTCCAAATTCCAAATATTTCCTAAGTCCTTTATTACCTAGGACTTAGCTCAAATCAACTTCAAATCACTTCAAACCTTTAAAATTTTCTCATAATCCATTTATATTCACATATATAAATGAAATATAAATTTAAACAACCAAAACCAACTCCAAAAATCAAACTAAAATTCAATCAAAATCCAATCTTTAAGTCAAAATCTTGAACTTAGCCAAATCAACTTCAAATCAAGCCAAACTCTTGATTTTTATTTGATTCAATCAATCCTACAATCATGAACCCTATAAATACAAACTTCAATCCTAAATCAAAACCCAATTCAAAAATCAAACAAAATTTCATATTCACCCTTGAATAAATTATCAAATGAAACAAAACCCATTTGACTTCAAACCACTTGTAAATGGATTTATATTTCAATCATGAGTCCATAAACAAGTTCAATTGAACTCCAATCAAGCTTTGACCAAGACATTTGACCTACTTAGGCTCACTTGACCCAAAGTGACCTAAAAATATCCTTTATGAGACAAATTCTAATCCTAACAAATTGGATTGAACTAAGCCCATGTATTCTCTCATCATGATCAATCATCATGGGATGATCAATCAATCAAATTAGGTCAAACCAAGTCAAACAGTTGACCAAGTCAACACTTAGCCAAAATGAAACCCAACATAGCCAAAATCCATCATAGGCCAAATCGATTGAAACCATTGATCTAAGTTCATTTGACCTTGACCAAGTCAACATTTGAACCTATCCTAGCCCAATTGCCCGCCATTGACCCAAGTTGACCTAAAAGTCAAAATGTGTGAAAACTTGATCTAAGCTAAATTGATTGAAACCAATGGGTCAAGTTCATTCCAAATCACTTATTAAACTTGACCAAAGCCTCAATAGGCCAACTAGACTAACCTAGCCCAATTGATCTTGAACCCAACTTGACTAAAGGGTCATTTTGAGCCAAATTCAAACTTAACCAAAATTGATTGGAAACAAAGATACCAATCCACTTCATGACTAAAACCTACCTGACCTAGCTCAAATAGGTCAAATGGGTCAACTTGATCCATTTGACCTAAATGAAGTCATATGAACAAATTCAAACCTAAACTAAATTGAATCAAACCAAAGCCACTAAAACATTTCAAATGGTCATGTGAACACCCAACCCTTGGTTTGACCCAATTTGACCAATTGGTCAACCATTTTGACCTAAATGGGTCAACATGAGCCAAACCATACCAAATGAACTCCAAATCCAATGGCCAAACCTATTTTCAATACCCAACATATCCAAATTCAAAAAAATCATCAAATGACCATTCTACCCTAGGCCATAGAACAAATTTAAAATCATGGGAATTTGGTCAATTCCTCTTCATACTTGATACTCTCTCTAATAGGTCAAACCCTATGGAGGGTGGTGCACCCAAATGGGTTTGGGTCTAACAAAAGGCCAAAACCAAGTACATTGCTCAAATTGCCACATGGGAATCATGCTCCCACTCAATTTGAACACATGGGGAGTTACCATTCCACTCTCCAAATCATTAACAGTGAGCAGACATTTATGATCACTAAACTCCAATTGTTGGTCCTTTGTGAAAGAAATGTTTATGGCATGATGTTTCAATCTAGATGTGCTCATTAGGTTGGGTGTGTGTGCAAAATTCAACCTAATTTTGAGCTCAATCGATTGGATCAAGACTTGAACATGGAAGATCTCCATGGATCAGCTTGGGGATGATCTATTTGCCATCCACATTTGGATGGACAAAAAAATTTAAACTTGATCATTTTATCCTTTTAAAATTGCATTAAATCAATTTGATCCTAATCAAAAGCAAAAGTAGGCACATTCTTCTGATGTGATGTTTAAGTGGCCACTTGGAGGGCGATGCATCAAAAGCATCCAAATTGAGTCATGTGTGGCACCCGTTGGATTAAGAATTATTTGGGCTTATTTAATTAATTAATCATAAATTCTAAAGTTTGTATCTCAACATAGAAAAATCAAAAAAATATGAAGTAAATTTCACTAAGATAATTGATCAATTTCTAAAATTGATTTCAATGGATTTTTAAAATGTATATTTCTAATTTGGGGTTTCTTTGGAATGTTGTTTCATTAATTTATCCTTTAATTAAGCTATTAATTAATCTCAAATTTCTTGGTATATTTTGGGATGACTTTTCCTCTCTAATTTTTTGATGGATTTATTGGTAAATTTGGGAAAATTTTCATTTCAATCACTCCTTAATCTAATTAAGCCTAATTAAAGGTATTAAATTAATCCTTTAATCTAATTAAGTTCATTTATGAAATGGGGTTTACAAAATATTAATTTCTCTAAGCTATTTCTTAAACCCATTTCCTTCCTTAATCCTCAAATGAATTCACTAATTACTACTTAATTAATTTCATAAATTTTTAAAGATTCTAGAACTCAACTAATTTGTTTTGGTGGGTGCTGGTGTTCACCAAAGTAGCTTAAAATCCAATTCACATGTGTGTGATGATTGGAAAAGTACTTAATTTAGTTTAATTAATTTAATCATGAGCCAAATTGCATTAGGCCTTTCTTTCCCAGGTATTGATTTAAATTCCTTGTATGTTTTATGTCATCTCATTGCTCATATTGGATTAACTTAGGTGGTGTAGGTAAGGATAATTACACTTAATCATGCCTTAACCTAAGTAAATCATAAAATTGATTTAATCATCTAAAATTGAACAAAGATAATGAAAGGTGTGGGAATGGGTTAGAATAACAACTTACTCACATTTTGCAAATTGAAATTAAACATAAACAAAACAAAAAATGAAATAAAATCACATGAAGACAAACTTTGATTTATTTTAAACATGCTATCTTATAAGATTGTCTTTGAATTAATTAGAGTGAATGTATTTACATACTTTTATCACTTTAATTCTTCCCCAAGATGCAAAATATATTCATATGATTTCCTTCATGCTTTTCAAATCAAATTTAAAATGAAAATATTTCTTTATGTGAAATTACATGTTTTGGCTAAAGTAAGAATATGAATGGCTATTATCACTACTAAATCAAATTATTTTAAAAAATATGAATCAATTATCAAACTGAAAGTTTGCTACTTATATTTTACTTATAAGCTTGCATGTTGGAAATATAAAGATGTGTATAGTGTAGTTTTTCCTTTCCTTCATATTTAGCATAATTTTGAATAAAATTTGGTAAAGTGTATAATCATTTGAAAAGGCACCACTTGTTTGAATCCATTCTTATTCATCTATGTTATCAAATCGAAGGACATCCACACTTACATATATAAACTAAACAAATAAACCAAACAAATAAAAAAAAATGAACTTTGCATCTTTCCTTTTTAATTTACTTCTTTTTTATTTTGTATGCTTATATTTAGGAAAGTGGTATAATATGAACAACCAGGGTTTAATTAGTAGAAGTAGGTCTTGTACCTTACACCCCTGGTGCTAACAATGGTCTTTACTCACTATGCCTTTCACATTCATGTGTGTATGTGAAAAATTGGAAAAGAAATCCCTTTTCTTAATGAAAATTGTGCATCATAAACATCCAAATTTTCTTAAATAAGTTACTTAGCATGCATCATAAAGTGTGTTAAACATTCCCATTTGTATGTATAGATATGTTTAGAATTATTCATATGCTTGTTATACATGTTGGGAAAGAAATGAAGTGATGTGTGTTTTGTGATTTCATTTCACTTTATTTAATCTTAAAATGTCTTTCTTTTTGAATAGGTTTGTTTAGAGTTTATATAAACTTAGGATTAATTAAATCACATAATAAAACATCCACTAAATAAAACCAAAGCTTGAATCTACTTTAGAAATTACTTAAGGTAGGGAAGTAAAGAGAAGTTCTCTTCTCTTTCCCTCTCTTTATAACTTAGTAACTAATTGTAGGATTCACTTGAACCTAATCAAAACACAAAATAAAATCAACCCAAAATATCTAAACAACTTAAATGAAACCCTCCGTTAAACATCCTTCATACTTAGAAAACTCTAACTTAAAGCCATATAAAGCATACACAAACCTCTAAAGCACACATTAGGCTAAGTCACCACTTAGCTTTAGGTTTGGCATGCATGATTTCATGTTCTTTTATTTTGTGATATATGTTTTAGTGATATTAGGGTGTATGCTCATAGAATGAATGGTAGGATGGTTTAGTCTAATTGTCTTCAGAGGATTATGTTTGGCTATCATAATTAAAATATAAATGTTTTATTATATGCGGTGCTTATACCCCAGCATAATCCATTAGGTGGACTTGAGTACCCATGTATGGGGTGCTAAGTCCAATATACATGCTTGGGATTTGTGTGGTTTGTTTTAGCTAATCTTTGTTGTGCAGGTGTTAGTTAGATTTTCATTCTTTTCCTTTTCATGTAATTTTTGCAATTAAGATTTTGGAATGATTATTATGGGGATTAGGATGAGCATTGTCATAAGATTACATCTTATGTACCATGTGAAGACTTTGGAGCATCCATCTTCCAACCAAAAAAAGAACCAAAGAAGAAAGAAGAAGAAGAAAGAAGAAGAAGAATGAAGAAAGAAAGCTTGAAGATCCCCATAATAATGAATTCCTTGCTTAGTTATATTTAATTCATTTATAATCTGGGTTGTATAAAGGTAGAGCTCAGCTACCCAATTTATTTTTTGGTTTGTGCGGTGGTATCCAACCACAATGGCCTCTTATTCTTTTGCGATTAGCTTTATAAATTGATTGATGATTTGTTTAGCTTATGTATTAAGTGGCATGCTTTTCCTAGTTTCTTCCTTACTTTATGTATGGCCTGGATGATGATTAGGCTCTTAGGAGAAAAATAAATCTTCTACCAAATTTAATAATTCAAAACTAAAAATAAAGAACTCATAAACCTAAAGCTTATGCTAAAATCTATAAAAGAATTAACAACCTAATTTGATTACTTTTTATAACATCATGCAAATGCATATTATTTTCACTCTTGATTGGAAAGCTTCCACCTTTCTAGAGAAACTTGGCTTGACCTATGAGAGCCATGGTGGAAACACACCTTCTTGCTTCTCACTGATTTTGGCCAATCTCATTTTTTCATGCATTAGGCATATGAATCCTAAGCTTGAGTCAAAATATTTGTCCAAAATGAAAATAAAATGAAATTTGAAGCATTAGATTTAAGTCATTTGAAAGCATACCCCATGATCTAGTCTCTTTAAGGACTTGGTCTCTTTCTAAATAAATAACAGCCCAGCTATCTTGCATAGAGCATATGACTTGCCTACATGAATTTAAAATTGTAGGAGTTAGTTGGTGGTTGTAAGTACAAGTTGGGTGGTTTGTCCTCTTATGAGCAAACCAAACCCCATTTTCTCCTTAGATTTTGTGTTTTTGCCCCTGTAGATTTGGGTTATGAGGTGGCTTTTCCCTTTATGGGACATAAGCATAAATTCTCACCTCTTAGGCATTTCCATAATCTTATGTTATGGAATTGTAAGCTCTAGCATTCTAATGAAAATTCAACTCAAATGAACTAATTCAATTTCTAAAATATAAAGCCCAACCATAGGGTAATTTGGGGTGCTTACTAGGCTTCCTATCCTAAGCATTCCTACTTGTTCTCATTTGGCTTTAAGAACTCCCTCCTCTTGATCGATCCCATTTGATTTTCCAAAATAAATCAATCGATTGATATACCTATTGAAATCTTTAGACAATGATCATTTACCTTAATCAGTTTTCCTAAGGAATCCCATTCCTTAGGATGTAATTAACTTTGGGGGCTTAGAGAACTTCGAACTCAATTTAAAATAACCCTTTACTTTTTTTCAAAGTAGGGAAGAATCTCGGTACACTTCAAAGACCTACATCCTTAGAGTCCTTATTAAGGTGATTAGGTCCATTAAAGGCGGTGACTCCTATCTCGACATAGTACACTATTCCTTGATAACGTAGATCACGAATAAGTACACCGATCATTGGCATCCCAAAAGATGAATTTTTATATTCTTGCCAGATGGAAGGTGATAAATAAAATTTTCTAACTCCCAGATTTTTCTAGCAACTCCACTGGGGACGATTCCTCTCTCCATCTTTGGTAAATGATCATTGTCTAAGCATCGATAGTGGGTTTGTACTTTTGTATGAATCAGAGACTATTCTTCTTTCCATTGGCTCTTAGCTTATTTCATCCTTAAGTTAGCTAACATCTTTAGGTTTTAGGACCTCACTGTTGGTCTTAAAACCCCGTTGGGTTCTCCAATGGGAAAAAAATAAAAAAAGATCTAAATAAAAGAAAATATTTAAAGACTTAATGCTTATCATTTTTATGATAAGGAAATGTTTATTCTAAAATAATAAAGACAAATAAATTCTTCCATGAAAAAAGAATCTTGCTTTTTTTTAAAAAAACACTCTTTCAAAAATGCACTAAATAAAATATTTTGCACAAAAATATTCCTAAATCATCTTCATCTAACAATCTTTATGATTGTTATATGTGAAGATCATCTTCATAAAATAAAATTCAACAATCTTATCTTTCAAAAAAAAATTTGAAGATGAGCATTTCCATTCAATACATCCAAATGTGTTGGATGGATTCTATCTTCAAACCAAAATCACAATTTTAATTTCACTCAACACATTCACATGTGTTGAGTTGAATTCACACCTTTCAAGCATATATGAAACCTCTCCTTTCAATATACCCACATTTATTGAATGGATGTTTCATTTTCAGTCACAATCAAAAAAAATAAATTTTTCAAAAGCACACATGAAATCTTGCCATTCAATATATTCAAATTTATTGAATGGAGGTTTCATTCAAAAAAAAATTAAAATGAACTTTCAAAAGCACATATGAAACCTCTCCATTCAATATACCACATTTATTAAATGGAGTTTCATTTTAATCACAATCAAAATAAATTTTCTAAAAACACATGAAATTTTCATTCAATATATTCAAATTTATTGAATGGATGTTTCATTTCAAAAATCAAAATCAAGAATGAACTTTCAAAACACATATGAAACCTTCCATTTAATATACTCAAATCTATTGAAGGTTTCATTCAAAAATCAATATAAATAGTTTTTTTGAAAGCACATATGAACATCTCCATTCAATATACCCAATTTTATTGAATGAAGATTTCATTCCCAAAAAAAAAAAATAACATCATTTGGAAATCCCACTTAAACATATCCCATATATGATTAAGTTGGAATTCCCTCTTCCAAAAAAGCAATAATCACACACAAGACAAAATTTTCACATTTGCAAAGAAAAAGATTGGCTTCCACTTCTACATACAAATTTGTTGAATGGAAGTCTTTTTCAAAAATCAAGACTTAACAATTATATTTTCAAATTTCAAAACACATTTGGAACTTTATTTAGCATACTCAAATTTGATAAGTGAAGTTTCCAAATTCAAATGCAAAAAATTTTCAAATACACATTCGGAACTCCATTTAGCATAGTCAAATTTGCTAAGTGAAGTCTCCCAATTCAAAATCCAAAAATTTCAAAACACATTTGGAACTTCATTTAGCATACTCAAATTTGCTAAGAAGTTTCAAATTCAAAACCAAGAAATATTCAAAACACATTTGGAACTTCATTTAGCATACTCAAATTTGCTAGTGAAGTCTCCAAATTCAAAATCAAAATTTTGAACACTTTTGGAACTTCACTTTAGCATACTAAATTTGCCAAAGAGAAGTTTCCATTTTCAAAACAAAACTAAAACATAAAATTTCAAACACATCTATTGGAATTTCATTTAGCATACTCAATTTGCTAAGGAAATTTTCATTTCACAAGTGGAACTTCATCTTTAACATACCATATTTGCTAAAGTAGGTCTCCACTTTCAATCAAAACAAATCAAAATCAAATGAAACACATTAGAATTCCCTTAGCATACTTAAATTTACTAAGAATCCTACTTTTCAAAATCAAAATTTCCAAAACAAATGAAACACTTTAGAGTTTAGCATACTCAAATTTGCTAAGAATCTATTTTCAAAATTCTTTCAAAAATAAAACACACTTGGGTTCTTCATTTAGCATACCCAAATTTGCTAAATGGAATTCCAACTTTCAAATCAACAACAAATCACAAGACAAAGCAAACCAAACCAAAGGAACAATTATTTTCAAACACCCTAGCATACCCAAATTTGCTAAGTGAGTGAATTTCAAAATTTCAAATCAAAAATAAAACTAATTGACCCTTACTTTAACATACCCAAATTTGTTAAAGGAAAGGGTCTTCAAATCAAAATCCAATTTCAAACATGAACCTATGGAAGCATCCTTCTAAAATATTTGATTCCACTTCTCAACATACCTAAATTTGTTGAAGTTGGATTCATATTCAAAATTTCCTCAAAATTCAAAATCTTCTCTAAATCCATTTGAACCACACTTCCAAGATGTTGGATGTAGGATCAAATTTTAAATTCAAATTCATATTTAAAAATCAATAGAAATCTGATGCAAGTTTATTTTCAACATTGTAGACTCCCGTTCAGTGATAGACTACATTTTCAATACAGTTCAATTTTCAGTTGATACTATGGAAACTTCCTAGAAGTTTATGTTCACTTTCCCATAAGGCATGGACTTGGCCTTGGATCGTGCTCCCCAGTGATCATACCCTTATCCATTTGTAGAGGATTTGAGGAGTAGATCACTGAGGCACTCCCTCCGCCATCAGGTGGTGAGAGGTCATCCGGTCGATCTACCTTGATTCGACATCTCCTCATTGAAGGAAAGTAGTGGTAGTTCACTAGTTTTAGCGGTGATAAGTGACCACTCAGTGGTTTCCCCTCTAGTAAGTGACCCTCTTTGGCACCTCTAGGGCTCCTCGATTCCAGAGATTGCCTCCCCGGTTGGGTCTAGTTCACTCTTTCATCCTACTAGGACACAAGGAGAAATAAAACCATGATCAAGGCGTATCATACTAGATTGTCGGGAGATGGAGGCCTTAATAGAGAGGAGGTACCTACTTTGATCACCCGTTCTACAACTTCATCCTCTCTGGTCAAGAGAGATGATGCTTGGAGGATCCACACTTCACCTCCACCGGTGGTTTCCACCCCGGTTGAGTTGGAGGTGTATGTGCCTCCATCAGTATGCCACGTTGGAGCTTCTGTTTGAGTGGAGCTCAATTTGCTGAGAGATCTATCATCCTTCATAGTGTGGGAAACATCACAAGAGAGGGCCAAAGAGGCCCATACATCTTCAAATCACCGGAGAGAGATTAGGTTGCGTTGGCGACCGCATCATCAATTTTCTTCGATGCTACCCGTCAATACAAATATCATCCTACTTGGGACCATTCATCACAAGAGGATAGCTCCATGTATCGGTGGTGTCTCCACCACATCGCTCTACCCCCCATCTGCCATCACCAGTTCACATCACAACATCTCCAATTCTATAGAAGGCCATGAAGGCCATATCCGGGGAGAAGCGTACCCCATTGGTGATCCGCTATGGTGGATCCTCACCATCTCACCACCTACGTGGAGGTCGAGCTCTCTGACCTTCTTCCCGGTGGTGGGTGAGTGACAACCACGAAGCATGGTGGCTCACCAACACCCAGATAGTAGGATTTGGAGATGGTTACAATTGTAGAGAGCGAGATAGACCTGCCGCGATGATTGCAGAGCCTCTAGGAATGTCACACCTTTAGAGTTAGTAGTTAGGAGTGTATATCTTCTGAGTATAGTCCTCATAGGATTGATTCTCTGGCAGCAGGGGAGGTCCGGTGCCTCTCAGTACATGGATCACAGTCATTAGTGTGCTATTGATTGATCATTCTTTAGATGAGATAGGGATCATTATTTCATGGAAAAGAAGGAGATATTAGGATATGATTGGTGATGAAGAAAAGATTAGCTTTGATCTCAGATGATTTGGGAGACTCGGTTGGAGTCTACATGGTTGATACAGTTCTCTCCTCGAGCTATGGAAGGTGATGATGTTGAGTAAGAAGACATAACTTACACCTCCTAGCACAATTAAAATAGAAAGATGAAAAAAGATATGATTGCAAAGCAACCGAGGACTTGTTAGCTTCAATACTTGAAAACAAATAGTTCATCCTAGAGATCGGCCAGTTAGTGCATGTCTTGGACCCAACCAAGACCTTACCTCCCATTGAGCAAGGTAGCACTAACATGTATAGGAAGGTAGTGGAAAGTACCTCCATAAGAAAAAGACATAAAATCCATGGTTGAGCGACAAAGAAAGAAGCATTGGCTCAAGCAGGGGATCATCGGTTCAAAGATCCTACCCAGAGGAATTTGATACCATCCAGTATCCCAAAGGTTTGTGCCACCATCTTTCAAAAGCTTTGATGGAAGTGGAAACCTGAGGCAGCATGCTGCACATTTCATAGCTAGTTGTTATAATGCTGGTGGTAGCGACGCTTTACTTTGTCTTAGCGGATAGCATTTGATTGGTATGCTGAAATGCCAATGGTTGATGAAGACTTTTCTGAGTTAGAGCAACTCTTCATCAAGAGGTTTCTTTGGAGCTCAAAGGGTGACTATTGATCTCATTATGGCCCAACTAAGTCCCTCATTGATTTCATTCTCAAGTAATGTAACTTGAGCATGAAATGAACCATTGTTCAAATAATATGCCATCAGATTCTACTTAAGAATATCCATGGCACAGTCACTTCATGCTCAAGGGTTTCACCATCAAAACCTTTGAGAAATTAATCAACAAGGAGGCTAGCTTACAAGGAGAAGCTAAATCCTTTCAACCAATCAACTAAAGCAAAAGCTTTTGATAAGAAGCGGGAAATTATAGCGTAGATAAGGAAACAACTAGAGATGGTTGAGAGAGATGACCTCGGCCTCCACCTCCTCTACCACCAATGAGGGCTAGGCCTCCATGACCTCCATGGCCACATCCTCCTTACCATTCATACACACCTGCCGCCAGGTAGCAATGGTCCACCTACTCTTTTAGATAAGCTTAACAAACCTTATTCTCTTAAGAGGGAGGTAATCAGGAAGATCTTTAAGAACCTCTTAAAGAAGCCTGATTGTTAGCTACCCGAACCTAGGAGACCGGAGGAAGTAGCCAAAAGCCATGATCCTAACTTTTTCCCTACCACCGTATGCTAGGTCATGTTTTGGAGGATTGCTTTAGATTTAATGATTGGCTTGAACATAGCTTCAGGACCGGTGCTATAGTTATCCCAAAGGAATACCTTATGGAACAACATTCCAATTTCATTAGGGTAATCCTTGGGGATACTTGTGATCCTACCAAAACCAAAGAAGGTTGGGATATCTCCTTATCCAAAACCTCTAAAAAAATCATTAAGAAGATCAAGAAGCTTTCCTTGCAGGTGCCTGAGTCTGCTCAAACATCCAACATCATGGAAGGTTTGCAAGTTTCTAGTGCCAACTCAGGAAAGTTGGGAGCTCAGCAACAACCCATGCCATCCCGAGATAGCCTAGTAGTGCAACCACCGATCGAGTCCAGCCTCCAGTCTACCATTGTAGCTACCACATCAGTGACTTCTTCCACTTCAACTAGCTCTTCTTCTTCTACTAGTAGAACTCTTGTATCGGTGGATAATGGCACCAAAACCCTAACCCCTCTTACTTTACTTGATTTCTACTTTGTACCTCCTATCAAATCCAAGAAATTGAAGAATAAAGCTATCTTGAATTACATCTGTCTCACTTTTGATGGGTTATCTACTTCTATTCTTATTGATAACTCTTCAAGTCAAAATAATAATAATAATTTCAATCTTCCTCTTTCTGATTCAGAGTTGGATTTTCTACTGAATACTATCTTGAGATACTTGGAATCATTCATTAGGTCCCATAGAGAAGGCTGAGCGATGTGCGGTAGAACCTTCCATTACCTGCATAGAGATCACCAGTCAACCTCCGAGTGGCAGGTTCTACCTCTCACCAAGATAGAGGAAATAAGTCATTAGTGTAGAGGATCGAGAAGCCCCTCCACAGGATGCTCCACCCTTGGATATGCTTGTGGAGGATCAGCCCAAGGTGGACTACAACGTCCTTTCTCACCTAAGAAAGTTGCCATCTAAGCTAAGCATATACGATGCCCTTGTCTTATCTAAAGAGATGAGGGAATCATTAATCAAGGCTCTCCTTGATCCTGCAATATGCTTAGCTCAGTTGACTACTATTATCGAGGAAGCACATTACTCCAGAGAAGCTCAGGAGATCACCTTCACAGATAAAGACCTACTTCTAGGGGACTTGGAGCACAACCATCCCCTCTACATCATAGTTGACATGGGCAGATTTAGACTAGCTAGAGTTCACATCGAGGGTGCATGAACATTATGAGTCTAAAGACCCTTGCCTATTTGAGTATCGACATCTCCACACTCCGAGGAGATCGGATGATGTTGAGAGGATTAAATGAACAAGGTGAGCGGGCTTCAGGTTCTATACTGTTACCATTGGAGATTGGTGACTGGAAGACTAAAGCCAAGTTTTACATCATTGATTTGAATACTTCATTCACTGCTTTGCTCGGTAGGCCTTGGATACATCAGAATAAGATAATTCCATCCTCCCTTCATCAGTGCATCAAGTTCAGAAAGGATGGGATTGAATACTATGTCAAAGGTGATGAAAAGAAATTTTCAATTAGAGAGGTTGATATTTATGAGGATGCGACCTACTATCTTCCTCAAAACACCCTTTCTTGTGAACTTGGACAAAATTCAAATTTAAAAGAAAAATAAAATGATGAATAAAAAAGCTAAAAGAAAAAATAAAAGAAAAATAAAAATCCAAGTGAACAAGAAAGGAGAATTAAAGAAGAAATAGATTATCACATTCCACACCCATTCCTTCATATGGCCATGTGGCGATGACTCAACCTCCACCGGGGTGGGAAATGAGGTAGTTCAAGAGATGGAAGACCCACGGTTGGCCATCGATAGCAGGGGTTATGTTCAGTTCTAGTTCCCTACTATTCACATAGATTTGGAATCCAGCTCGGAGGATGAGTCTCATGTGATTAGTATACTAGTGAACCCCTCTCAACAAGGTCCATTGGAGGTGACTTTTGATCCAGACAACGATGAAGACCAGACCTCCAGATAAGGCAAAATATTCAAATCAGATGCATGTAAAACTATTAGACAGCAGTTGGGAACCTTAGCTCTAACCTCACTTTCATCCGAAAAAGTTGAATGTTTAGTAGTTAGGGAAGCCCTTCAGTCTTCTAAAGATATAAAGCCGAAGAGATTCTTTTTGGGTTCATCATCCTCAAGTCCTGAAGTTGATGTAGAACTTGAGGAGGATTCATTTAAAGAATTAATGGAATTACCATTTGACTTTTACTCACCTTGTGTTCAAAATCTTATACAGAAAGGTTTGGTTCCTCATACATGGTCCAAGCACAGTCAGAGTATTTTGAGAAACTTTGGAACAATAAACGAAGAGAAGTACAATCAAGATTAAGACTAAGATTCTGTATAGTGGGTCCAGTTGATGACGATGATTATTGTTTGGTTGTTACCAATCATTTGGACATAGGTTCTTTTCACAATGAAGAAAACCAATGACTTAGTTGGGCTGATTAAAGGACTTATGGAGTTATGAAGAGAACCTTATCTCAACATGCTTGATGGAAGAAAGCTCATGACTCATGAATTAAATTAAAAAGCGGCATGTTTTAAAAATCAAAGAAAGTGATTGATGTTGATTTCATCAGGGGAAAAATACTACTTAGTTGCTTGTTAGATCCTAGTTAAAAGAAGAATGGCCAAATTCACATATCAATTTGGACTTAAGCATGTCAGGATGAGTTTTCTCTTCCTATACTAGAATTAATGGTGGACATTGCCTCATCTCATGCAGTGTTTTCTTTCATGGATGGGTCATCTAGCTACAACCAAATCAAGATGTCTCCTGAAGATGAAAGAAACACTACTTTTTGAACCCCATCAGAATCTTTTGTTATAAGGTCATGCCTTTTTGGCCTTAAAATGTTGGTGCATACCATACATGACTCAAATCTTCAACAAACTCATCCATCATCAGGTTGAGTGCTATGTTGATGATCTAGTAGTTAAGAGCAGAGAAAAGGAAGACCACCTCTTTGACTTGAGTTTAGTTTTTGAATGGTTAAGACAATATAACCTCAAAATGAATCCACAAGTGTGCATTGAGTAGCTTCGAAATTCCTTGGCTTTTATTTTGGGAATAGAGATATATCCTGAAAAGATCAAAGCTATCTTAGAAATGTCATCTCCTAAAAGTCTAACACAACTCAGATCCTTCCAAGGATGGCTGGCGTATCTAAGATGCTTTATCTCCAACCTATCAGGGAGATGCAAGCCATTTTCTGCACTTATCAAAAAGGATGCCAAGTTCAAGTGGGATGACAAGTGCCAGTATGCCTTTAAAAAGATATCAAGTTGTATTTGGTGAAGCCGCTAGTTCTAGCAGCCCCTATCCCGAGTAGGCCACTCATCCTCTACACTGCTGCATTGGATGACTCTCTGCTCTGTTGCCCCAAGCCAATGATGAAGGAAAGGAAAGCACTCTCTACTACCTCAGCCATCGTCTGATTGTTGCTGAACCAAACTATCCACCTATTGAGAAACATTGCCTAGCTTTGATCTTTTCTTCCCAAAAGCTTTGACACTACATGCTTTCTCATAAGGTGAACTTGATCTCTAGAACAAATCCACTACAATATCTCATGACATGACCAATGCTATCCGTATGTTTTCCACATTGGTCCATGATACTCTCACAGTTTGACATCACATTCATACCTCTCCGTGCATAAGGAAGGACACTAGCGATTTCTTAGCGGACACCCACTACTTTGATTCTCTACTTGGATGATCTCCCGATGAACAAATCATGAACTTAGGGTAGGTGAGAGGGAGATGTATTTTGATGGTGCAGCTTTTTTTCACAAAGGGGAAGCACCACGATCTATTCTCCCAGGAAAGGAAAGAGTAGGAATAGTTCTTCTAACTCCAGACCACAATGTGATGAGATTCTCATACTATCTTTCCAATCCCTACACCAACAATGAAGCTGAGTATGAGGCTTTGATTGCCGGTCTGGAGTTAGCCATCACCATCAGTGTCAAGAGCATCAACATCTTTGGGGATTTTCAGTTGGTCATCAATTTGATTGTCGAATCCTACAAGGTTCTTAAACCCAAGCTTTGTCATTACCATGAGTATACCATGAAGCTATTGGCCCAGATCCCTAAAGTCACCATCTAAAAGGTTCCCCGTAGAGAGAACGCAGTAGAAGATGCCTTGGCCAAACTTGCTAAAGAATTGGCATGTAAGATTAGTCCATTTCAATAAGGGTCCAAAATAGACAAGTCCTATCCCTTATTGATAATGAACTCATCGAGACTTTCTGAAGGAGGTTTCCATTGCCAAAAGGATGAGGCTGGATTGGAGGCAACCATTCATAGACTATTTGAACACCGGCTACCTCAAGAAAAGTCAAGACCATCGGGTGAGCGAGCTCTCTATGCTCTCATTGATGGCACCTGTACCATCCAGACCAAATGTGGTTACGTTGTTTAGACAAACATGAAGCTCATTATAACCAAGGTACATTAAGTCTATACATCAATCAATCGAAGATGTAGGCGAAGATCAAGCGACTTGGATACTGGCCTTCGATGATTACATTGCATGGATGTGGCTAGGGGATGCCATGTGTCGTACATGTGGTCCTCCACCACCCAACATTTTACACCTACATTGGCCTCATGGCCATTCAGTGTTAGTGCATTATTATGATCCTCCTTCTTCTAAGGGGCATCGATTCATCTTAGCTACCACCGATAACTTTTCCAAGTGGGTAGAGGCAATCCCACTCAGAGAGGTCACAACTCAGCATGTGCTTCAATTTTTTAGGAACCATATCGTATATAGGTTTTGCCTTAATTATATCTGATAATGGTACTACATTCAAAAGCACCAAGATCAACAGCTTCGCCAGAAGACATTGTATAGATTGGAGATACTTCATGATCTAGTATCGCAGAGAAAATGACTTAGTAGAAGCATTCAACAAAACTCTCATCTAGATACTAAAGAAGACTCTTGATGATAATAAGAGATAGTGGCATGAGCAGTTGGTTGAAGGCTTGTATGCCACATACCAAACTCCAACTCTACCCCCATTTTCAATGTATGGGTGCAAGCCGTTCTACCTTTAAAGTTCAACTCCCTTCACTAAGGATAGCATTGGGTAGCAAGATCACTACAGGAATGCAAAGTTGTTAGAAGAGCTCAAATGTTTGGAGGAGAGTCACCACAGAACCTCAAGTTATACAAGGCTAAAATGATTCAAGCTCAAAACAAGCTGGTCCATCCTAGGTCTTTCTGAGTAGGAGAACTTGTGTTAGTCCTAAAGAGACCAATTATTGTCATCAAAGATCAGAGGCAAGTTTGAACCCACTTGGGAAGGCCCCTATATCATATAGAAGGTCTACCAAGGAGGATCTTATCAGCTTATTGATTGTAAAGGGGAACACCCGATACTTCCAATTAATAGTCTCTATCTAAAGAAATATTACCCATGAAATAAGTCATGTTTGAAAATAAATATTAATAAAAAGAATAAAATCAGATTCCATTCATCAAATCTTCTCTTCTTTCGAAGCGTTGTTTGCTTGTCTTGCGAATCCTCCATGACGTGTTTGGGTTAGGTGTAAGAGTCCCCAAGTGGCATCCTATCCCTCTTTCACAACACAAACACAATCTCTCGGTATTAAAATAGGTGTAAGAGAACCCGAGAGGCATCCTATTTCAATTAGTATAATTGAGTTTGGTGTAAGAGTCCCCCATTAGCTTCCTTTTCTTAGTAGGAATTCCCTGTTGCCATCTGTGGCACCATTTCATTAAACTCCCCAAAGCATTTAAGATAGGTGTGAGAGAACCCAAGAGGCATCCTATTCCTTTTAACACATGCACAAAAACAAACATAAATCTTTTGTCTCAGACTATTTTGATGTGGGAGCAAGCCCACTTTCACTCATTAGGCTGCTCTAGGTGGTCTTCATACTACCCTGTGTATGTCAGGGTCATTTGTTGGAGGATGTGAGTCCCTTTTCTTCTTAACTTGTAATGACCAATTTGTTAGTTTGGTAGTTTTTACCGCCAATAAGCTACCTCATGTTGACTTGTTTAAGAATATGTGAGTCCCACTGCTTTCTTCTTGAACTAGCCATCATGCATTAACTAGGTTGAGTATATTTGAGGTTTAGGATAAGACCACCAGAAGCTCCTTTACTCTTGACTACTTGATATAATTCCCTCGGTGGCATTTTCGGTAGTAGCCCTAGGTTGGATGGCACTTGAAGAGCGAAACGGTCATTCCATAGAAGGATGTGAGTCCCCAAGCTTTCTTCCTAGGCTGATTGTTGCAAACCGATGGGCACCTTAGGTTGGTTGATGTTTGTTATGCTGACAGTGACTCAGTGAGTACACCACTCTTGGTAGATATGAATCCCGTGCTTTCTCCTCGAGTTGGACATATCTATGTGATATATGACTGGCCATGTCATATTCTCCAGGGCATTGTATTAAGCCTCTAGTGGCCCCATCTCCTACGGGCATTCTATTTGGATCACATCCTATGGGACCCCATTTAGACACTACCCAGGTTACTCTTGGATTGGGCAGTCCCCCTTTCCTAGTAACCGCCCCTATGGTTAGAGAATTTATTTAGCGGATGCAGATTCTCCTTTAGTTCAGTAAATCTGAGATAAGTCTAGGCTGATATAAGCTCATTCTCAATTTTATCCCTCACAAACCAACAAGGTCCATGTTAAAATAAACTAAAAAAACAAATAAACTATTCACTTGTAGATTAGGAATTCAAGCCCCCAAAGGGCCCCTTTTCTTAAGCAGGCATCTTATCTTTAGGGTAGTTTCAGCAGAACTCCCTATAGGAATTGCGACTAAGAGATAAGTCCCTATTCGGCCTCACTCCGTAGTCAAGGTTGGGTTTAATCTATTTTGCCACAAGTAGTATACCCAGGCGGTCATTGACTTTGAA
>CM038228.1:9681955-9899870 GCA_021442155.1 Cymbidium sinense
CTTGTCAACATGAAAGTCATGGGTAATTTTATTATGATTCCAACAATACTAAACTTGCATGATTTTGGCACCCGATGAGTCTGATACGGGCTAAGTACTATGGCTGATCCAATATTTCAAGTCTGCACAACAGTTTTTAAGCGCATTTGCAAAACTGATGCGTACTGGGCCATAATCGTAATTTTTGGTCAACATGAAAGTCGTGAGAAATTTTGTTATGATTCCAATGATACTAACCTCGCTCGATTCTGACACCGGATGAGTATGACACAAGCAAAATACTTCAACTTCTAATTTTTTTTTAAAAAAATTAAGCTGATGTCAGTCGCCCGTTCAATGGGCGACTGACGCTAACGTGACTGCCACATCGGAGCGAGTCGCCATTGAACAGAAGACTAGGCCTATTTTTAATTTTTTTTCGTTCCTAATTAGCTAATTAATATTTTAATTAGGCCTAATTTGAAATTTTAACCTAAAATAAAATATAACGTTATTATAAAAATTTTAAAAAAATTAGTGAAAATGAAATGAAAGTGAAATGGAGACGGATTCATTAAAAGAAGATTAATTATATATTTATATAAAGTTGTGTAAATTTTGTTATAAAATATATATATTAATTAAATTAATTTTTAAAATCAAAATCAAATCCGCCATCGCACGGTACCTCCACCCGTCCCATTCACGTGTTTTTATGTCCTTTTTTTTTTGGAAAATGTTGAGGGCATTAGCCCAATTCATTCCAATTAGAAAGTAAGGTTACAAAGTGAGAACAATCTGTAATGTAAAACAGCAATGGACAAACAGAAATAAAAAATAGAAGAAACCGCAGAGCATAAGCTCCCCAGAAATGCAAAAACTTTAAGGATAAAAGAAAGAAAAAAGAAAACTATCTAGACTTAGACACAAAAACACAAAATCTGGAGGATCAATATCACTGGAGAAAAAGAACCAAGCAACAAGCACGGTGGAGAACCAGTGGCTTCCTTCATTGCCATCCAGTGATTTTGCATTCTATTCGATGTAACCAGGTTGCAAGGAAGGCCCCCCAGACTGGATTCTCGAGCCCAGGAAAGATCACCAAGATCAAAATCTGTCATCATTGTCCAGCAATCCACTGTAAAATAATACGGGGGGAAGAGAAGAAGGGGGGAATAACTAAGAAGCATCTCCCACATACCAACGACGAAGTTGTTGTTTCACTGTAAGAGGCCAATTTTCTTTAATTTTCCACCGTAACACTTTATGCCCAACACGATTTTGAATTTGGTACATGAGCTCTTGAGAATTAGCAGCAGAAGAGGAGAATAACCTACTGTTCCTTTCTTTCCAGATAACATAAACCGAGATAGCAGTAATAAGATAGTGTAGTTTTTTTATCATTTTATGCACAGTGATATCAACATAGCCCAATATCTGTTGGAGAGAAGCATTCAAAAGGAAGAACCGACCATTTGGAAGGAGATTCCTGATCAGATCCATGGAAAAGGGGCATTCAAAAAATAGGTGATTGTGAGATTCATTCAATTCCTTACAAAAGCAGCATTTTAGAATGGATCCTATACCCCTTCTAGCTAGCACATCCGAGGTTTTGGACAACCTATATATTCAAAGAATATAAAGCATAATTTAAAGCATTTCCTTAAACCAAATTTGGAGAAACAAATAAAGATAATAATAAAAAATCAATTTTCTTTTCTTTCTCCTCAAGCCAAATCGAATTCCTCTTGATCCAAAATCTCGCTGCCTCCCTCCGGCTCTCCTCTCACAACGCGGTCACGATTCACGGTAAGCCTCGATTCCTACTTCATTTCTTCATTTTTTCTCTCTCTCGGCATTTTGCTTCTCCCTAGTTTTCATTCAAGAAACCTCTGCTGAGATATTCCCTCTATTTCCTCCACAAGTAGTAACCCTCACATCTCTCGCCCAACTCACTCTCTGATCCCTATTCCTTATCTCCACCCACGCATCACTATTTTCACTCCTTCATTGGACATCGATCCTTAAAACTGACGAGTTCTCTCGCTCATATCACTAACAACCTCACAACTCCATCTTCCATCCTCCATTCGACGACTTCATCCGATACCGCAGCCAACAATAACAACCCTCTTATTCTTCTTGTTCATCTTATCACCACCGTCCTACTCCTTCTTACCTGGTTATTGTTCATCGGCGATTCAAACGATTAGCATATCATCTTCTTCTCCATCAAGTGAAATCCTCAGCTCACCTCCTCGCTTGAAGAGAAGCGACTAGTCGCCAGAGAAATAAGTGAGATTCTAAACCAGGAATTTGGATTCCATATGATGAAATAGAATGCCCTATGAAATGAGACCTAGAAAAAAGATTGAAATCTGAATTTCATGATTTCTTCATTCATTCCAGAATTCCATTCCCACTGCATTTAGATGGATTCCCATAGAAGTCCTACTTGAAAATTCTGTCACTGATTTTCCCTTGATGCCGTAGTTCTGTAAGCATTTGAAGTTAGGTGGGTTAGCCTGGGCCAGGTGATCTGGTCTGCCCTAGCATTTTGGATAGGAACCTGTACAGGCACGTACATAAAGATATGGGTCGATAGTCAGTGAACTCCAGAGGAATGCAAATTGTTTGTAAGGGAACCCTGCCTTCTCTGAAAAAAGTCACTTTTTAGCGAAGTCGGCACAAGAAGTAGGCGAGTAGGCGAGCTATGCGGTATCTGAGTACTCCAATAATTTCCTCTCAGCCTTAGGCTTTAGTGGTCTTTCTCATGCACTTCTAGGACCTGAAACTCTTGAAGAATCCTTTCCATTCTTCGGTGTTTTGATATGAGAGCGCTTAGTGGAACTCATTTGGTGAGGCAGTCAGGGCTATGGTGGTTCTATAGGCAGCAACTAATGGACAAAGAGAATCGAAAGTCATCGCTAGGCTTTCCTCTTCCTCGCTTTTGGGATGAAGAGGTTTAGACTTCAGCTTATAGTAGGAGCTGAGCTCTCCTGCTAGCTTACTAGCTCTGGTAGTCAGGCTCTTTGGTAAATAGTTCGTTGACCTAATCGTACTAATCGTTCTTGGACCTTGGATCCCAATATAGGAAAAGCGGGGAGCTGTTCCTGTCAGTTTCTGCTATTCATTTATGGGCTGCCCTTTGACTCATAAGCCTCTGATTAACTCGACCATAGATAGGAACTTATAGCTCGATTGTGAGTTTTGATATTAAGAGGGGTTTCCATGTAATTGAAGGCAAAGAAGGAAGATTTGTGAGACTCGCTTAGTAAGCGATTATTTGGCGTTTCGTCATTGTCATGGTAACGTCCACGTACGGCTCCGTGAGAATGTGGATGGAAATGGCCTTGTTGTACCTCACTCCCATCTTCAATGGGGTCTGCTTTTTTTTTTTTTTTTGGGCAAGATAGACAAGAAGAAAAAGAAGACATCATACACAGCCCCAAAAAAAAAGAAAGAAATCTCTAGTCCACATTCTTACTCACAAAAGCGCAATGCTTCATTCTCGCTTAGACACGTAAGGTGAACTCTTCATAAATTATTTCATATCGATCTGGTTTTTTCACTTCTTGCTACAACTCTGAACTACCGCTCAACCATTTCATTTTCTACTTTGTATCCTCTTCTGTTTTAAGATAAAACTCCTAACCCGAACATCATTTTCTGTTCCACTATCCATCTTTGCAAGCCTGCTAGCTGAAACTACATAATCTCATATGTCACTCCACTTATGTTTGAACTATTCTCCTAATCTACCCTTCATTACACACTACTTCGCTTACTAATCTCATCTCTCTTTATTTAAACTGAATGAGCAACTCTCATTCTCTCTCTTGCTTATACGGTAAAGAAAGATCGATCTCTACGAGTGGCCAAATCCATCTTCTACTCCCCAACCGATCACAATTTTTCATATTTTTTTCTTTCTTTCCTCAAAATAGAGAAGTAAAAAAATTTAAAAAAACAAAAAAACAAAAAAAATTATTGTTACTATTCAGTTTATCCCATAAATTATTTATCATCATCGCCGACCATTTTGCAAATGTATAATTTCTAAGCTAAAAATTAAGTACTCAAGAGTGCCGGCACTTGGCCTCGCAAGGAAAAACTGTGCAATTTAAGTACCTACCTGTGTTGAGACTCGACCTCCTGGGAAAATGTGATATTATTTGTGCAGGTGTTTGAATGACTTGTTATGCCTAAGCTAGCATAATGAGTACTAAAGACTTGGTCAGTGTCTCCAAACATGATCGTCACGCTAACGTGGCAAGCCTTCAAAGACTTATGCGCTCCCTACGGAGATGACGAAATGTTGCCAAAATTTAGGTTGAAATTCGGGACTTAAATAAAAAATGATTTAACAAAAGTTAAATATATAGTATAAAGTCCTAAAATATAAATTTATAAAATTAAAATTGAGTGGGCACAACAAGTATCATCCGAGAATATACTAAGTGAAATGAATTCATTCACTTAGTCTATCACTAAATGAATGCTTGAGCTTATTGCTTTGTATATGTTGAAACAAATGAGGATACTCAAGTCATAGTAAGTGAAACTTGAGGAGGTTAATACCAAACTCATAAGAGACTTACAATAAATTTGAAGTATAATTTTCAAATAAATATGAAACTTGATGTAGAATTTAGAATGAATCCAAATTGGGTTCAATAGCTCCTATATGAATATGGATGTGACTACGAAGCTAACCAATAAGCATTAATATGGCTAAAGCAATAAACATTGAGATTACTAAGCCTTATTCCAAGTGAACTAAAAATGATTTGAATTGAACACAATCAAGTTTAAAGAATTTATATGAAGCTTGATAGCTTGCATATTAGCATGAGTGGGATTTAACATCTCACTAAATAACATGAACAAGCTTCTCTTTGACTAGTGTTAAATTCATGAACAAGTAACAAGCATGAATATTATCAATTGAACACTTGAATTACCTCATTTGATGTCAAATAAAATAGGAACCTCAATTGAATACAAAATAATAAATGATTGGTGACAAATCTAAAGGTTGAGAATGAGTTTGCAAAAAATATGATGACTTGCTTACAAGCACAAAGTTCAATTAGACAACTATGAACAACCATGAATGTGGTCTTTAAAAGAATCATTTGGATCTTGCATTTAAAGTCAGATTTGAAGCACATGAGAGTTGTGATATATCTAAGTGCTTATCTTCAAAATTAATGAGATCCAAATGAAATTCATCGAAGCACTTACAATATAGCTAACTAGCTCATCAATGAGCATATACAATATCTTTCAATAATCACTCAATATGTACTGCATGATATATTGGGTGAATCAAAAGTAACTCATATGATTTGAATTAGATTTACAATGAGCTAAAAAGTCCATTAATGGGAATGAACCAAATATCACTTAAAGATAAGATTTCAATAATCACGAACAAAGTGCAAATAATGAGCATATTTTTATATGACTAAATAGAACCATAATGGTTACTTCCCATCGAACCCACAATACTCAAGTGCAAGCGGGTAGAAGGCACTATTTGAAAATTAAAAGTAATTCATCACCAAATCTGTAACTCTTCGTACGAGCACAGAGAAGACGATACTAAATTAAGTTTTGCACATATTATAGGTGCTTAATTTGATCCAAAATAATTGATTTCATACAAATTATAATACTTCAATTTATGAATTTCATTAATTGAATGAAATTATCTAAGCTAAAAATGCATGCATGTGCTCGGACAGAGAAATTTAGAGTGAAAATTTTAATATTTGAAAAGGCTACGTAGGCTAAGTTAGAATTAAATAAAAATATGAAATTAATCTTATAATTTTAAAATAAAATTATCTAAATTATTAAATACCCACATGGGCCCCAACATAGTGCTAAATGTTTAAATTTAGGTGTCTGAGGATGCTAGGCGGGTTAAAACTAGATTGACTTAAACATCTTACACTGTGAATTATGCAAATATTTTGAGGTGAAGACAATCATTATGAAAGTTTATAATTGAATTTGGTTTGTGATTGAAGGATTGATTGTTTGAAGAGAAAATCCAAAGGTTTGAATTGATTTGAGTTTGATTTGGCTAAGTTCAAGAATTTGACTTGAAAGGTATAGTTAGTTTTAGGGTTTGAATTTTGAATTTAGTTTTGTTATTTGAATTTATATTTTATTTATATTTGTGAATATAAATAGAATATAAATGAGTTATGTGAAAATCTCTTGAGTTTGAAGTAATTTGAATTTGATTTGAACTAAGTCCATAAGATGAAATCAAAGTGACTTAGGAAAGATTTTGGATTTGGAATTGAATCATGGGTTTCAATCATTTGGAATTGATTTGAGTTTGAAGTTGATTCGAAATTGAAGCTGATTTGAATTTGAAGTTGATTTGAATTTGAAGTTTTACTTAAAAGAAGGATGTAAGGATTTAGTTCAAGCTATAGAGTAGGTAAATTTTCTTAACACTCCTAAGGCATGACCTATTCCTATGGCTAACTCTTCTAAGTCTCTAGGATTAGGTTGAGTGTTCACCTAATCACTAGAAGTGTCTTAAGACTAATGAACTCTTAATATTTAAGAGGGGTCCTATGTCTAAGATGAAGAAGTTTAAAGCTCACTCCAAAAGTGAGGTCAACAAAGGGCAATAGGTGTGTGTGAGATAAGGTACAATATAGGTGTTGAAGATCAAGAATATCACAAGCACTAATAGAAATGATATACGGTGATAAGTCAAGAGCTAGTGCAATGTGATCTTCAAAATCATAAGAGAGTGAAGGACCACTAAATTGAGTATGTGAACCTTAAGGAAAGAGGTTCAAGTCATCCACTGTGAAATTTGATTTGATTTGAGTCTCACTAAGAGAGAGTGAAGGAGGATCCCACTAGGATGAAATGTGAACTCCAATAGAAGAATAAATTCAAGTCATCCGGGATAAGAGGTTGAAAATCTGTGGGGATTGAATTTGAGATTATGAGTTGATCTCATTGAGGAGATGATTTGATTTGTTTAATTGATTTGGTTGTTTGATTTGATTCGAGGGAGGTTGATTGGAAAAAATTTTGGATGAACTCCATTTGTGATGGAGAAGATAAATTCAACATAGACATCCAAATGGGTTGTAAACCACATGGCAAGAATATCTAACTGGGGTTGGAATCTTGTCATGAAAGCATGAGATTGATCCTATAGGGATTTGTGATTTGATTGATTTAGTGTTTGAATTTGAGGTTTGATTGATAGTCAAGATTAATTTTATTTTTAGTTATTTTGATGAATTTATTTGTGATGGATGAGGTAGCCATTGGCCTTGGTCTAACATATAGATTTACCTATCAAATGGGTTGTCTACCAACCACATGTAGAATATCCAACCAAAGGGTTGCTTTTGGTTTGTAATAGTAAGAAGAAAGCGAGACTCACATCCTCCAAAATAATGAACCAGGGTGACCATGGTTACATGTTAACCCAACTTAAGGCTGACTATTGAATGGGGGACCAAATCACTAAAGATAGTCAAGATTAATTTCATTTTAGTTATTTTGATGGATCATGGGTTTGATGATGGACCGAGTAGGGCCATTGGCCTTGGTCTAACATATTTACCAATCCAAAGGGTAGTCACCACAAGACTATCCAACCAAAGGGGTGCCTTTTGGTTGCAATGTAAAGTTAAGAAGAAAGCATGGGGACTCACATCTTCCAAAAGACCACTGGGTGACATTTAGAGGTAACATGTCAATGACCTGGGTTTGATCTAGTGAAAGAATACATACTTAAAAGTGAAATGATAGTCAATAGTAAATAGATTAATTTCATTTTAGGATTCATGGGATTTCTCAACCTGATGGAATTCCATAGAGAGTTTCCATCCAAAGATAGATGCTGCTAAAGCCAGGAATTTCAACCACAAACAAATAGGTTTGTTTTATTTATTTATTTGGATTGGTTTGGGAAGATCAACAAGGGGAGCATATTAGCCTAATCATCTGATTTAATAAACCAATGGAGAAGCAGGAATAAATTCTCAACCATGAGATACTAGAAAAGGGGACATAATCCAAGAGTGATCGAATATAACATGAAGATTGAAATTCAAAGAATCATGTAGTAGACTTTGTGAATTTTGGAAATTGAAATGACGATTCTTTGGGAAGGTGAGATGAAAAATAGGCTAGAGAAAGAACCACTGAAAGACTATGAGAAGCAACAATTCTATCTACTAGTTGATCAAGAAATTTTGAGGATGAAATTTTATAAGGAGGGGAGAATTCAAGGAATGTATTTATCTAATAATATATATTAATAATAATTATTTCTTTATTTTTTTTAAATATAATTGACACATTATTGGAGGAGATTACTAACATGCACAAGAAATATATATATACATATGTTTGTTTTTTTTCTTTATTTATAATTGGAAGAAAGATCAAGAGAGAGGGCTATACTACTCATTTAACTAGATCTTACATTCTCAACCAAGATACTACTAATGTCAATACTTAAGAAAACAAAGAATAAGAATCAAATAAGATATTTATTATTTGGTAAAAAATTGAAATGAATTTGGATTATAGTTAAGAATTAAGAAATAAATGATATTTTTTATGGAATGAAATAAAGCATTAAAGAAGCCAGAAAGAGCAAATGAATGAAGCAACAATTTTTCTATCTTTTTACTAGTTGATCAAGAAATTTTGAGGATGAAATTTTTATAAGGAGGGGAGAATTGCAAGGAATGTATTTATCTAATAATATATATTAATAATAATTAATTTCTTAATTATATTTATAATTTAATTAAATCAGTAATTAGCTGTAAACCACGATTTCACTGTAGCTAGGACGAGTAAACACACTTACCTCAACATGCATTGGCTTAAGAAATATATATATACATAATCGTATTGATCGAACCGTGCATTTTTTTCTTTCCTTCGATCCACCGGTCGGTTCGGCCCTTTCATGAGAGATGAGAGGCGAGAGAGAGAGGGGTCACAGGAGGGTCCGGAGGGGTCGTGGTGGGTCGTTCATGGCGTTGACGCTAGTTGTGGCGCGAAGCCTCACGCAGGGAGTCACGTCACGATGGAGCTGATCGCGTGTGTAGGGCTTATGAGGAAATGAAAGGTAATAAGGTATATTTCTTTTTTATATATATAGATATTTATTATTTGGTAAAAACTGAAATGATATTTATGATTTTTATATATAAAGAAATTAATTTGAAATAAATTGGGATATTTTTATGGAATTAAATAAAGTATTAATAAATTTTGTTATGTTAGCTAAAGTGAAATGTGGAATGATAAAATATTGGAAAACATTGAATTTATAGATTTTAATATATCTATATATATATATATATATATATATATATATATATATATATATATATATATTTGGTTGGAATTTAATTGGATTAATTAATTGTGTTTAAATTAACTAAGGAATAAAGCTTTAATTATATTATTTTAAAGATTGAAAGAAAGTTTATATTATTATTTTCTTTACACATTAAAGCACAAGAAGGGTTGTCGTAGGAAGCGCATGTGACAAGAATAATCACTTGTAAGTTTTAATAAATGATAATGAATCATTGTAAATTACTAGGTGATTGATTAGTTGTTTGAAATTTTAGTTTTTGAAGCATCAAGCTTTTTGGAATAATATTCGTATGAGAAAAAGCCCTGTTGATATTGTTTATGTGCATAAGATATTTTAGACATCATGTTTTAAGAGAGAAGTTCACCACTTAAGTAAGATTTGCAAATTCTAACACTGATATATTTAACCTTCTTTGCAATGTCATTTAGTACAATATTTATTATCTACATTGTATGTTTTACTTGAAAGACATATGCATAGTTTCATATTTATGCCACTTAGTGATAAATTTATTTTGCTTCTTGTTGCATATCCATAATTAGTATATGTTTTCACTCATTTATGAGCATATTGCATATTGTATTTCATTGTTGTAAAACATGGGCATGCAACAACTTAGCTTATATATGCCATGTGTTAGTAATCAAGAAATTGGCCAAATGTTATGATATTACCTGCATTAAAATTGAGACAAAAGGGTTCCTTGTAAGGCAAAAGGGTCTTCAAATGTTATGAGATGGGTCTCCTATATAAAGAAAGGAAATTCCATGTAATGTATATGTTATGATATGTTCGCCAATGAATGTGATAATGACACATGACATAAATTTAAAGCTATTGTGACTATATATATGTGTTATGTAGTAATGTGTACATCATATTTCAGGCAGAGAAGAATTGCTAATAAGCTAATGTGTTACTGTACAAACTAATGATTATGCACATAACCTTTATTTTAATTGTCCAATCCGTATGCATATTAATATTCTACACTTTGATAATTCAAATATATATATTAGATTGCTTATTTTACTAAGTCATATGACTTAACAGTTGATTAAAACTATTTTCAGGGAAGGGTAAGGAGAAGGTCGAGGAGTAGGTTTTGCCCCTTTTTTGGAAGTTGGGGAAAATATTGTAAATAAATTTTGGAGGTAAGTTCAATAATTTTAATAGTATTGTTTAAATATTCAACATTTTAGATGCTCTATAGTTGGTATGAAAAGTTTCAATTTGGGTTATTTTCACTTGCTATGAATTTGGTAGATTTATTATTTAAGTGTTCTTATGATATGATGGGTAAATTTAGATGATTGATCTTTACACTATTCTATGGTATGTAAAGTTTTAGAATATTTGTTTAAGAAAAATTCACCACCTAAATTTACTCTCTCTATTACATCTCTTTCAATGAGTCTTAGGTTATCATTTGGGATGTAATAAAAAGTGGTATCAAAGGATTTGAATTCAAATGATCAATTATGGAAGCATGATTTGGTTTAGAGGAGTTAAGATTGGAATATGATTTGATTTCTACAGAGCATGGGTTGGGTTAGTTGTAACAAGTGAGTAGTGTACACGACATAAGCTTGTAACGTATATATTGAGCCATACAAAAATGAAATATATATATATATATATATATATATATATATATATATATATATATATATGAAGATACATGTTATGCTATTCATTTTCAGATATGGATGAAAGGGTGCCTGAAGGAACAAATGGGCAGTCAGCTCAACCAGGCAGAGATGCTGAAATTCTTGAAACTATTGCACCAGTTGAGTGAAGAATCTTTAAAGTAGAAAATGTACCAGACTGTTGTGATGCAAATGCAAATGATGAAAATGATGATGCGATGATGGAGAAAATGCAATCTTTTGTAGTACCTGCAACACCTATTGTGCCACCAACATCTCAGACGATTAGTACTATTATAGCTATAGTTCAAAGCACCGTACTAGTATCGTGGTGATATTGATAAGCGTTAAAATTATTTTAGAGCCATTAATCAAGGGAGGAGTAGATGCCAGGGTAGCTGAAGATTGGATTGTCTGAATTGAGAATATTAAATGGGAAGAAATGCACATTAGATAGAAGAGTATCTCTAGCAGTATTTGTGTTGGAAGGGGAGGCAAAGCATTGGTGGAGAGGCCAATAGTTGGAAAATTTTGTAGGCAGATTTATCGATTAGATTACCTGGGAAGTGTTTGAGCAAGTCTTTAGAGATTGGTTCATTCCTCCTTCAACCAGATAAGCAATGCAGAAGAAATTTATAAATCTGACTCAAGGCAATAAAATAGTGATTCAGTTTAATATAGAATTTACATCCTTATCCCATTATATACTGTAGTTAATTAGTACAACAAAGTGTTATAGATTTCTCAGAGGATTGAGAGATCAATACAAACAACCTTTAATTCCAGTCAGAATAAAAGATTTTGCAGAATTAGTAGAGAGTGTTAAACTGTTGGAGCATGATATGGATATGGTCAAATAAAGATGGGATATCGGTAGTAAGAGGACAGCATGTTAGATCCGAGCAATTTAAAAGCAAAGTTTAGTCAAAATCACAATAGAAAGATCAATCAAAGCAACATCAACAAGGAGGCCGGACATCAACACGCTTGCACTATATGTGGAAAAGCATACGGGAAGTGTTTAGTAAATTCGGAAGATGTTATCTATGTGAGAAGTGGGTCATATAAAGAAACTCTGAGAAATTTTCGGGGAGAGAGCTAAGAATTGCACCAAAGCTAGAAGTGTATAAAGGTACAAAGCCTTCTATGAATAAATAATTTTAGAAGGATAAATGAATAGAGTCTGGAGCTGGTGTGAAGTCAATACTAGCTCGTGTTTTGGCTTTATCTTTCCAAGAAGCTAGAGAATCTTCAGATGTGGTGATATGTATGATAGCTTTTTTAGATTTTCCTACTAGAGTGCTTTTTAATTCTGGTGCATCACACTCATTTATGTCTAAGCTATTTTGTAATATATTGCACCTACCTTCTGTTTGCCTTACTTCTGGTGTTTGAATTTTATTGCCCTCTGGTGATTGTATGTTAGCCAACAAAATGTGCACGGTTGACATTTTGATAGCATGTAGGAAATTTTCATTTGAATTAATTTTACTACCTTTAATTGAATTTGAAGTGTTCTTGGGTATGGATTGGTAAACAAAATATTTTGCTACAATCGAGTGTTGCAAGAAAAGGTTAGGTTTGATTTACCTACTGAAAGGCCATTTTAATTTCACTGTGAAAGGGAGTGATAGCCTCTTTACTACATTCACTCAATGTTGACAAAGTTATAAAAGCTAGTGATTTAATATTTTTAGCAAGTGTAGAAGTGGTTAAAGATGCAGTTATTGATTTCAAATCTATTTTGGTTGTGAATGAGTTTCTTGATATATTCCCTGAGGAATTAGATGGGTTACCTCCTAAAAGAGAGATAGAGTTTACAATTGAAGTGCAACCCAGAATTACTCTGATAGTTAAAACACCTTATAGAATGGTTACTAAAGAATTGGAGGAGTTGAAAAGTCAATTATCTGAATTAATCAAGAAAGGTTTTATCAGACCTAATTTATCTCCTTGGAGTGCACCAGCACTATTTATTAAGAAGAAAGATGGTTCCATGAGATTGTGTATTGATTACAAAGAATTAAATAGTGATCGTAAAATAAGTACCTCTCCTAGAATTGATGACTTATTTCATCAGTTGGAAAGAGCTTTTGTACTCTCCAGAATCGATTTGAGATCAGGATATCATCAAGTCAGAGTGAGAGAAGGTGACATTGTAAAGACAACATTTAACACTAGGTACGGACATTACGAATTCTTAGTTATGCCTTTTGGATTAACTAATACACCTGTAGTGTTTATGGGTATGTTGAATATAATTTTCAAACCATATCTCGATCAATTTGTGTATTCATGGATGATATATTAATCTACTCCAAGAATGAGGAGGATCATGCCAACCATCTCAGAATAGTGCTAAACTTGTTGAGAGAGCACCAATTATTTGCTAAATTCTAAAAATATGAATTTTGGTTGAAAAGTATTGCTTTCTTTGGGCATATCATTAGTGAGAAAGGCATTTCAATAGATTCATAGAAAGTTAGAGCAGTGGTAAACTGGCCACGACCAACCAATGTGTTAGAAGTGAGAAGTTTCTTTTGGGTTTAGCAGGTTATTACAAAAGATTTGTGCAGGAATTTTCACATATTGCATCACCTTTATCCAGGCTTATGAAAAAGGATGTGAAATTTGACTGGACAGATGATTACGAGCAGAGCTTTCTAGAGCTTAAAAGGTTATTGACGACTTCTCCTGTATTAACAATCCCATAAGGTATAGAAGGTTTTCAAATTTATAGTGATGCTTCTTTAAAAGGTTTGGGCTATATTTTAATGCAGAACAAGAAGGTGATTGCTTATGCTTCGAGGCAATTAAAACCACATAAGAAAAACTATCCAACACATGATTTGGAATTGGCTGCTATCATTTTTGCTTTGAAGATTTGGAGGCACTATCTCTACGACGTAAGATGTGAGATATTTACATATCAAAAAAGTTTAAAATACATTATCACCCACAAAGAATTAAATTTGAGGCAGAGGCATTGGCTAGAGTTAATAAAAGACTACAATCTTGATATACAATATTGTCCTGAAAAAGCCAATGTAGTTGTTGATGCATTGAGTAGAATTAATTTGAGATATAGTAGCTCTATAGTTAAAACTTGGAACACAGAGTGAGCATAACACAAGTAAATTAAATCAGATGGAGGTTCAACCTACTTTGGAAGACAAAATTAAAATTGGACAAAAAGCTTGTGATGATTTACAAAAATCAACGAATCAAAATGCTAGTAGGTAAAAGAAAAGACATTACAATTGATGAACAGAGTGTGCTCAGAAGTAATTCTAAATTGTGGGTACCAAAAGAGATAAATCTATTCCAAGATTTTTTATTTGAAGCTCACAATTCTAGTTATGCAATTCACAGGAAGCAAAAATGTATGAGGATTTGAAAACACTCTTTGGTGGCTGAATGAAGAAGGATGTGGCGTAATATGTATCCAAAATGCAAGCTTGTCAAGTTGTCAAAGTAGAACATAAACCTGGTATGCTTCAATCACTGCCTATACCAGAGTGGAAATAAGAAATTATAGCCATTGATTTTGTTACGAGTTTTCCTCAATCAAGACAAGGGCATGACTGTATTTGGTTAATCATTGATAGATTAACAAAGTCATCACACTTTTTTACCATTCGATAAACCGATAGAAAAAATTAGATTGTTCATAAAAGAAATTATCGATTGCATGGAATTCCAAAAGTTATTGTATCGATAGATATGATAGGTTTACATCAAAACTCGGAAAGTATTCATGCGGTTTTGCTGGACCTCATTTTATGAGCTCAAACTCCTCCATCTTAGGCATAGGACTTCTCTTAAATTTTATGAGTTCCTTAGTCCTAAGACACATCTAGTGATTAGGTGAACACTCAACCTAGCCCTAGAGACTTAGAAGAGTTAGCCATAGGAATAAGTCATACCTTGGAGGTGTTAGGAAAATTTGTCTACCCTATAGCTTGAGCCAAATTCCTCACTTCCTCCCTTCAAGTCAAACTCCAAATCAAACTAACTCCAAACTCCAAATCAACATCAAAACTTAAATCAATTCCAACTTAATTGATTTTCTCAAACTCAAATCAATTCCAAATGATTGAAGCTTATGATTGAAATTCCAAGTTCAAAAATATTTCCTATGTCCTTTGATTCCCTCTTATGGACTTAGCCTAAATCAAATCCAAATCAATTCAAATTTAAGAAATTTTCTCATAACTGATTTATATTTTCATTTATACTCACATATATAAATGAAATATAAATTCAAATCAATCAAGCCAAATTCAAAATCCAAATCCAAATCAAAAATCTTTCTTATGTCACTTTGATTAAATCTTGGACTTAGCCTAAATCAAATCCAAATCAATTCAAATTCAAGAAATTTTCTCATAACCCATTTATATTCTCATTTATATTCACAAATATAAATGAAATATAAATTTAAATATCTAAAAATCAATTCAAAAATCAAACTCAAATTCAACCTAAGCCTTCCAAGTCAAAATTTTGAACTTAGCCAAATCAAATTCAAATCAAGTCAAACCCTTGATTTTTCTTTATGATTCAATCAATCCTACAATCATGAATCCAAATATAAACATAAACTTTAAACATCAAACCAAAAATCAATTCAAAACTTAAATCCAAATTCAATTAAAATTCAACCTAAGCCTTTCAAGTCAAATTCTTGAACTTAGCTAAATCAAACTCAAATCAAGCCAAACCCTTGATTTTTCTTCATGATTCAATCAATCATTCAATCATGAATCCAAATATAAATACAAACTCCAATCATCAAACTAAAACTAAATTCAAAAATTAAACCCAAGTCAAACTCATGTTCACCCTTTGAACTTGAAATTGTTAAATGAATCAAAACTCATTTGACTTTAAATCTCTTGCAAATGGATTTATATTTCAATCATAAGTCCATATGTGAGTTCAATCAAACTCAAATCAAGCTTTCACCAAGCCATTTGACCCACTTAGGCTCACTTGACCCAAAGTGAGCTAAAGTACCCTTTTGAGCCAAATTCTAATCCTAACCAAATTGAATTGAACTAAGCCTACCTAAGCCTCACATTATGAGCAACAATCATCATAAGATGATCAATCACTCAAATTGGGTCAAACCAAGTCAAACCAAAGGGTTGACCAAGTCAACACTCACAAAATGAAACCTAAACTAAAAAATCACTATCCAAATTCAAACCATTGATCAAAACTCATTCATGATCAATGTTTGACTTGACCAAGTCATCATTTGAGCCTAACCTAATTGGCCACTTAACCAAGTTGACCCAACTTGACCTTAAAAGTCAAAATGTGAAACTTGATCTAAGTCAAATTGATTGAAACCATGTCAATTTCATTCCAAATCACTTGTTGAACTTGACCAAAGCTTCAATTGACCAACTAGACTCAACCTAGCCCAATTGACCTTAAACCCAACTTGACCTATAAGGTCAAATTAAGCCAAATTTAAATATAAACCAAATTGATTGGAAATCAAGATACTAATCCATTTCAAATGATCAACCAAACTTAAACCAACTCATGACCTAACCAAAATAAGTTGACCCATTTGACCTAAATGAAATCAAATGAACCAAATTCAAATATAAATTAAATTGAAACCAATGATGCCAAAATATTTCAAATGATCATATGAACTTGACCCAACCCTTGGTTTGACCTAATCTGACCAATTGGTCAACTTGACCCAAGTTGATCCAGTTTGACCTAAATGGGTCAACATCCAAATCATATCAAACTAACTCCAAATTCAATGAAACTAGGCCTAACCCATTTTCCAATCATGCCAAACAAATCCAAATTAAAATCAAGGTCAAATGACCATTTTACTCCTAGGCCATAGGGTAACCTAAAATCAAAACCACTTGGAATTTGGTCAATTCTTTTTTATGGACACTTGGCATCCTCTTAGTGGACCAAATGGTCACTAATGGACATGGTGCACATGACCCAATGGGTACAGAACCCAACCTAAGAAAATCACCACCCCATGGACATGAGCACATGAGAATCCTTCCTCCACTCATTTCAAGCACATGGGAGCTCCACTAATCCACTCCACACCTAAACAATGTCATGACACTTATAATAGCCTAAAAAACCCATTGAATAGGTCAATTGGATTAAACAAAGGAGCTTGGGTCATCCGATCCTTCAAGGGGAGATATACTCAATTTTGTGTCAACTGATCTCTAGCATTGATTGAGTGGAAGTCCAAGTTAGCATTCCGAGCTCCTCCAAGCTTCTGAGCCAATTCAACTTCTCCATTCTCATTCTCCAAGCCAAAATAGGGAGGTAGCAAGGAAATCCAACTTAGCCAATACATAAAACCACCCAATTCCTTGAGCACCTTTAGGCCTAAACTCATCCCAAACTTCTTCCAAGGTCCAAAGGCATGGGAGGTGGGACTTTGATCAAGACTGAATCCATTTGAAGGAGAGCGTGGTTTGTAGGAAGATCTAGTCAACAAACCATCTGAAATCTTCAACAGGATTTTGTCTCCATTAAATGAAGCTACGTCATTGAACTCGAGCGTTGGTGATAGCCTCCGATAAGGTAAGCCTTCAACCCGTGCTTAAAATAGAGAGTGTGTGGTCTTTTATGAAGTGGATTTTCATCTCAAGCAAAGTTAGCCGTTGGATGTGTCCCCCCTTGCATGATGATGGTGTGGGTTGAGTTTGAGCTCAATCCGAGCTCAATCGAGCTTGGATCATGCCCTAAAGGATGGACGGATGTCCTCTCCCGCAGGGAAGATTAATGAAGGATCATGGGCCATCCATCCGCGCATTTTGGATGGACAGCCATGAGCAAGACACATAGGATCCTTGATTTAATCCTATTAATACCGTGGGCTCGATCTCAACCGTCCGATCGTTGATCGAACGGATGGGGGAGAAAGCGTGTAGCTGTACTGCTGTCGTGACATTATGATGTGACAACTTAAGTGACCTCTCCCATCATGCTATGTGGAAAGCGCATGCCGTGTCAGCGGTCCACATGGCATCAATGGGATTAGTCACATAATTAGGGGATTAATTACCTAATAAGATTGGAAACTTCAAATATTCATAACTAATTATAGAAAAATTAAAAAAATACAAAATAAAAAGTGTTGGAAAGATAATTCAAAGTGAAATATTATAAAATTAATTTTAATTGATTTTGAGTAGTGATATTCTTTGAATTAGGGTTTTATTAGGAATACAATTATATTAATTACTCTCTAATTATTCCATTGATTAATTCCAAACTTCCTAGGGATTAATGGGATGATCTCTGCCTCCCATGATTTTCTTAGAATTTATTAATTCTTTAATTAATTATTTGGTTCATTCCTAATTACTTTAATCAATTAAATGATTAATTAACCTTTAAATCGATAATCCATTAATTAATTTCTCAGAACATTGAGTGGATTTAGGGAATGAGATTAGAGTTCTTTCTTTTTTCCCTAAGCTTATTTCATTTGGACAAAAACCTAATTAAAGTGCAAATTAATTAAATAATTTAATCACCTAATTAAATGGCTTAATTAATCAAACTTTTCAAAATCAAAACATTCCAAACTTAATCAATTCATCTTGGGTAGGCTTGGTGTTCAATAACCTAGTAACTTAAGGAAATCAAAATCCAACCCACATGTGTGGAAGGGTTATGAAAGTACTTAAATTAAATCTTTAACTTATTATTAAGCAATCCCTAAGCATGTCATACGTGATTAAATATGTCATGGTGTAGGTAAAGGGTAATTAATACACTTAATTCACACCTTAACCTAACCAAAGCATAACATTGATCTAATCATCTAAAATTAAACTAAAACATCATTCACATGTGGAATGGGTTAGGATCGAAACCTTCTCACATTTTTAAATTAAAATCAAACTCAAACAAAATTCAAACTCTCCTTAAAATAAATTTGATTTATTTTAAATAATCTTATTCATAGGATTGTCTTTAGAATTAATTAGTGAATGAATTTACATTACTTTCATCAGTTTATTTCTTTCCTAACATGCTAAATGTGTATGCTATATGAAATTCATGCATTCATGCTTCTTTAAAAATCAAATTAAAAATGAAATGTTTCCTTTATGTCAAATTGCATGTTTTGGCTAAAGTAAAAATATGGATGGATATTATCACTATTAAATCATAAATTATTTTCAAAACTTATGAATTAATTATCAAAATTGAAAGGTATGCTACTTATAATTATTTATGAGCATGCATGTGAGCAAAAATATAAAGATGTGCATAGTGTGGCTTTCCTTCTCTTTTCTTTTAGCATAGTATTGAATAGGATTTGGCAATAGTTCATTTGAAAAAAAACATAGCACATGCTTAAATCCTTTCCTATTCATTCCTATGTTATTACTTAAGAATGAAATCCACACTTACACATATAAATTGCATAAACAAATCAAACAAATAAACACAAACTTTTGCATCTTTCTTTTTCCATTCATTTCTTTTGTATATGCATATGTATTTAAAGAAAATGGTATATTAGTCGACAATGGTTGTGAGGCTTTAAGTAACCCTAAGTAGGTCTTGTACCTTACATGCTAATAATGGCATAATTCACTTATGCCTTTATATATATAAATGTGCATGTGAAAAAATGGATAAAAAAGAAATCCCTCTTTCTACTTAATGAAATCATACATCATAAGGCATCCAAATTTTCTTAAGTAACACTACTTAGCATTCATCATTAAGGTATGCTAAACATTCCTATCTACATCTATAGATATGCTTAGGATTCATTCATATGCATGTTATACATGTTGGAAAAGAAATGAAGTGATGTGTGCTATGTGATAGTATTTCACTTTACTTAATCTTAAAATACCTTTCTTTTTGAATATATTTGTTTAGGGAAAAATCAAAACTTAGGATTAATTAAAACACATGATAAAATATTTACTAAATAAGAATCAAATATGAATCTACCTTAGAAATTACTTAAGGTAGGAAGAGAAGTTCCTTCTCTTTTCACTCTACAACACTTAGTAATTAATCCTAGGTTCATTCAAACTTAATGAAAACATAAAATAAAATTATCCCAAATCAATTTAACAACTTAATGAAACTACTCTCTAACTTGAACATTTTCATACTTAGAAAATCTAAACCTTAAAGCCATAGCTAAACATACCACACAAACCTTAAATGGCACACACATTAGGCTAAATCACCATTTATAGCTTTAGGTTAGGACAGTGCATGCTTTGATGTTTGCTTTTATTTTGTGATATTATGTTTTAGCCTAAATGTTAGGGTGCATGTGCATAGACTGAATGGTAGGATGATTTAGTCTAATCATTGTCTTCTGTAGGGGATTGTGCTTAAGGAGCGCTGTAATAAAAAATATAAAATTACTTTTGTCAATGTGCTTATACCCTAAGCAATCCAAAATAGTGTGGACTTGGTTACAAGTGTGGAGTGCTAAGTCCAATTTATACATACATGCTTGGTTGTATGGTTCATTTAACTAATATCTATTTTGCTGTTTTAGTTAGATTTTTTTTCTCATTTTCATGTACTTTGCAATTAGTATTTTGGAATGATTATTATGGGGGATTAGGAAGCATTGGTTATAATATTACATCTTATGTACTATGTGAAGCCTTTGGAGCAACGACATTCCAACCATGGAAAAGAAGGAACCAAAAGTAAAAAAGAAGAAAGAAGAAAAGAAGAAAAGAAGAATGAAGACCCTCATAACATGAATTCCTTGCTTAATTGTAATTAATTCATTTGTAATCTTGGTTGTAAAAGGGTAGAGCTCGGTAACCCAATTTACATTTGGGTTTGTACAGTGGAGCCTGACCATAAATGACATTTTATTCATTTATGCTAGTTTTATAAATTGATTGATGTTTGTTTAATTTGCGCATTAAGATGAAATCTTTTTCTAGTTTCTTCCTTGCTTTGATGTGTGGCTTGGATGATGGTTATGATCTTAGGAAAAGTAAATTTTCTACCAAACTAATCAATTCAGATTAAAAATAAATAACTCATAACATTATCTAAAGCTTAAGTTAAAATCAAGATAAAACAATCAACGACCCCTTTGTTGGATGTGTACTTTATTTTTTAACATCATGCATAAAAAGTATATTGTTTCACTCCTGATTGGAGGGCTTCCACCTTTGCTAGAGAACTTGGCTTGACCTGTGAGAGCCATGTGGAAACACATCTCCTTATCTTTCTGATTTTAGCCCATAATCTAATTTCTCATACATTAGGCATAAAGAATCCTAAAGCGTGTGTTAAATTGATTGTCCAAAATAAAAATAAAATATATGAAAAATTTGTATTAGATTTAAGTCATTAAAGCATGCCCTTACATGATCTAGTCTCTTAGAGAGTGTGTTTAAGGACTTAGTCTTTCTAAATAAATAACAACCTTGTTATCTTGCATAAACATATGATTTGCCTACATATTTTAAAATCGTAGGGGGAGTTAGTTGGCGGCCACCCCTAAGAAGTTGTAAGTCCAATAGTTTGGTGGTTTATCATCTCTTGTTGAGGTAAACTAAATATTTATTTTCATTAGATTTAGGTGTGCTAAGCCAAAGCTCCCCAGATTTACATTTGGAGGTTGCTACTTCCCTTTGCTGGCTATGAGCATAAATCCTCACCTCTTAGGCATTTTCATAACCTTGTATTATAGAATTGTAAGTCCAACATTTCGAATAAAAATTCAACTCAAATAAATTAATTTAATTTCAAAAATATAAAGCCCAACCATAGGGTAATTTTGGGATGCTTATTGGGCTTCCTAGTATCTTAAGAATCCCTTACTTGTTTGCATTTGGCTTCGACAAGAACTCCCTCCTCTTGATCGATCCCACTTGACTTTTTAAAAAATAAACTAATGGATTGATAGTCCTACCTTTTGAAATATTTGGAGACAATGATCATTTACCTTAATCGAGAGTGTTCCTAAATAATCATGTTTCTTAGAATGTAATTAATTATGTGCCTATAGAACTTAAGAACCGAAAATAAACTCGATATACTTTTCCATATAAAGTGGGAAGAATCTTTATATTCAATTTCCATAGTCCTAGAAGTCCTTATTGAGGTGATTAGTCCATTGTAGGTGGTGACTTCTATCTCGATAGTACACCTTTTCTCAATGTCGCTATCACCTAATAAGAACATATGTGGATCTGCGTGGCATCCCAACAAGGCGTATTTTATATATCTCTATTTTCATTCATCCCTTTTCCCAAAAAGAAAAGGGAGATAGATGAAGGAGGAGATGTATATAATAATTTCACCACAAGTACTAAACTACATTTTAGCACTACATTTCATCCACAAATAGATGAGCAATATGAACGAACAATGTATTAGAAGATTTCTAAGTGCATTTTGGATTTTGGAATAGTTGGGAAGATCATATACCTTTGATAGAGTTTGCCTATAATAACATTTATCAATCAAGTATCCAAATGGCTCCTTATGAAGCTTTGTATGGTAGAAAATATAAGATTCCTTTGAGTTGGCTTGAAATCGGAGAAAGATAATTAATGGGACCAGAATTGATTAATCAAGTGAGTGAAAAGATTAGAATTATCAAAGACAGATTGAAATCGCACAAGATATAAACAAAAAATATTATGACCCCAAGCATAAGAAGATAGAATTTGGGAGATTTTGTATTTAAAGTCGACTATGAAAGGTATATCCAAATTTGGTCAAGGTGGAAATGAGTCATAGTACATTGAGCCATTTGAAATTATTAAACAAGGAAAGGTTGCTTAGCTTTGCCACCAAATATGTCTGATATACACAATATTTTTCATGTTTAAATGCTTAGAAAATGGGTTACAGATGCAAACCAGCGAATATCACATAAGAAGATTGAAATTCAAAAGAATCTAACTTATGTAGTAGAGCCAGAAAGAATTGTGGAATTTGAAGTTAAGAAATTGAGAAATAGACAGATTCCTTTCCTGAAGGTGAAATGGAAAAATAGGCTAGAGAAAGAAGCCACTTGGGAAAGAGGAGATGAAATGAACCAGCAATTTCCCTATATTTTTACTCGTTGATCAAAAAATTTTGAGGACGAAATTTTTATAAAGATGGGAGAATTGTAAAGCATGTATTTATCTAATAATATATATTAATAATAATTAATTTCTTAATTATATTTATAATTTAATTAAACTAGTAATTAGCCATAAACTGCAATTTCACTGTAGCTAGGATGAGTAAACGCACTTACCTCGACATGCATTGGCTTAGATATATATATATATATATATACACACACATAATCGTATCGATTGAAACATGCATTTCCTTCTTTCGATCCGCGGCTCGGTTCGGCCCTTTCATGTGAGAGAGCGAGATGGAGAGAGGGTCAGGAGGGTCCTGGGGTCATGTGTTGTATAGCATCAATTGTGGGGATGACATGAGCTTCATGTGGAGGGAACCGCCACACGAAGGGAGCGGATCATGTTTTGATCAGTGAAATGAAAGGTAATAAGGTTTATTTCTTTTTTTTATATAGATAGTTATTATTTGGTAAAAACTAAAATGATATTTAATATTTTTGAATATAAAGAAATTAATTTGAAATAAATTGGGATATTTTATGGAATTAAATAAAGTATTAATAAATTCACATGTTAGCAAAGTGAAATGTGGAATGATAAAATATTGGAAAACATTGAATTTATGGATTTTAATATATATATATATATATATATATATATATATATATATATATATATATATATATATATATATATATATATATATATATATATATATATATATATATATATATATATATATATATATATATAAATTAAGGATTAATTAATTGAGTTTAAATTAATTAAAGAATAAAGTTTTAATTATATTATTTTAAAGATTGAAATAAAGTTAATTATATTATTATTTTTTTAAGTAGATTAAAGCACAAATAAGAAGGGTTGCAGAAGATGACAAATTAATGTCACTAGAAGTTTTAATAAATGATAATGAATCATTGTAAATTACTAGGATTGATTAGTTGTTTGAAATTTGTTTTGAAGCATCGCTTTTGGAATAATATTAGATGAGGAAAAGCTATGATATTGTTTATGTGTGTAAGATGTTTCAGACGTCACGTTTTGCAAGAGAAGTTTGCCATTTAGGTAAGATTTGCAAATTCTAATATAGATATATTTATCTTTCTATGTCATTTAGTATAATATTAATTGTTTACATTATATGTTTTATTTGAAACCAAGACATATGCATAATTTCATATTTATGCCCCTCAGTGATAAATTTGTTTTGTTTCTTATTGCATATCCATAATTAGTATATGTTTTCAGTTTATTTATGAGCATATTAGATATTGTATTTTCTGAAAACATAGGCATGCAACAACTTAGCTTATACATGTCGTGTTAGTAATTAAAAATCAAGATGATATTATGCGTGATTTTGGACATTCTCAAATGTTATGAGATGGAGCAAAAGTTCTTCTAGGAAAGAAAGGAAATTTCATGTAATGTATACGTTATGATATGTTTGAATGAATGTGATAACAAATGACATAAATTTAAACTATGATATATATATTATTATTTGTAATGTATATCATATTTATTAAAGAAGAATTGATAATATTTTATGTTATATAAAAAATGATTATGATAATTTATTATGATTTAATACATACATAAATTTATAATAATATTATATTAATTTTATTAAATGTAAATTTATTATTATAAAAATATTATATTTTTTTATAAATATTTTAAGCATAAATATTTTGTAAATATTATTTTAAATATGTAAACAAGAATAATTATTATGTGAAATTTCCTTTATTTTAATTATCTAATCGATGCATATAATATTCTACTCTTGATAATTCAAATCTATAGTAGATTGCTTATTTTACTAAGTCATATGACTTAATAGTTGATTATAATTGTATTCAAGGAAGGGTAAGGAGAAGGTGGAGGAGTAGGTTTTGCCCCCCTTTTGGAAGTTGTGTGGGGAAAATATTATAAATAAATTTTGGTGGTAAGTTCGAATTTTTAATAGTATTGTTTTGATATTCATCATTTTAGATGCTCTATTATATAAAAGTTTCAATTTGGGTTGTGCTATGAATTTGGTAGATTTATTGTTTAAATATTCTTATGATATGATGGGTAAATTTAGATGATTGCGTTGATCTTTTACACTATTATATGGTATGTAAAAAATTTATTGTTTAAGAAAATTCACCTAAATTTACTCTCTTTATTACATATCTTTCGATGAGTCTTAGGTTATCATTTAGGATGTGACATAGACCTTATCAACTCTGCTTGTATGCTAACAAAAGATCAAGTCAATAGCTAAAATTTGTGATTATATTTTTATATCAAAATAATGAGTTTAGAATTTTAAATAAGAAATTCTTCTATTAAGACCTTTGATGGTGTATGTAAATGTAAAATAAAAAAATTACTCTTTTAATGATTGAAAATTATAATCAATCGTGAACTTCTACTACTAGAGGATTGGATTGAGTATGTGAGACTTAACTTCACTATATAGATAAAAACATATAGATCTATTTTTAATTTCATTGAATTTTATGCAACTTAGAATTTGCATGTTTATGAGGCATTCAAAGATATGCCCTAAAGGATTTTTGTATAACGTGTAGATTGATAAAGAAATATTTGTACACTCATTTAGACATTATATTAACTTTCTATGAGATCGCATATAATCTATTTTAATATTTGCATGGATTTCAAAGTATTAATTTTAAACATATGTATGCCTTATAGTACATATTTATCATTTGAAATTTCATATTATTAACACATGCTTAACACAATGTATTTTAGCTTATGGTCGTTGATGAGCCCTTTAATATAATGGCATTGAATGCAAATACATCTCACCATATAAATTATCCACTAAGTAGTATATGTACATTTCAATATCATAGTTTAGATAATGCAACTTCAAAATGTGTGCTAAAATTCATTTATTTTGCACTATGACATGAAATTGAATATGGATGTTACCACTTTGATACATGCTAATCACATTCTTAAATCATTTGCACATATTTTAATGTGATAGTAAAAATTATATTGAGATTTGTCCAAATTTAATTAAATTTGCATATACTTACATAATATATTTAAATTTGAGATTATCTTTATATGCATGTTAGACTCTCAACAATTGATTTGTACATATTTCAATATAACATGCCTTAGTATAAGATGGGGATACCTTGAATTTTTATTTTTTTCATTTTTATTTTAAATTATTTTCATAGCTTTTAATGTAAAGATTTTAAAATATATTACCTTGGGAAGTACACATGACATGTTTAATCAAACATTTCATGAGATTCTCATCATTTTTTATCTTTATGCTTTTGTAATTTAGAAATATGAAACATAAAAGAATCCCTCTTTATTTATAATGAGGTGGAGATGAGGTTCATTCTACAATCCTTCTCATTTGCATTGATACCGAAGTTTGAGTGGGTTTGAGTTATTAAAGTTTGGAGCCCTTGTTCAATTGTTTGTTTATAGGTATGTATCTCAATCCCTCCATTTATCTTGTAATCTTCATTTTTAAGTTTAATCATTTTTAACCTTTAGAAGATTATTTGATTTTATTCTACAAATTCATTTTGTCATTGGTCTCATGTATAATTATATTTTTTTTTTTTGCATTACTCGACAAAGATTCTGATTTGTAGTCACAAGAGAATATGACCTACCCATCATGCCAAAAGATGTGTATGACAAGCACCATGAGAAACACCATCCTACCATGCCAAGAAAGAAGAAAGATATATAAGCAAAAAATGACATATTTCAACAGCTAAGAGAGACATGTATAATATTTTCACAATATTTGTATTTTATCTCAACACATTATATTTTTAAAGAGCAAATGATAAAATCTGCAAATAAATATAAATAACATAGAAGATAAGTTTGTTGTAACAAAAAAAAACCCTATTTTTTTTTATTATTTTATTTTTTATTTTTATTTTATTTTTTAATAGAAGGAGGAAGAGAGAGAAAGAGAGAAAGAAAATAATGACATAAAGAAAATTCTCTTTGGAGAGAATAGAGAAAGAGAGAGAGAGAGAGAGAGAGAGAGAGAGAGAGAGAGAGAGAGAATGAGCAAGAGGTTTGTTTAACAAGTTTCTCATTTTGAGGGATAGAGAGAAGAGAGAGAGAAAAAAAGATAAATTTTGTAACCCTTTTATTTTTTTTATTTTTATATTTTTTTTGTTTTTAACAAGGAAGAGAGAGAGAGAGAGAAAGAGAGAGAAGAGAATAGAAAAAAAGAAAGGCAAAAATTTTAAAATTTTAATCTAAACTTAATTAGGCATAAAAATTTTTTTTTTTAGCAAATAGGCATATGTCATTGAACGGACATCAAGAATCACCACCACATAGCAAGTTGTGCATTCAATGGACGACTTGCTTTTTTTTTATAAACTAGGCAACTTTCGTATTTTGTGCTTATCGGTCATATGATGTTGAAATCGAGTGAACTTAGTACCGTTGAAATCATAATGAAATTTTCTACAACATTTTGAAAAGATTGTGGCCCGATAAGAGCTATAATGCATGTAAAAATGTGTCAAAAATTTCATATTTTGTGCAGGAGACATAATGTCGGAATCTAGAATATATGTTGAAAATTTACAAATTCATGTTGGTTGAAGAAGATGCATAGTTCTTGATAAAGAAAAATTAGAGAGTCACAATCTTAAATTTGACCAACAGAAAATTGTATTTTTATTACGATTAATATGTAGATTCAACATCATATGAGAGTTTGTAAAATATAAAATTTATTAAAAATACAGATGAAAACTATACCTATTTTGTTATTGTGTAAAGAAGTTTAGATTACTATTTTAAAAAAAAAAGAAAAGTCATAGAATAAAAAAATATATCCTTCTAGGGAGAGAAGTAGAGAAAGAGAGATAGAGAGAAAGGGAGGGAAAGAGAGAATGAGAAAGAGGTTTGTTGCAGTTTTCTTTTTTTTGTCTCATTTTTTTCAATTTTGAAGGTTAGAGAGAGAAGAGAGAGAGAGATAGAGAGAGAATGATCGAGAGGTTTGATGTAAGAAAATACCTTTGTTTTTTTATTTTTTTTTTGAATGAGAGATATAAGGGAGTATAAAGAATGTAGGTGCTGGTTGGTCAACAATTTTTAAGGAGTACTGACGGAGGGCTTGGCTAGTTGAGCAAATGAGCTAACGAGGTTGTAGCTAAGAGGAATTTGGGGATTAATTTTTAAAATTAATCCTAATTAAAATTTAATTTAACAAATTAGGCATTTTAATTTTAGGTCTAGTCATCCATTGAATGAAGAACCACGAACATGCAACCTGATTATGGTCAATTTTTTTTAAATTTGACATAGAAGTTTTGACCATATCACATCCAAATAATTAAGCATACAATTTCATTAGAAACCTATCAAAATTTTCTACTATGTTGACAACTTGATGAATCTTGCCGTAGCGCAGTTTTGAATATGCTCAATTTCATGGTGCAAAATTAAAATTTTTGACATCCGGTCAGATTCATCCTGTATTGAGCATGTTTGATATTGTTGGAAATATATTAAAATTTTCTACAACTTTCATGTTGATAACCTTCAACAAATCTCTCTCGGGTAGCCGTAGTTTTTGTGTATGCTCAGATTTTCATGTGCACAATTAAAATTTTGACACAATTTTTTTTGGCATATTACTCATCCGGTGTTGAAATTTAGCATGCTGGCATCGTTGGAAAGCTAACTAAATTTTCTAACTTTATGTTGACAACCTTGATTAATATCACCATAAGCAGTTTGTGTGTATGCTCGATTTTCATAGAAAATTAAAAATTTGACCCAAACCCACTTTGACTTTATTAGACTCATCCGATCAAATTTAGTGTACTTAGTATTGTTAGAAAGCTAATAAAATTTACTACAATTTTATGTTGACAACCTTGATTTAATGCCTGTAAGCCACGATTCTCAGATGCTGGGACACCCGCTTTTGTCAGATACTCATCCGTGTAAATTGAGCACACTTGGTATTGTTGAGAAGCTAATGAAATTTTCTACCATCTACATTGATGAAAACTAATTGATTTGTCTACCACTAATAGCCTCTGTGATATATCCCGCCATGCTTTGCATTTGCTCAGATTTTTAATGTGCAAAACTGAATATTTTGACACAATCTCACTTTGGCCATATCGCATGTCGAATTGAGTGTAGTATGAAAGACAATAAACTTTTTTACTTTTCATGTTGATAAATATTGATAATTTTCCCGGCAAGCTACAATTTTATTGCTTTTCATGGTGCAAAACATAAGATCACTTTGATCGTAATAAGCAAGTGATGTGCACATGCATCGTAGAGATTCACATTTGCTTTTGTAAGAACTTGAATCAGAAATTAAGAAAAAAAATAACTAGAGTTTCTCATAGATAATTATTTTACCTCGTAAGGCCATAACCCTCTTCTTTTACTTGTAAACATATACTAAGCAAGCTTATTAATATTCGAGATTTAACTATCTTGAGAATTGCTTTAGTTCATATATAGACAAAATATAAAATAACTTGAGTCTGCAATAGTAATCATTTAATAGAAATAAATAATAACCAACATCGAAGGAGAAACAAATAATAAACATACAGTAGTGAATCAAACTAAATATCCCTAATACAAAGTACCACTACAATTAAATGGTGTCAATTGTCTACAAAGCATAATAATAGAGATGAATATCATCAATGAGGCCTGTGTGGCAGAATCGCATCACTACCGGGAGTGTACTGGGTTGGTGGTCACGAATTAGATGATGTTCGACATCAACCATTCTCTTCAACTCGCCATGTGTTTTGTGAATAACTAGCGTGTTACGCTGGGTACATCAAGCTTGTGTAAGAGAGAAACAACACTCCATACTGGGTGTCATGAAATGATGGAGACCATATCGAGGGGCATGCATGCCATGGTTGGAATTGAGTCCACATGGCTTCCTCAGAATATTATGGCTTTTGAATGTATATGAGGACACCATGGCGTAAAGATGGACTGACATTCATCCCTGACCCATCTGGCTCTCCTAAAGATGAAGTTCTTGGAATATGTTTTATACCTACTATCGAGATATATGCATTGTGTAGCTCTACACAACTCCTGCATTTTGTTGATAGATTATTGAAATTTTGTATCTTCTTCAAAATAACCGGAATAAATCCTTAGTATTGATATGCTCACGTTGATGAAATAAAATTAGTTAGTTAGTTTTATTATACAAAATAATAATTTTAAATCAAAATAGGTTTACCATTAATCACTCTCAGCCGAGGGTAATAAGTGAATTGTTGGTGCCGCATATAAAGTGAAGCCCAAGACACACATCTCATGTATCGATTGATGTTGGCTCAACATCGTTGGGATGAATCTACCACCACAATAGATTCACATGCTTCCACTATGCAATGTATGTATGGTGGTAATCAATCCAATCAACATTTTCTTTTCCTCGACTATAGCTTGAAAGAGGAATCGATGTTACATTAATCATAGTGAAAGGCGAATGTCTAAGAACATGATTAGAAATGTACCACTCAACTCATTTTCAATAATTATTTGTACTCTAGCATATCTCATCAAAGCATATATCTATGACACATATACAAATTTGATGTTCATATGGCTTAGATCACCTATAGAGTTTGAAAGAAATATTAGATATCAGTGGACATCTAATAATTAATTCAATAAATAAATTTATAATGCAATGAATATTCTACAAGTCATTTAGTTCATCTTGTAAATTCTGATGTGGACGATGTCATCTCTTGTACAAATCCTTCATTCCAGACACCCCACGCCACCATCATCCATGGTATGATATATGTAATGTAGGTTTACCCACATGAATGTGCTCCCATGCCCATAGCTGGAGTAAGTGTAAGCAGCTAGTCATATTCATCCACTTTGACTCTGTCGCCTTAAGTAGCTCCCTATATAAATAAGCAAGCACAATAAATCCCAATGAGAACTCCCTAAATGTAGAAATATCCTCTAATAATAATAGATACGCAGAATCTGAGCATGTGGCATAAGAAAAACAACCAATCATGGTATGTATGCTCACATGCATAGAAAACTAAAGCTAGGTGAAATCTAAATATGAATCCCTATAATATGTCATCTAACGACCATCTAGATAAATAAATTGATGAGCTCTTCCATATAGAATTATGATGTGACATGTGTCATGATCAAGATACATGTGGCTCAAGTGTGCTCCTATCAACTCATCATATAATGGCCATGAAGTACTACCATCCCCAACTACAATTCAACTAACTATGTGAGTCATCTATCCAACAACCAAAATTATAACAACATCTGCAAGTAATCATTTATCTCCAACCTAAAAAGTGAAATGTATTTTGTCTACATGACCAACATTCAACAAAATGTTGTGAGCATGTGATCTAGGGATGTACTACATCTATGACACACAATCTAGTCTAAGCTTGTAGAACACTCATAAATCTAGATAATAGTCATTTTCTAACATAAAATGAGATGTCTCAACCATATGACACACATGAAAAATTTGATCAAGATGCAATATTATATGGTAATTTATATGTAAGCATATGGAAAAATTCTCCAAATAAAATGTGATGCTATGTCTACAAGTAAGTATACATGAACTTCACATATTAGAATACAACATTCTTTCTCCTGCTTTCACCTCCTATGTTAAAATGGTTCTTCAACATTATTAGAAACAAGTTATGATTTAAACATTTAATAACATGCCACATGTAATAACAACAATACAAATATAATCACAATAATCTAACAACAATAAGTATGAAATATAGAATGATACGTACATGAGCCTCACAAAATATTTTCTAATAATATTTTCAACATATAATAGCATAAGTTGCAACATTTTCTAACAAAAATAGTACATGTGATAATAAAAAATATATAATAATCTACAACAGATAAGTATAACAATATAGAATGATCACAATAATATACCTACAAAACATTAGGATGTAGACAGTTCTCTAAAAGAAGACTTAATCTAGGTTAAATTTGTGATGTCGATTGAGGACATGTTGCTTATTGTGCCCAATACATTTTCCATATACCACAAATCTATTACTCATTGTATTAGTCTCATCCATTGCATTTTTTATTCTCCTTGTCCTAGGTCAATCAACCTTTCTTTTAACATTTGGTGGAAGATACTCCAACACAATAATATTAATTATGTGTTCAGGCCACTCATTCTGATCAGGGATGACATAGAATTTTCGCTGATAGGTGTTGCGGTAAAAGTTTAAGGTATAGTAGGTAGAGACATATTGAACGTGACTCAGATGTCTTTGTCTCAACATAGAAATTACATGAGGGTAGAATGTGATAGTTTGTCTACATGTACACTTGCTCATGATTTTGTAACTTTCAATCTTGAATGTTCTCGGTGGACATATCAAAAACTTGATACTTATTATGTATCCTTATTATAATCTCATTGCCTTGTGTTCATTACTCAGAGAGTACTTTGACATGTGGAGAAAATATGGAGTAATGTTGGTTGGCTAGATTTGTTTTGTCTCATTTCATGAAAAGAGACAATATTATAATATATTACAATAATTAGTGCATGAATAGGCTCACTGCTACTTAGACACTTAAAGCATTCATGCATTTATGGTCATGCTTATATCTAACCACCATCATGAGTTAAAGATCACTATTGCACATCCCTTGAAACTAGTCAATCATGCTTCTTGCTTTATGTACTTAATATTAGTCATATACCTTTAAAAATACGATATCATGATACCTATAACATAAGCATATGAACTCAATGTCTCTATACATCAATAGCTTTTTGAAAGTCTCTCAAATGTGAGATAAAAGCGATTATGCCCAAGAAAATATTTCTCTACAACCACGAATGGGACATGCAAGCCTATCAGATATAATGCATAGATCACCTCTTTTAGAGACCAATGGGATTAAGTCTTGGAGTGTCCGTAGAAACCAAACTCATGACTCAATACATTCAGATTCAACAACTACAAAGACCAATGGAAATAAACTGTTATTAGCATCAATCTCAACTACGTTAAGAAGAGTCCCCCTATACTTACTTAGGAGAAATGTCCCATCAAGAAATAAAATTGGATGATAATACTGACAACCTATAATTGAAGGCTCAATGACTTAAAAAAATCATTGGAATGATTTGATTCTATCGAGTGTACATATATGATCCTAGCATAATTAAACATACAAGATAAACTTCTCTAACGATCGATATGATTCTTCCAATTGCCAAAAAATAATCTTGTTTGTTTATGATGCGCATCAAACCATCATATAAGACAATTTTATATTAAATTTGGACCATATAGTTTTAAATTTAATTGACATCTAATTGTGGTTGACATAAAATAAAAACTATACATTGTCTATGGCATTCAAGAGAATGGCTACAAGTATGAGATGAACCAATATTGTCTTCATGCACCAAATCTCTTATTTTGAGCTTGCATGTAATCATACATAGAAGGTGTAGTTGAGAGCATGATACATGCACAAAGATAATAAACTTTGTCTTATTTGAGGTATGTATGCAACTCAACATATATCGGCATAACTAAACATATAATGTCCATAAACTTCTTAACAATGATATATGATTCCTTCCAGCCAAAATAATCTTGATTTAAGATGAAAATCCCAAGCCATCATATAAGAAACTCTTATATTAAATTTGGACTCTATACGGCCTATAATTTCTCTTAATTTTAAAATTAATTAATATCTAATTGCGGGTTGAATAAAATAAGCATAATGTGGCATATATTATCTATGCCCAACATTCAAAGATAATGGATAAGTATGAGATAAACCAATATTTTAATCCTTTTATGCACCACCTAATTCTTACTTGAGCTTGCATGTACTCACATAAAGGTGTAGTTGGTGAGCATGATACATGCACAAGATAGTGAACTTTGTCTTATTTGAAGCATATATAAAATCAATATTATTTAGAATAGCCATCCATGAAGAAATTGAAGGTGCTTTGTCATGAAAGCACATACCTTCTAAAAGCTCATATGAAATGTAGTTTCATGTTCAAAACTTGGTTCATCTAAGACCCATCAAATGTGAGCTCCTCATTCCATTCTATTGTTTGAGACTATGTGTCATTGTTAAATAATAAGTGCTCTTTAATATAACTTGTTATTGAGTAGTCCCTAATCTGTCTTTGACTCTAAAACATGTTTTGTGGCTATAAAGATTTATCGACATTAATATCATCATCATCATTTATCATTGCTTGTTGCATAGGTATATCTCATATTTAGAAGATAATGAATTAATGTAACCACTATCACCCATTATGGTGTTTATTATTTGTTGAATGTTTTGGGACACCAGTAAATATATGTACTCATTTGGTGATCTGTGACATTGAGGAACAATGTGCTATCTTGAGATAAAAGGCATCATCTACAATGGACTAATCACCTAACAAGGACTCTTAAATATAATGAGTCTAATGTATGAGATCTTTCCTCACTTACATGAAAAATAAAAAGTGGTTTATTTTGGTAAGTTCATTAAGTTCTATGAGGAAAACTTAGTTAATTACATCTAAGGAATGAGATTCCTAAGAATACTCAATTAAGGTAAATGATCATGTTTCCAAAGATTTCAAAGATATTATCAATAAATTGGTTATTTTTAGAAAATCAAGTGGGATTACTCAAAAATGAGAGAGTTATTGTCGAAACCAATGGGAGATGAGTAGGGGATGCTTATGATACTAAGAAACATAATAAGCATCTCAAACTATCCTATGGTTGAGCTTTATATTTTTTTGAAGTTGAAGAGAATTATATGTTTGAGTTGAATTTTTATTAGAAATATAAGGCTTACAATTCCAGAATACATGACCATGAAAAAATGCAAAGAGGTGAGGATTTATGCTTGTAATGATCTATCTAAATCTAGGGATTTCACAAAGCATTCTAAATCTAATGAAAATGGGTATATGATTTATCTACAAGAGAGAATAAACCATACCAATATTTAAATACATGTAGGCAAGTCTTCTTTGTAAGATGGTTATTGTTATTTATTTAAGAAGGAAATTAAGTCCTTAAACTCATAAGAATATCATGAAGGCATGAACTCATGACTTAATCTAATGCAAATTTTGTAAATTTTATTTTGATTTTGGACATTTCATTTGATAACATAGGATTTTATATGCCTAATGTATGAGAAATTGTTATGGGAAAATCAAAAAGATGGATGTGTTTCACAATGGCTCTCAAAGAAACCATTTTCTTATAAATGAATATTGGCAAGAGTGAAACAATATAATTTATGCATGATATGAGACATACAACATCTAGCAATTGCTAAATCTTTTATTATCTTGATTTTATGTCTGGCTTTATGAGGTTATTAATTGCTTAATTAATTTTAAATTGATTATTGGATAGAATTTTATTTTTCTTATAATGATCTAGGCCATACAACAATCACCAATCATAAAGAAACTATGAAAAGGCATGCTATTTCTAATGCACAAGCTAAACAAGCATCAAACAATTTTATAAAGCTATCACAAAAGAATAAGAATTTGAACAATAAAATGAAAAGAAATGTGGGTAAATGAGCTACCCATACATTATACACAAAAAATAATAATTACAATTAGAAAGAATTCATATTATGGTAATTTCATTCTTCATTTCTTCATTTGATTTGCTTTTTTTCTTCTTTTTTGGCTTGATTGGGATATTTGATAAAGGCATCACTTTACATGATTTTGATCTTATAACCAATGTTCATTAATTTATAACATTCATTAAATCTTAATTACAAAAAATTATATCAAAATGAAAATAAATCTAATGACCTACAAAATAAAGGTTAGTTAAACATCCACACCAAGCAATTATATGAATAAATTTGACTTAGTCATGAAAAATTCTTATTTTGTTATGCTTAGGTATAAGCAATGCACAACAAATATTTATATTTTTATTACAGATTACACATTAAAAAAACATGAAGCTAATATGATAACATGGACTAATCATTATGCATAACATCCAAGATAAAATATAATCATAAAAAATAAAATCATACATCAAACTATTCAATCCTTTAACATAAAGTTAGAAATAGTGACTTATCTATGTTTCATTTAAGGCTTGTTATATCTAGCTAAAAGGTTAGAATTTTCTGAAAGATTCAATTTAGATGGTGATTTTAGTTTAAATTTAGTTATTTTATTAATTTTATCAGTTGATTTGGTTTAAATGATTACACTTAGTTTTTTAAATGTTATGAAGAGAAGAAAGAGAAAAAAAATTCTCCTTCATCCCTACCTAAGATATTTCTAAGATAAATTGATTAATGAATTTTCAATAAGGAATATTTATTATGTATTTTAATTAATCCTAAGTTTATATTTACTCTAAATAGATTCAACAAGAAATCTTAGATTAGGTGGATTACTATCATAACACATAATTTATTATTTTCTATCAATACCATGCATGAATAATCTAACAATATTTTATAATAAATGCAAATCTTAGAAATGATGATGAATTCAAAATATTTTAAAAATTTGATATTCCATTAATACATGTCTTTATTATAAAAAAAGAATTCCATTCATTGAAAATGCATCCATATGTTTAAAAGTCACAAGTATATGATGACATTTTTTTCTATAAGTGTAAGGTACAAGATACTTAGGCTCTTAAAGTCTCATAGCCTCATGTCCTAGATATACCACTTTACTTAGATACATGTAAATGAAAACTACAAGGATGAGAAAATTCATGCAAAATTGTGTTTATCTTATTTAGTTGTATGATTTATATGTGTAACATGAAGATTCTTTCTAAGTCTAATATGGATATGCAGGATTATATTTAGTCAAGTTTCATGTTCTTTTCAAAATGAACTACACATTTTCAAATCTATATGAATCATATATTAAGAGAAGGAGAGGACTTCAATACACATCTTATGCTATCATCACATGCAAGCTTATAAATATTTATAACTAGCATCACTTCATTTTATAATCTTTGGTTTATAAGTTTGAAAATATTTTTTGATTTAATAGATAATAGCACATTCTTAATTTTAGTCAACACATGCAATTTCACATAAAAGGAAACATTTTATTAATTGATTTTTCAAAAGAAAGGGATGCATGATTTCATATGGCAAATAATATTTAGCATGATTGGAAAGAAATAAAGGGATATGAGCACATGACTTCATTAACCAATTAATTTTATAAGGATCATCAAATTGATCATTTAAAGTGAATCAAAATTCCAATGAGATTTTTATTTTGAATTTGATTTGACTTAGAAATATGAGAGAGTGTTTTTAATCCTAATCAATTCCCCTTGTGTGAATTGGTTTGGTTTAATTTAGAACAATTAAGTTGATTTTATGTTTTGGTGGTTAAGATAACAAATGGATTAATTATCCTTACTATACACTTTAACATAATTATTCAAGTAATTATGAGTCAAATAGGATATGCAACCACATGAAAATTAAAGAATGCAAAGAAATGAAGGCTAATGCAATTATCTCACAATTATTGATTAAATTAAAGGGTTTAATTGGTACTTTCACAACCATCCTACATGTAGTTTGATTATATTTTGGAGTTCTCTTGATTATTGAACACCCAAGAATCTACCCAAGAATTGAATGATTAAGTTGGAATGATTTGGTTTTGAGTTTGATTAATTAAATTATTTAATGAAGTGATTAAGTCATTAATTAATGGCAAATTGATTAAGTGTTTTCCAAAAGAAATAAACTTAGGGGGAAAAATTGAAAAAGATGTTCTAATCTCATTTTATGTCCATTAAGTTTCATAATGATTGGCAAGTTTAATTAATGAATTTATCATTATAAATGTTACTTAATCATTTAATTCAAGAGAGTGATTGGATGAAATAAGTAATTAATTAATCAATAATAATCAAGAAAATCATAAGAGGCAAAGATCATTAATCAATCTCAAAAGTTTGGATTTAATTTTGAAGTAATTAAGAAGTAATTAACTTAATTACATTTTTTATAAAACTCAAATGGGTGAAAGTTACTATTCAAACTTATTATTTTATTATATTATTTTTCAAATTATCTTTAAAATGAGCTTGAGTTTGCATTTTTTTTTGAAATTTCTATACAGTTGATTTGAAGTTTGATTTTTTTCATTAATTGCTAATTAAAATAATCAATGAATAAGTTGGGTCTATTTGGTCAATTGAAGCTTTGGTCTAGTTTAATAATCAATTTGGAGTGAATTTTACCCATTGGTTGCAATCAATTTGTCTTAGATCAAGATTTGACCAATTTTGGCTTTTTAGGTCAAATTGGGTCAACTTAGGTCAAGTGGCCAATTAGGCTTGGTTTGGCTCAATTGATAGCTTGGTCATGTTTAATCATTGATTATGGATTTTAGATCAATGATTAATCAATTTGGCTTATAGTGAATTTTGACTTGTTTAGTTTCATTTGAAGTTGACTTGGTCAAAGCTAGGTTTGACTTAGTTTGATCAATTTGAGTGATTAATCATCAATGATGATTGATTATGATGAGAGGCTTAGATGAGCTTAGTTCAATCCAATTTTGGATTAAATTTGGCTCAAAAGGTCCTTTAGATCACTTCAAGTGAACCTAATTAGATCAATTGGCTTGATCAAGGCTTGATTCAAGTTTGGTTGAACTCACATATGGACTTATGATGGAAATATAAATCCAATTGCAAGTGATTTGGAGTCAAATGGGTTTTGGTTCATTCAAGTCAAAAGGATGAACATGGGTTTGATTTGGGTTAGTTTGATTTTGGCTTGGTGATTGTAGTTTATGTTCATATTTGGGCATGTGATTGAAGGAGTGATTATTTGAAGCAAAAATCTAAGGATTTGGATTGATTTGAGAATGATTTGGCCAAATCCAAGAGATTGAGTTAAATGATATAAGTTGGATTTTAGTTGGATTTGAATTTGAGTTTTGAATTGATTTTTGGTTATTTGAATTTATATTTCATTTATATTTGTGAATATAAATGAGAATATAATTGGGTTATGAGAAAATCTTTTGAGTTTGGAGTGATTTGGATTTGGTTTAGGCTAACTCCATAAGATTGAAATCAAAGGTCTTAGGAAAGATTTTGATATTTGAATTCAATCATGGGTTTCAATCATTTGATTTGGAATTGATTTATGATTTGGATTTTGGAATTGATTTAACATTTGAGAAAATCAATTAAGTTGGAATTGATTTAAGACTTGATTTGGATTGGTTTGAAGGAGAAAGTAAGGATTGGGTTCTTTAGGGATAAATCTTCTTAAATAAGGCTTAACTCATTCATATGGCTAACTCTTCTAAGTTTTTAGGATTAGGTTAAGTGTTCACCTAATCACAAAAGTGTCTAAGACTAAGAAACTCTTAGTGTCTAGAAATCCTATGAAGATGGATTGAAAGCTCACTCCAAAAGTTAGGTCAACACCCATAAAAATGAACTTGTCTAAAATAAACATATTCTGAGATCATATGCTTTGGCTTGAGTAGTTCATGTCATTGTAATGTATAGCTAGAGCGACATGGTTATTTCTTCACACATTATATCCTCAACTTCAACATAAATAATTATATATGGGCATGTTGCATTGATTATAATGATTCATCATCAAATGAGTGCAATAAATCCAATAATAGGAAAAGATTGTAAGACTTACGCAGAACTTAAGATCAAATTTCACCTCATATGCTTATAAGTTTGTGAAATTAATCCAAGAGGATCGATATAATGATTTTTTAATATAAGTCGAATAAAGTCTTCACTTATAATGAGTTCACCAAATAATATAAAACTATCTATGAGCTCATTTTTAACTCACATTACATGTAGAATCTTTATCTCACATGGTTAAAGAAAAAATTCAATTAAAGGGAATACACTTTGTGCATTTGACTCAAAAGGTACAATATGTGAAGTGTTAGATTATTGTATATTCAAATTAACACTTATTACGCAAATCTTAAACAAAACATACCCAAAGCATAATTAAATATAAAGATTCTTACATAGAATATACCCTAAATTGAATAAATTGATCTTGCAAACCTCATTTCAATATTTCTACTAAACTAAAGTTAAATGTCCAATAAGAATAATTATATCCTCTAAATAATAATATTTCAACCTAAATCCTAAATCTAATATGCATTTCCAAAATACACAAATCTAATGAAATAAAAAGTATCAAAATAACAATTTTAAAACTAAAAAATAAGCATATCATACAAAATAAAACCCTATATAAGATTTAACAAAAAAAAATATTTAGGTTTCAAAATATAAATAGGCCTCCAAAAAAAACAAATATGGATGGGAGATAGTTTAATTTTAATTATGAGTCTTACCTTTGTTAAGCTAAAAAAATCCATTCGAATTAGATGTATTACATACATAAAAATAAAATATTAATATCTTTTTTTACATCTCAAAAATAGATTCATTCTATCTAATTAATTTTTAAAGATTTTGGGGCTGCAATCACTTAAACTTATATATATATATATATTATATATATATATATATATATATATATATATATATATATATATATATATATATATATATATATATATATATATAATTAACTCATAATTAATTCATTTTGTTTTACACTAAAATAATTCAATTAAAATTAATCCGAGTATATATTCAATTTGATTTGATAAAATTAATTTACTGTTATTAGATAAAATATTATATTATATATTTTATAATTTTTGTAATTATATTTGCCGATTTTGCTAGTTGCCCCTCTTAAATTTTGCAGTTAAATTTTTTTTTAACAAGTGCAACAATGTAGGCTTCTTTCTTAAGAATTTTTTTATGTGCAAAATAAGTCGAAATTATCTGTTTTGTAAACAAATATTATTTTGGTAACAACCATTGTAATAAATTTGGCTTACTTTAAGCAATATCTCGCTATTTATCGAAGACAATAAAATTTTAGCATGATTTGATATTGCAAAACACATTATTACAATTAATATTGCAAACATGTGATATTTGAATGGCTTCAACTATTATCAATGCATCTTTGAATTTGATTAGAGTGATGTTACGACCATCACTTATTTGTTTCGTTGCGCTTGCCTAGCTTAGCTTGTGTGATATATGTGATTGTCAACACTCATGTATCTCTCTTAGGAGGATCAAACCAAATATAATTTTGTAAAAATGAATAAAATTTATACCTAAAGAGAAAAGAAAAAAAAAGGAAATACAGCCATACAAAATGAGATAAAAAAGAAAAAATATACTTGTATGAAGAGATTAATTGTAGTCAATCTCGTTCAAATGGAACACCATATTTTAAGAATCTAATTTAATCTCTTGTGAAGTAAAGAGATTTGTCATAGTATTTCATCTTCTTATTTCGCCTAAGTCAAGAAAGGATTCTTAAATCAGTCCTAAAAGTTCATATGAAGTACATGAGACTATACCCCTAAGGCATTGCAATTCATGATGAAAGAGAAAAGAATAACAACCATTTTGAAGGGTTATTCATCTAGTTTTTCTTATTAGTGTTCGGAAGAGGTTAGGATGATTCTTTATTTAGTTTTTAAAATATTTATAATGTAAAAAATGTAATTTCCTTTTTATTTTTATGGATTAAAAATTAAGATTTTTCTGTTGCAAATTTCGAATATTAAAATTTTCACGCGGTAAGCAATTCATGCACAAAGAAAGGAAAGACAGTTATAAGATCCCAGAAAAGTTAAATACATGCCATAGGTGTATGTATATATATATTTACACACACCAGTTATATATATATATATAATAGCCCGAACGGGTAAGCTTTATTGGTTTGTTACGATCAGACGGCTGGGATCACTTGACAGCATTGCTCCAGCGACAGTTTCCTGCACAACACACGTTTGATGCCGTTATAATCATTCCAAAGGTCCAACCCAGCATAATGTGGAGGACTACCCATCGCTCTAATACCCACCTTCTCGAATCTCGACGTTTTTTATGGCCGCAATTCCCTTCTAGCTTGCACCCTTCTCAAAGATGCCAGAGAAGCAGACGGCTGTTAAGATATTTTCAGGCTTGATATCTCGATGTACGATGCCACGGTTGCATTCAGCAATAGCTTCGATCAGTTCTGTAATGAGGGCGGCGGCCTTCTCGTAAAAGGCACCGTGGCGGACAGTGCTGTAAAAGAGATTTGGAGCCAGACCAGAGATAGAAGATGAGGTAGATGAGAGCGATCGAAGTCTACATAGATGGGCAAGGGTTTGAAGGAGATTACTGCATTGGAGATTTGCTTAACTCTAGCCTGTTCAGCTCAAGATATCAATGCGTCTCTGTCTCCACCGGCAGAATTATTTCCGTGAAAATCAAATATGTTCTTGATTTCAACCGCCATTTCATACTCGGAGATCAAGCACCCGCCTGGCTGCCACCGGCAACTCATCTACCTCATCCTGATCTCTATCACTGCACTGCCCCGATCTCTTTTCCCACATTGACACCTACAACGCTTTTTTGAAAGCTATTCTGCTGCCCTCATCAGATAAGTCGTTAATCTCTTATGCCGCCACTGCTACATCGTACACCGCGACATCAAGCATGAGAATATATTGTTTGATTTCAATGACCGTCCTTACATGATGTTGGCCCGGACATTACTGTTCAACGGTAATTCTGAAGAAAAGATATTCTCTGCTGCGAGGAAAGGTGATTCGCTTTGCTTCTCAGGGACTTATTCCACTGGTCACCGCCTGAAGCAGAGGATCTGATAAAAAAAGATACCTACAGGCTCTCAGCAGAACAAGTGCTCAGTGAGTTCTCCTCCGAATTCAGTTCAATCAAAATTCCTTTTTTTTATGCTTATATAATTCATCAACATGATACTTTTAATTATTATTATTATTATTATTATCATCATTATTTTAGGGCATCTATGGATTAACGGAATGTCAATTGCATGTGTATAATAGTGCTGAGCATGAACTAAATTTATTCGCACCTGGTAAGTACTTTTGCTCTTTCATTTATAAATTGCTTGGAGTGAATAGAAAAGGAAGCTTAGTTTTTTATCCGGCATCCATTGCAAAATTCAAACTTTGAGCTCAGAAAAAATTTTTTTCTTTTCTTGGCATCTATTATTTCAAAACGTTTTCAATCTGCTCAAATTTTGACAGTATATTTGAGTGGTGGAACTTCATATTTTACTGTTGGATTTCTTGTATGCTTATGTTAAGTAATTCAAAGCCTAATGTTATTTTCGTCTGACTAATTAATTTATTATTTACATCATTAATTTTGTAAGTTAATTAAATTTGATTATTATTATTATAATTCCGTTATGAAAATTCTGTTTAAATGAGATGTTTATAATGATACAAAATTTTAAGCAAGATATATTTATTCAGATAACTTAAGTGGAAGTAACTCAATACTATTTTTTTGCACTTAAAATAAAAACAACTAACTTCAATCATATTTAAATAGTTGAAATTATGTGACATACATACCATTTAATACTCTAATATTTACATATCTAGTACAAAGAAGTGTTGATTATGCAAGACATCTTAGTTTAATGAAAAACTTAAAGATTAAAAAAGTATTGTGTGTGAGTTTATAAAGTTACTCAAATATCTCAAATAAAAGAGAGTTTACCTTTCCAACACTAAAACATCATAACTTCTCAAACATAACACTCACAATCAAATTAACTTTGTGTCACCTCTCCTACCTAACTTTGTCACATATGCGCATAGTTTTTCTCCTTCTTGGACCAAACTTCCTTGCACTTGGTAGCAAATCTTGAGCTAATGACTTTTGGCTTGTTTTCATTCTCCCTCTTGCTTCCTAATATCTCCTTTCATTCTCATTCTCTTGATTTTAATTGTATTTGTGTAATTTTAGTGCTCTGCTGAAAGAACTTTACTTACATAGTGTCTATACTATCAACATTCTTGTATCATGGCAAACGTATATGTTGTGCTCGTAAATACTATTTTTTGACACTACAACACCATTGCTCTCTTTATATAATTGAAAATTGTTCTTTTGACCTTGCTAATTGAGAACATGTTATTAAAATATAATATGTAATAGAAGATTCATAAAACTAAAGATGTGCATTTGAATGCAATCATCTCTTAATTAATTGAATATTTGTTTTAGCAATTATTTGTTGCTTGTTTTGATAATCACTTTATTAATGCTAAAGGTAGATTGAGTAAACTTATATAGTATTTGTGATGTTATGTGTATTCATTAATGCATTCTCTTTATAATCCAATTTTATATTTTTCTGAAATAGCTGTTGGAATTAAATAGCTAAGAGGTTGTAGTTATTTTGTCATATCATTAGGATATGCAACAGAACAACAGATATTTGATTAAAACATTGCACATTTGATAATTCTTCTTATTTGTGTAATCTCATATAATAAGCAATGAAACCATGAAGTTCTAAATAATTTCTAAAGTATTGTCATCCATTTTAGCTATTAAATATAATATCTAATTTTTTATTGATCAACTCTTATTGTGCTCATTGGAAAATGAGTTTGAGACACTTAACAACATCAATGAGCAACCAAGACACTTACCAACATCAATTATTTACTTATTACAAAAGTAAAAATTGTTGACAAAGATTTTATTGGTGTCATTGAGAAAGGCCAGAAGATGATTACAATTATAGATTAGACAACGAAATTGAGCATTCAAGATTTGACATGAACTACATGAGAAGAATAGCTTTTAAGAACATAATTTTAGAGAATTTTGAGTCAATCAAATTTGAGATTTTCTAGATTAAAACTATGATGACTACTTTGTTTGTAGTCATAATGATATTGTTGATTTTGTGAGAAGTTTGTTCTGAATATTATGTGAAATACTATTAAATGTATTTGAGACATAATTGTAAATGACACATTTATATGTATATAATTATCATGTTTTGATTTATTGTAGTTTGTTATAATTGTAAGTTTACAAGATTGCAAACGCTTTGTAAGAGTTCTTTTATTATAGTTTGATTGCAATTTGAACTTGGTATAGTTTGTTGCGTTCATTACTTATTTAGCTCAAATATGATATAGTTTGCTAGCACTTTTGGTGTAGATCAGATTATTTTATTGTAGTTTGTTTTGTTATTATTATTATTTTGATGTTTATTGTATTCTTGGATGGAATTGCGGTTTGTGAAAAAATAAGAACAGTGAGTTTGCTTTAGTTTTGGTTCATATTTGCTTTGCAACAATTTTGATTCTTGAAATGCTGGTTGTAATTTACTATGGATTGCACATTTTTGCACTTAAGATACAATTTGTTGCAATCTCAAGTACAAGCAGGAGTTTATTGCAATTTTGCTTTTAATATTCATGTAAGCCTAAACGAACAGCCATACAACAACAACAATAGCCCTTTATCCCACTATGTGGTCTACATGAATCCTTCTTGTACAGTGTCCTATTATATGTCAAATTCTCATTTAATTCAAGTATACTAAGTTCATTTTTATATATCTTAACCAAGTCTTTTTAGGTCTACCTCTACCCTTCTTAACATAAGGAAAATCTAATGCATCTACTCTTCTAATCGGGTCATCGGATGACCGACGCTTTATGTGGCCAAACCATCTAAGGCAACTCTCTAATCTTATCTACCATTAAAGCTACTCTAACTTTTCCCGAACATACTCATTTTGCATTTTATCTCTAAGAGTAAAGCCACTCATCCACCTGAGCATCCTCATCTCTACAACACTTAACTTAGTCTTATGCTTCTCTTTTATTGGCCAACATTCACCATAAATCAGGTCTTACCACCATCTTATAAAATTTTTTCTTATGTTTAAGCGGTGCTTTTCTATCACACAACAGGCCAGATGCATTCCTCCACTTCAACCATCCAACTTGAATTCTACTAATAACATCTCCATCTATTTAATCATCATTTTAAACAATAGAGCCTAGATATTTGAATCGTTCACTCTTTTTAATGACTTGTTCACCCAATGTCACAACACTACCAATAGAACTTCTACAACTAAAATTATACTCCATATATTCAGTTTTAGATCTACTCAAATGAAAACCTTTAGACTCTAAGGTTGACCTCCATAATTCAAGTTTCTCTTAGACTCCGTCTCTAGTCTTATCAACAAGAAGAATGTCATCAGCAAAAAACATACACCAAAGTACATCTTCCTATAAATGCCTAGTAAGAACATCCATAATTAAAGCAATAAGGTAAGGGCTTAAAGTTGATCTTTGATGTAATCCAACTGAAATAGGAAATTATTTTGTCAATCTTCCTTTTGTTTGGACACAAGTAACAAATCTAGTATCCTTAATGACTTGAAATAACAAATATTAACTTCTTTCTTTTCTAGAACTCTCCAAAGAACATCTCTTGAAATTTTATCAAGCTTTCTCTAAATCAACAAATATCATATGTAAATCATCCTTACTTTCTATACTCCATCAAACCTCTTAACAAATGTATATCATCCATAGTAGATCTACGGCATGAAACCAAATTGATTATGAGAAACTTTTGTATCACATCGTAACCTAAGCTCACTCTCTCCCATAATTTTAATGTATGACACATTAACTTAATTCCTCTATAATTTGCACACCTTGTGCATCACCTTTTCTTAAATATAGGAACCAACAAACTCTTTCTCCATTCATCGACATTTTTTAGTCTTTAAAATAATATTAAAAAATTTGTAAGTAAGCAGTCATATCTAAACACAAAAAATATAAATAAATCATTTGAAGTTATAAGATATTTCTACTGAGCATGAGCCCAAGATACATTTTTTCAACCCGAAAACATACAAGATATTTCAAACTTCTAGTGTAATGTATCAACCAAAAAATCATGTAAAATATTTTATTCATCTAAGTATAACACTCATTAAATCCCAAAAAAATTTAGCTCTAAATGTGGAATCTAATAGTGTTCAATATCAACTACACATGATTTACTTACAGGATTTTTGAAAGTGCTTATATGGTGGCCCCAAAGTCTACAACGACTACATTTATGAATATTTCTTGTTTTGTTACTATAATTACTACTATCAAATTAATAAACTGTGTGCTCCGAAAATTCATCACCGACCTCTCACATTGAAGAGAGTATGATTTTAGTATTGGTGTAATTTTCAGAAGACATATGAAATAGTAGATAATGTACTACCTAGAGATTTCATCCTCATTTGGTGAGGACTTTAGATCTGGTTCTAGGTTTCCTATAAGTGCAAGCACTTATAGTTAATTACCTCTCAATGCAGAGAGAACTCAAGGCTAGTCGTAGTCGCTAAATGCAGTATATTTGTGGAGTTTTGAAATTTAGAATTTATGAAATTCATCATTTTTAGTTGAAAGCGGATGGTTGGGGAATGATGACGCATCTAGATCCTATTTCATTCATCCTTATTGTCAGTCCCAGTCTACTTAGTCGAGAGGTAGTCATGGCCTACAAGGATCTTTATCAACACATGGGTTACATGACTTCAAGAAATCTTGTAAGTGGTGTTTATCTAAGGAGACATGCTTAAATTTACCTTAGCTAACAGAGAACTTTTTGTCTATCAAGTGTACCATATGATTCATAACTCAAAGGACAGAGCCATTGGAGAGCATATGGGCCATAGTTATGATCGTAATATAATGGATCCATTTGGCGCAACCACGTGAGACTCGTAATCGCATCATATGGAGCCTCAAGCCACGAAGTCGAGACCTGACTTAGTGTGAGATTGATTGAGAGTGAACATAACAGAACACTTGATTTGACATTGACTCCTTTGTGATCTAGAGTTTTCTTAATTTATCACCTTCAACAAACTATTGCGGAAGGTGGATTGAATGGAGTTTACTTTAAGCTTTTAAAGATTAAATTTCATTTGAGCAATTTTTAGATTGATGCTTAATTTGAGTTAATTTGATTTGAGATTAGAATCATATTTTGATAGAAGTATCCCCTATGGTTGAAATCTTCATTCAACACAGCCATCATCGGGGTGTATAAATTTGCTTGATCTTTTAGTTTATTATTTCAGATCTTGACTCATTATTAGTTTAATAATAGGATCGATCTACTATCATATGATTAATTAGCTTCTAGAGGTTTCAATAAGTTGAAATTCTTATAATAATTAGATTTTTTTTTGTTAACTGATCCTAAGACCAAACGGAAAGCAATCGCATATCCAACACCCAAATATAAACATAGTGTATCTGTGTATTTAAGAATGCTTGCATAATTTTAAGGCATTGAATTTGAATTTTAATCATACCTTATAATGCATGCAAGAGTTCAATTGTAATTAACGCCTTACGTTTGCTTGCACGATGTGTTAATCCGGTGTTAAAGGTGTTTTACTTTTTCGATTCAAAATATTGTGACTTTGCTTGTATTTAATTTATTCATTGCATTCTTCAAGTATCAATGATTATTTAGCTTACGATCATTAACAATCTTTTAAATACTTATCAACTCATCATATTCAACTTTTGTTCTTGCATAGATAGCTTATTATGCACACTTTAAGCAAGTTTATTTGAATTCAAGCTTCTTTTGAATACAAATCAATTGTTCATTAAGAAATCTTGCCTATACTTGCTAATATGCTATTTGGTCATAGTGAAAACCTCTTATGAATTTTATTTGATTTTCACTCTAGCTTGAAAGTACTCAACCAATCTCTTGTGCTTCAAACCGACTTTTAAACACAAGATCCAAATAATCTTTTAAAGGCATTCATGGTTGCTCATGAGTTGCCTAATTGAATTTGTGCTTATAAAAAGCTACCAAATTTCTTACGCTTTATTTTCAATTTGGAATTGAACATTTGAATTTACCACCATTTGTCCTTTGGTATTCAATTGAAATCTTTACTTCATTTGATGTTGAATGTGATTATTTAAACATTCAATTGATTTTATTCATATTGATTACTTGTTAATGAATTTAACATTTCAAATATTCAAATAGAAGCTTTACTTACATGAAAAGACATCCAATCTAATATGGATTTATCCTCAACTACACATCAAATTTCTTGCTTGTTAGAAATCAAACTTCAAACTTATTATGAGTCTTTTGTGAGTTTAGTATTGGCCCCCTCAAATTTTACTTGCATTTTAAATAAGTGTTCTATTCTTTCAAAAATTTTCTTTAAGTGCTCTCACTCTATTTCTCTTTGATTTAACATTTATCTTCATATTTATCGTATATCTTTTTGTTTAACTTAAGTTTAGATGATTTCTATTTGAATTTGTTTAAGTCTTGAATTTCAATCTAAATTTTGGCAAAGATTTCGATGCATCGTCCCCATAGTCGCAAACTATTTGACCTCGCATCTAATGAGTGAGCGGTGTCTGACAATACAATCATCTTTCAATTACGCCCTAATGAGCACAACGAGACCTTCAATCACCAACATAAAAATAAGTACATAATATTGCATACACATTCAAGCCCTTTTTTGTTTAAGTTTAAAATTCAGTCTAAATTTCGATAGCATTTCGGCATAAGAGGCTGCATCTAACAGTTTTTTTTTTGCTTACTCGGTATGCCTAATGAGCATAGTGAGCGGTGTCTTGTGATACCATAGCCATCTCTTACACCCACACGCCTATTTAGTGTCTTGAAACGCAAAGAAGTACAAGCACATATATGCAGATAATTTTCACACACATTCAAACCCCCTTTTTTGTTGCACCTTCATCAATGCCCATGTAGTGAGAAGAGTTTGTGCAAAGCTTGGCTATGATGGGGCGTAGAGAAGCAAGCTCTCAAAATCTAACACGTTTTCTTCCTTCTGCTCGTAACTTCTTCCTTTGGTGCTTTAGGGGATTAAATGGACCAAACATAAAAAAGACTTTGAGCCTTGCAATTGCCTCTGTTGCTTTGTTGCATTCCTTTAGGTCATGGCTTAGCACTAGTTTTGTTGGGCTTTTGATCAATTGAAGATAGTAATTTTGCTCTCTTAACCTCCACATTTGTTTGCTTTATCCCAAACATTCTTTTCCAGACTTTGTGATAGGAGGTATAGAAATTGTAACACCACTCTCACACTTCCCTTTGGCTCCCAACCACCGAAATGCTGGTTTCTTGCTCTGATTGATAAGTCTTTTCAATGAGATTTAAAAAAGATAACACATTTGCAATGTCATAGAGTTGCCTAACTTTTGCTGCATTAGCATTTCTCATGTAAGATGGGTTTCGGCCATCACCAAGCAAAAATTTTGCAGCTTCATCAAGTGATACCATTTCTCCTTTCTTTCTACAACACATTTAGGCTTCGCAGTAGTATCATTTATGCATGATCTTCCTTCCCCAGAATCATCATTGTGATTTATAGATTTATCATCATCTTCGTCATCTGAAACTTTTGTTGACGAGCATTCCAAAGAAGATACAGTATGCTCCTTTACAATCCCTTCCTTAAGTTCCTCAAGAGCAAGAGATCCCTTTAAACCCAATCCACATATATATGTTCTTTGCTTTCCTATCAAATCCCCAATGCTCTCCATCACATTCACAATATCATAGATCCCCCTCCTTTCAACACCCAACTTCATGGCGGCATCATCCAAGCAGACCGTGTCCACATCATCTTTGTTGTAAAGGGATACAAAGTTAGAGCACAGAAGATCCAAAGATTTTTGCTTCCGGCTATAGGCATGGTGCTTGTTGCCAGATTCTCTCTTCTCTGCCATGGATACGTAGAAATTCGGGGAGAGAGAGAAGAGCCTTTGTTCTCTATGGTTCCCCTTGCCATTCTTTATTTTGAAGGAAGAAGAAGTCGAGCCATTCAACCCAAGCTGATCCTTTCAATCTCTGAAAGAAGATCAAACCGCTCTCAACTTCTGTAGAGCCAAACCAAGTAAATATGAAAATGGAAGAGAGGGCTTGTGCCTGGCTTGCGGTTCTTGCTCATGCCATGTACGACAAAAGGGAGGGAAGAGTCTTCATTTTTGCTGCGGTTCCCCTTGCAATTTTCTGCATTAATTTTGGGAGAGCGAATCGAAGAAAGAGGGAACGGTGGAGAGAACGAGAGAGTGGGAGCAGTTTCATTCCTTCAGATCGAGCGAGGGTCAGTTTTGGGAGGAACGAGTCAAGCGAGTGGGATAGAGTCGTTAGGTTTATTAAAATTTTTAAATTAATTTTCTAAGTATTTAATCCATCTTAATATGAATTTTACAATGACCTCAATATAATATATATATATATATATATATATATATATATATATATATATATATATATATATATATATATATATATATATTACGATCAAGATTTAGTTCAACATGTATCAGCACAATTTTGGTTCAAAATATGTTAATTGGTTCATGCATTATGTGACGCGACATTTGTATAGTTTGTCGAATTGAGTAATTTTTTTTGATAGATTTCATTTTGAAGCTAACGACAATCAATTTTATGAACATGTATTGTTTGAGTATCATCGCTTTCTCGACTACATACACGTCGACATATGATAGCGATTGACGGTTGATCTTTTGATTATGCAATATTTATATTACCAATTTTATGTTCTAAATGCGAGCTAAGTTCGTCGTCGATCGGAGGTCATTTGGGCATCGTCCCTCGACTCTAATATATGCGTCATTTGACAATCAATCGCTCGATCGATTGATCGTTAGATTGTAATATTTATATTTTGATCAATTTTGACATTCTAAATGTAACAAAAGTCGTCGATCGAGTTCATTTTATTGATTTTGGCGATGCATCTCGGATTTAAAGCGTTACATCAAAGGTTCATCAAATTTGGATTTTGATTTGACTCGATGATGTATCATGCATGGAGGTCAACACAAAAAAATATGCTTAGTAAAATAATTACTTTCCATTAAAGATATCTATTATGTTGTAGTGTTTGTCAATATAAAAATGCCATAGAGGATGTGCAATCGTATGAATTCATGTTAGACTAATCATTTGTCATAAGCTGTAACTACATTCTCTAGAATAAATATCAACTTCCCATGTTACATTGCTGATCATCAACTTGTTGTATGGTGTTCATTGTCTAATAATGAATCGTTCTTTAATTTTTTAGTTATTTTTTAATGTATTCTTCAATTAATAGGTCAAGATCTTCCTGTCATTTGGATAAGTTTAATATCCTTTTAGATCTCAGCTCCATAATTATTTCTCTTATCATATCAATGAGGTCTACAATTGATTTACCGAGTTCTCCAATCCTAAAATTAAATGAATTATACATATTATTTGTGTTAAATTAATTCGTTATCTCAACTGAAACAACACTTTGAGCACATATATGATAAAGAAATTAAGTATGCATAGACTTTCAGTTTGATATTAAATATCTTAATTAACTTAAAATCAAGTCTTCTATATGTATTTGTTGTGGACCAAATTAGGCTTCATAATTTGTGACTGTCGGGATAATGAAAATACCTATTTAGATTTTTTTTTTATAAATGATGTCTATAAGCACTATGCTATGAATTGAGGAAGGCATTTCTAATTTTGTAACCTTTCTCCATACTTGAAGATGCAATTCACCTCCTAATATTTCAACCACAAAAATGATTGTCATGTTTTATTTGATTTCATTTCAACTATCACAAAAGCTAAAGTGAAAATTTCATTATTGCTATCAAAAGTATTTATAGATACCAATATGTCCAAATACTTTGATCTAAGGTGAAAAGCACCAAGCCTTATTAGATTCCTCAAACCATTAAAGAAACTATCAATGCAAACCTTAAAGATAAAATAGAATTTCTTGAATGAGCAATCATCATTATCATAACTATATATAATATGAGAGGTGGATTTCCATTAATAAACCTTGCTCTTAATGTAGGAACCCTTTATAATTATCATCAATTTCTCCAAATATGATATTTCAAGCTTATTCTTTTGAGTGCCATATCTTTATATAGAATATTCATGACTGTTTCCTCATCTATAATTTATTATTAATTTATTTTGGTTGGATGTTCATATGCTTCTTCATACTCGAAGACTAGGTCAGTTAATATATTATGTTGCTAAGCATGTCACCTGATCTTTTACTGGGAGATGTGATCACATTTTCTAAATTGATCATTACAAACTGAAAGGCACCCCTTTGGCTTGGAAACTACTCCCTTTAGATTGGTAAATCTGTGTTAGACCAAGGCCACCACAACCCCTACTCAGTGCAGTCCATCACAAACCAATGGGATCCATCAAAAAATAATTAAAAATGAAATTAATTTTGACTATTTTTGGGTTTGATCCGTTGCCTCGCCAACTGATCTCCCTGGCAACTGGTCCCTAGTGTGGAAGATATAAGTCTACTATGCTTTGTTCCTAGTACAGCTGATGTACACCAAAAGGCATTCCTTTGGTTGGATAGCCCTACTTTGGACTACCCATTTGGATTGGTAAATCTGAGCTAGATCAAGGCCACCATGGCCCCTACTCAGTACAACCCATTGCAAACCAACATGATCTATCTCAAAATTCAAAATTTTTAAAATCTGAAATAAATTCAATCCTCTTCCCCAGTGGAGCTCATTTAAACAAATCTTAAACAAAACAAAATAAATCAAAACAAATCAAAACAACCAAATTCAATCAAATCAATATGCTTCTCTTCGGTGAGATGCAAATCTTTTCTGTTCCCATGGATCCATTCGATCCATCAGCGTTTCACAACTTCTTCTCCCTAGTGATGATCTGAACTTGCTCCTCTAGTGGAGAGTTCACATTTTCATCCCCAGTGGAATACCAAATCTTAAATCAATAAATCAAATCAATTTTCTCCCCAGAGACTCAAATCAAATCAAATCTCTCATCCCTCAGTAGATGACTTGAACCTTTTCCCTTAGTAGAAGGTTCATATACTCAATCCCTAGTGGATTCCTCCTTCACTCTCTCATATCTCTAACATGAGTAGAGTCATGTTGCACTAAGCTCTTGATTCTTTCTACACCTTGGGTTAGGAGTAGATCATTTCTGTTAGTGCTTGTGATTGTTCAACATTGTTGATCACCTCGGTCAACACCAATACGTGCGGTATGCCTTATCAATCACACCACACCTATTGGGCGACCTTTGTTGACCTCATTTTTAGGATGAGCTCTCAACTCCTCCATCTTAGACATAGGACTCCTCTTAGACATTAAGAGTTCTTTAGTCTAAAGATGCTTCTAGTGATTAGGTGAACACATAACCTAACTCTAGAGACTTAGAAGGTTTAGCCATAGGAATAGGTTATGCCTTAGGGGTGTTAGAGAAAAATTTTCCTTCCCTATAGCTTGAACCAAATCCTCACTTCCTTCTTTCAAGACAAACTCCAAACTCATATCAACTTCAACTCCAAATCAAACCTTCAATTAATTTCAATGGATTTTCTCAAATCATGAATCAATTCCAAATAATTGAAACCCATGATTGAAATTCAAAACTCAAATTCAAATTCAAAAACAAAAATCTTTCCTAAACATTTTGATTCTATCTCATGGACTTAGCTCAAATCAAATCCAAATTAATTCAAATTCAAGAAATTTTCACATAACCCATTTATATTCTCATTCATATTCATAAATATAAATAAAATATAAATTCAAATATCCAAAACCAAATTAAAAAAAATCAAACCCAAGTCAAACCCATATTCACCCTTTTGACTTGAAATTGTCAAATGAATCAAAACTCATTTAACATTAAATCTCTTGCAAATTGATTTATACTTCAATCATAAATACATATGTAAGTTCAACCAAACTTGAATCAAGCCTTGATCAAGCCCACTAAACTCAATTGACTCATTTGATCCAAAGTGGCCAATTTGACCTACATGAATCAAATCCAATTCAATCCAAATCAAAGTGAATTAAGCCAATCTAAACTTTATGACATGTTTGTTGATCATCATAGGTTAATCAATTGTCATGAATTGGGTCAAACCAAGTCAACCTAGCCCGTTGACCAAGTCAACCCTTTAACCCATATGAACTCAAATTATCCAAATTGCCCTAAATAAAATTGATTGCAATCAATGACTCAAGTTCACTCTAAATTAATTATTGAACTTGACCAAAATCTCAATTAAACACAATTTGACCAATTGGCCAACTAGACCCAACCTAGCCCAATTGACCATAGCCTAATTTGACTTAAATGGTTAAATTAAATTAAAATCAAATTAAACCAAAACTGATTGGAACCAATACTTGCAACATATTCCAAATGATCAACCAAACCCAAACCAAGTCATGAGTTAAGCCAATTTGGTCAATTGGGTCAAATTGGTCAACTTAGCCCAAATTGACCTAAAATATCAAATTGGCCAAAATCTAAGTTAAATCCAAATTAAACCAAATTAATTAAAACCAATTGAACCATTATAATCAAAATGATCATTTGAACTTGACCCAACTCTTAGTTTGACCCAATTTGACCAATTGGTCAACCTAACCCATTTTAACTCGATTTGACCCAAATGGGTCAAATTAACCCAAATTAAACCAAATGAACTTAAAATGACATGAAATTTGGTCCAACTTACTTTTGACTCATTTCAAATCTAGCAAAGTCAAATTCAATGCCAAATGACCACTTTGCACTTTGGTCAAGGGCATCCCATGAGAAAAGACACTTTCTCAAGTGGTCATTTCTCTTTCTTTGCCACTTGACACTCATCCAATAGTCCACATAGGCACTAAGGACACTAATTTTTTGGCCCAAGGAGTGGTTGGGGCAGCCATGACTCATGGGGAGGTGAAATCACCTCCTCTCTCATTGGAACACTTGGCATGAAGGACTCTCACCTCCCCTCTAGGACACCCATTTGTCCTTCATGATGTCACATGCCTTAGCTAACCATAAGGAGCCACCTAGGATGATTCTCTTCCATTCCCAACCACCCCAAGCCAAATGACTTGAGTTTGGAGCCAAAATGAAAATAAAAGAGTTGATTTTTATTCACTTTTCATTCCAAGGCTTTAGAGGCTGAAGAAAATCCCCATTTCCCTCATTCTCTTCCTCCTAGAGCTCATCCCCACTTCATTTTGGAGAGAAATATTCCAACACTAAGTAGATTTGATAAGGAAATGATGATCACCGGAAGAAACTTTATTTGATGTCAGGATCTACGCTCATTCCAAGGCCTCTTCCCTTGCTCAACAACATGCCTCATCGCCATCAAAATCATCCTTGAGGTAACTTTCAAAAAACTATCGATAGGATCCTTCATTTTATGATAGTTTTTCACACGATTTTTAAGAATTTACCCTAGATAATCTGCATTTTTACTTTAAATTGTCGCAATTAGAAAATAGAATTTTTTTCGGTATAAATCGACATGAAAATGAGTCAATTTAGATAAGTTTTTACTTAGAATCTCTCATTTTTTCCAAAATAGCCTTGTTTTCGATCGCTGGCGTGAAGCAATCCACGGTTGGTGGGATGGGATGGCTCATCGCGTGGATCACCGCGTCCTTTTGATGATGTGATCTGGACCATCCAATCACATGGTTCATGTGATCGGACGGCTCAGATCGCATGTCGATCGGATGATCCTGGCATCTGGATCGAACGATCTGATCTAGACCATCCGATCATTGATTGGATGGTCCAGATCAAACCATGCATCGCGGTCATAGCTGCTGACACATGTCCCTCTCTTTTGGCTGACGTGACACTGCACACCAATGCGCGATCGTATGGCTCCGTGCGCGCACCGCACAATCCGCACATGATGCCATGTTGCTTGCTCGACGGTATCTTGGGTTAAGTAGGAAAATCAGTTTTGTCTGATTTAAAAAATTATTTAAATCACCTCAAACTTTAAAAATTTATAGAAAATAAAATACTTACCAAAAAATACAAACTAGGGCTCGTTGGATTCATCTTTCCGAAAGGAATCCAACAAACCCAAAATCCACAAATTTTACTAAATAGTTTGAGCTTAATTTGACTTTTAGTAAAAATAAAATTTCATTAATTAAACCAAAAATACATGTCCGATTAAGTTGAAACTTTCAAAGATTAAAATTGATATTAAAATACACCTACCCTAAAAATTTCAAGTCAAAAGGACCTTTGGATTAAAAGATATTGAATTTTGAGTTTCAATTGATTCATTTTAATAAAATAAATTAACAAACTTCATAAAATCATTGAAATTAAATTGAAACTTCCTAAATTCATAACTAACTAGAGAACAATTTAAAAAAAATACAAACTCAGTTCATTTTAAAGATAATTCGAGGAGAATCAAATAAAATTATTTCCAATTGAATTTGAATAGTAGATGTTCCTTAATTGGTTTATTTGAAAACTTAATAACCCTAACTACTCCCTGATGACTTCATTAATTAATTTCAAACTTGTCAAGCATGTTTAGTGGGATGACTTCTGCCTCCCCTAATTTTCTTGGAATTTATTAATGAGTTAATCAAGAAAATTAATTAATGAACCCTTAATCACTCTCTTAATATAATTAAGCTTAATTAAGCATGTGAATAGTTGTTTAATTCCTTGATTAAGTTAATTAAGCTTTGTTTAAGTGATTAGAAGATTTATGGAATGATTTTGGGATATTTTCCTTAAGCTATTCCCTAAACTCCCCTTCTTCCTTAATATAAATCTAATTAAGGGTTAATCCACTAATGATCTACTTAATTAATCAAATCAAATTCTTAAAACAAAAATTAATCTAGAAACTTAATCATCTAATCTATTTTATCATTGGGTAGATGCTTAGGTATTCAATAACCTAAGCAAACTTAAGGAAATCATACCCAATCCACATGTGTGGGAAGGGTTATGAAAGTACTTAAATTAAACCCTTTAGCTTAATTAATCATTAATTGTGATCCGATCACATTAGGTACCTTTGTTTCCTATGATGCATTATTGATTTGAATTTCTTGTGGTTTTATGTCATACATTGGCTCATAATTATTTGATTAAATATGCTAAGGTGGTGTAGGTAAGGGGAACTTAATGTACACCTTAACCTAACCAAAGCCTAAAATTGATCTAATCATCTAAAAATTAAAGTAAAATAGTAAACACATGTGGGAATGGGTTAGGACCAGCAAACCTTTTCACACTTTCTTAATTCAAATCAAACTCAAAATAAAATGAGTCTCTTTAAACAACTTTTGATTCTCTTTAAATGATCTTACTTCATAAGATTGTCTTTAGGAATTAATTAGGGTGAGTGAAGTTACATGCTTACATCACTTTATGCTAAATGTGTATGTCATATGAAAATCATACATTTATGTCTTTTGAAAAAAAATTAAAATGGAAAATTTCATATATGTCAAATTGCATGTTTTGGCTAAAGTAAGATATGAATGGCTATTATCACTACTAAATCCAAAATTATTTTCAAAACTTATAAACCAAACATTACAAATGAAAATTATGCTATCTATAAGTACTTATGAGCTTGCATGTGAATAGTATAAAATTTGTTATGTGACTTTTCTTCTCTTTCTTAACATAGGTTTGTGTAGGATTTGCAAAGTGTATAGTCCATTTGAAAAGGACATAACACTTGTTTGAAATCCATTCCTATACACTCCTATGTCATGACTCAAGAAGGAATTCCATATCACACATATAAATTAAATAACCAAAATCAAACAAACATAAACTTTTTGCATGATTCTCTTTCTGTGCATTTCTTTTCGTACATGCACATGTATTTAAGAAAACTAGTATATTAGTCTAAACAATCCGGGGTTACAAGGCTTTAAGTAGCCCAAAGTAGGTCTTGTATCTTACACCCCTGGTGCTAACAATGGCGATGTACTCCCTTATGTCTTTTATACTTATAAATGTGCATACAAAAAATGGATAAAAGAGACACTCTCTTCTACTTAAACAAACAAACATAAACTTTTTCATGATTCTCTTTCCATGCATTTCTTTTTGTACATGCACATGTATTTAAGAAAAATGGTATATTAGTCTAAACAACCTGGGGGTTACGAGGCTTTAAGTAGCCTTAAGTAGGTCTTGTACCTTACACTCCTGGTGCTCACAATGGCACCATACTCACTTATGTCTTTTATACTTGTAAATGTGTATATGAAAAATCGATAAAAGAATCACTCTCTTCTACTTAACAAAATCGTGCATATATGAAACATTCCAAATTTCCTTAAGCAACCTCTCTTAGCATTCATCATTAAGGTGTCTTAAATACTTGCATAGCATGTAAAAATATGCTTAGGATTCATTCATGTACATGATACACATGTGGGAAAGAAATAAAATATTGTGTGTTTTATGATAGTAATTCACTTTACTTAATATTAAAATGCATTTCTTTTTTAATAGGTTTGTTTAGGGAAAATCTAAACTTAGGATTAATTGTAATTAATTCATTTGTAATCTGGGTTGTATAAGGGTAGAGCTCGATACCCAATTTATTTTCAGTGTGTGGTGCGACCACAAATGACATTTTATTCTTTTGTTAGCTTTATAAAATGATTCATGTTTTGTTTAGCTTGTGCTTTAGAAATGGCATCTTTTCCTAGTTTCTTCTTGCTTGATGTATGGCATGGATGATGATTAGGCTCTTAGGAAAAATAAATCTTTTACCAAATTAATCAACTAAAAATGAAAATAAATAACTCATAACCTCACCTAAAGCTTAGGTTAAAAATCAAGATAAAATAATTAGCAACCTTTTAGCTGGATGAGCATTATTTTTATAACATCATGCATCAAAGCATATTTTTCCACTCTTGATTAGAGGGCTTCCACCCATGCCAATGAACTTGGCTTGACCTGTGAGAGCTATGGTGAAAACACACCTCCTTATCTAGTTGATTTTGGCCCATAATCTTATTTCTCATGCATTAGGCATAAAAATCCTAAACCTATGTCAAATTGATTGTCCAAAAATAAAAATAAAATGTAATATGATTTGCATTAGATTTAATTCATTAAAGTATGCCCTAACATGATCTATTCTATTAGGGACTGTGTTTATGGGCTTAGTCTCTTCATAAATAAATAGCAGTCTGCCTATCTTGCATAAGACATATGACTTACCTCCATGTATTTAAAATCATAGGAGGAGTTAGTTAGTGGCCACCCAGGTTGTACATCCAAGCGGTGTGTTTATCCTCTCTTATAGGTAAACCATATACCCTTTTTTGCCTTAGATTTAGGTCATGCTTTGGCTCTTGCCAAAGCTCCCTAGATTTAGGTTCTAAGATTGCTTCTCCCCTTTGTGGGACACAAGCATAAGTCCTCACCTATTAGGCACTTTTTACGACCTTGTATCATGGAATTGTAAGCCCTAAATCTCTAATAAAAATTCAACTCAAATAAATAATTCTCTTCAACTTCAAAATATAAAGCCCAACCAGGATAGTTTGAGATGTTTGCTAGGTTTCCTAGAATCGTAAGCATCTCCTACTTATCTTCCTTTGGCTCTGAAAAGAACTCCCTCCTCTTTGATCAATTCCATTTGATCTTCCAAAAATAAACCAATTGATTGATAGTCCTATCCTCAAAATCTTTTAAGACAATGATCATTTACCTTCATTGAGAGTATTCTTAAGGAATCTCATTCCTTAAGATGTAATTAACTATGGGGGATTGCCTCCATAGGGAACTTAACGAACCCATTTAAAATAAACCCTATTTTACTTTTCCATGCAAAGTAAGAGAAGAATCTCTAGTATATATGAAGACCCATAGTCCTTAGAAGTCCTTGTTCAGGTGATTAGGTCCATTATAAGGTGGTGACTTTTATCTTTCGAGATAGTAGACCTCTCCTCAATGTCGTACTCGATCACCCTAATAAGACCATCTGCGGATCTATGTGGTGTCCGAACTAAAGGCGTATATTTTCATTTTCATTTATCTTCTTTAAAAAAGAATAGATGATGAGGGGAATAATTTTATCACAGAGGTCGAACATAGAGATCGAGTGGGCATGTATGTCGTGCATGTTGTGTGTGTGCTCCTCATGAAAATAGATTATTGGTCAATTTTGATAATATTATTATTTTTATTTAATCAACTTTAATATGAACTTTACATTGACCTCAATATACAATTGATATATATGTTGATTCAAGATTATTCTAATTTTTTTAACATAATGAACTTTACATTGATCACATACAATTGATATATATGTTGATTCAAGATTATTGGTCAATTTTGATAATATTATTATTTTATTTAATCAATTTTTGAACTTTCATTGATCAATTGATTGATATATATGTTGATTCAGATTATTTTTGAACATAATACATATTTTTAATTGTTTTGTGTATTGGATCAATTTATTGCATTATCATTTTGATATCAATTTTTATAATGTTTGATGAATAGTCTTACTTGATAATTTTGATATTTTAAAACTGCATAATCAATTTTATGACATCGTTTGGATCGTCGACTTTGCTCTATGTTAGCACTTTGATAGCTCGATCGCTTGATTGGTTGATCTTTAGATTATGCAATATTTATATTTTGACCAATTTTAATGTTTTGAGGGTGATGGTGAAGTCCTTTCATTGATCAGAGTTCATTTGGACTAATTTCGATAATGTTTGGCGCATCTTAGCCTCGATTTATGCTCTAAAGCATCTAAAGTCGATCGAATTCACCTTATAAGCTTCGATTACTTGTAGATATGTGAAGGTCAACAAATCCCCAACAAATGTGATTCATGCATGGAGTGAGTGTGTTTGTTGAAAACTAGTTGAACCTTTAGGCCATAGAACTTGGATCATTTTAGTTTCGATTGTAATTGCTTACGGAGCTTTGATAGGATTTATCATTAGTATGATGCCTTATTTTGGACATGCTAAGTGACAAGATTGATTGATTTGTAAGAATCAATTTGTCGGATAGATAAGAGATCTTACACCATCAACTCTCTGCTTCAATTGCTTTGCTGAAGATCTCTTTCTTCTATATTGTTGCAGATTTGAGTTTCTTCCAAGCCCAGCTTCATGCTTGGTCGAGTTTGATGGAGGAATTGGTTTGCTTATTTTGATATTTAGAATTCCTTCTGTCCTAGCTTTAAGCTTGACGGACTTGATGAAAGATTGACCTGATTTATCTGTATTGACTTGTGAGGAAGTGGACGTATAACTTCAGTCCTATGCTTGTTATTTTAATGGACTTGTTGAAGAGTATGTATAGATGACCCAACCTTCTAGCTTATATTAGGTCTATAATGTTGAGTTATCGACTATGCATGCATTAATAGACTGAATAACTACATAATTCTTTTAGTTTGGCCATTGGCCTTGTATGAACTATGAAATTATTTCCTCGGTCCTGTGCTTTCTGCTTTGATAGACTTGATGAGGAGATTGTCTTTGATCTGTGTTTTATGCTTGATCAGATCATTTCAAAATAGATTGAAATATCACCCTACAGGTAATATAAAGATTGACTTGAGGCAGCTATGAATTGAGAGTTTTTCATTATCTTATCGTCGGGAAGAAAGTCTCTTGAATTCTGATTGCTTACAGTCACTAACCTGGATCTAGCTTGAGATTAAACAACTATCATTATTGGACTGACGATCAGTGGCTCTTTCACTGCGGCCTTCTCTTACAGCTTATTAAGAGAGGAAAGCATCAACAACTCGGCCATTTATAGGCTTATTGAGTTTGACCTTTAGAACTTACTCGAGTCTTCAACTTAAAGCTATGATGGGTTGGTGATTTGGTCATCAGACTAATGAATGGGGGATCTTTCACTGCGGCCTTTTCTTATAGCTTGTTGAGTGAGGAGAGCGTCAGCAACTCGACCATTTGTGGGCTTATTAAGTTCAACCTTTAGAACCCATCTGTGTCCTAGACTTTAGAATATAAAGGTTGATGTTTTTCTAACTTAATGATTGAAGCTTCCAAGATTGGGAGTTCTTGACTTGCTCCGATATTTGATGAATCTTGAGAGAAATTTTTTTTGACATTTAGGGCTATCTTTTTTGCATAGAAATAGATTCATTTATTCTATAAGAGCACGCAACTTTAGCAATAATAGTTATAGTTAAGTTCAGGGATTTCATTGTAAAGCTCGATGTCAACCTGAATCAGAATATGTATGAGGATCTCGCCTTACAGCTCGATGTCAACTAAAATAAACTTAACATAAAATAAAAAAGCCTCATATCTTGCAGGGGGAATTCTAAAGCACATTTAGAAGAACTTTCAAGATGAAATTAGGCAAATATATTAATATTTGAGTTGATATGCTCTTAAGAGAGTTTTAACATGTAACAATTATTTCATCTATGTATAGAAATAAAAAAAAAAAACTCCCCCTGTGTAATAGGGGAATTTTCATGGAAATTTTTTTTCTTGAGTAAATATATTTATTTAGGGATCTCAGCACGATGTTTACCTAAATTTTGCAGGGGGATTTATATTATACCTTGAGAATGTATTTATCATGTATAATACTTTTTTAGGTAATGACTATTGATTGGTGGCATTGGTCTTTCACCCTTTAAGTTAATGAGTTATTATGCCCCTCCTTGGCACAGTTCTTCAATGACAAAAGGGTCCTCCTAATTAAGCTCAAATTTGCCACAAAATTTTTGATTAGGAATAGTTGGTCTTCTCAGCACCAAGACCAATTCCCCTTTTTGGAATATTCGAAGTCACCATATGGTCAAAAGCCTTGGACATATTTACTCGATAAACTTTCAGATTTTGATGAGCTTGCAATCTAACTTCATCAAGCTCGTTGAGTTCCTCCATTCTCAAACAAGCATTTTAATCTTCAATTAGGTTATATTGGATCATTATTTGAAATGATGGCAACTTAACTTTGACCAGAAGAACGCTTTAGTTTCGAATACTAATGAATAGGGAGTGGCTTTAGTCGGCATCATGTGAGTAGTTCGATATGCCCATAGTGCCTTTATTAGTTTAGTATGTCATTCTCTCTTATTTTTAGTAAGTATCTTCTTGAGCAGCTTCACTAATGTCATGTTGAAGGCCTCCGCCAAACCATTTGCTCTTGGATTATATATTGAAGAATATCACCAATCAATTTTGTGTCGATTGATGAATCAATAAATCTTTGTATATTTGGAAGTTATGCCATTATCAAAAATTATTTGGCATGGTACTCCATATCTATATACCATATTATGCGTGAAGAAGTTGATCACTCGATCACAGTAACTTCTTTAAATGGGGTAGCTTTAGCCCACTTAGAAAAATAATCAGTCGCTATTAGGATGAAGCGATGTCCAGCTGATGACGGTGGATCAATTAGTCCAATTACATCTGTACCCCAACATTCAAAAGGCCATGATGCTATTGTTGGGTGTAATGGATTTGGAGGTTGATGGATTATATTCCTATGTACTTGACATTCATGATACCTCTTAGCATGATTCATATAGTCTCTCACCATAGATGGCCAATAATATCCCATCATTCTGATCTTTACTGCCATCTTGGGACCTAACTGATGTGCACCACAAAGTCCTTCATGAACATCAACCATCACTTTGGTACCTTCATCTGTATTTAGGCATCATATCTACATTTGTTCAAAGGATCTACGATACAAAGTGTTGTTGATGAAAGCATAGTGCAACATTCTCTTCTCGATTTGAGCTGCTAGTGATTTATTACTTGGTAATTTACCTTCTTTAAAGTAGTCAATGAAGGGTTGCCTCCAATCATGTGTCTCTTCTACTATAAAGGCTTCATACTATTTTTATAGGGCAATATCATGCTTAGCTATTCTTGTTATAACTTATTGTTGATTTTGGGGAGAATGAGGAGCAACCTGAGTTGCATCCTGCTATGTCGAATTTGATAACCCCTCTACCTGCGGGGATTGGTACTTTGCTTGCTCTAGAATTCATCGAGTAAATATCCCAATCATGATATAATCATCATTCATACTTGTCATTTCCTTAACTAATTTTGTTAAGCAATCTGCTTTGTTATTCTCAGATCGAGAGACTCGAGTTAATGTGATATTTTGTATTTACTTCATAAGCTTGAGAAATCTCTTATGATAGAAAGATAACTCAAGCTTGTTGATTTTATAGATGCCAAGTACTTGATTTATAATAAGCTGAGAATCACCAAAAATATGCAAGTTTTGAATGCCTATGAAAATAGCTTTTTCAAGACCTACCAATAATGCTCAGCTTCATTATTAGTTCTTAGCTCGATCAACCTATATGATCATTTTATTATCCCTCCTTCTGGTGTTATGAAGACGATGTCGATTCCTACTCTTGCCCTTGGAAAATTTTGAGGTCAGACTTGTTTGATCGATGAAGCTCCATCAAAGTATATTTTCTAAATTTGTGATTTTTCTCTTTCATGAATGAGCATAATTTGCTCATCAGGAAAATCATCAATAATGCTCCGAGGGACTCTTCTAATGCAGCTGTGTATAGAATGAGAGGCTTCCAGGAGTAGGCACTGCAAGGATAAGTGGATTTAACATGTAGCTTTTAATGCTATTGAAGGCTTCTTGACACTACTTGTTCTATTTGAATGGATCATTCTTCTTCATCAACTTTGCAAATGGCTGAAAGCATCCTGATAGGTTTGATATAAATTGACAAATGAATGTAAGTTATCCTTGTAAAGAACAGAGCTGATGTAAATTCTTTAGTGGAGGCATCTCCATAATTGTCTTGATTTTAAGAGGATCAATTTCAATTCCTCTATGATGTACAATGTACCCAAGAAATTTTCTAGAGGAAACTTTGAATGCACATTTTAGAGGATTCACCTTGAGGTTATATTTTTTTGATTCTCTCCAATACAATTCTCAAGTCTTCAAAGTGATTTTTATGATTTAAACTCTTCACCTCCAAATAATCAACATAACATTCCACCTTGTAGTAAATTAACTCATCAAAAATACACGTCATGGCTCTTTGGTATGTAGCTCCAGCATATTTCAAACCAAAAAGCATGATTGTGTAGCAGTATATACCAATTGGCCTCCTAAATGATTTGTGTCTTTCATCTTCAGATGCCATCTTAATTTGATTATATCCTGATGATTCATCCATAAATGAGAATATGTCATAGTTGGAAGTATTATCCACTAGTAGTTCTGATATTGGAAGTGAAAAGTCATCCTTTGGAAACGCCTTATTTAGGTCCCGAAAGTCAATGCAGACACGAATTTGGCATTTTCTTCTTCCTAACTGGGATAACATTGGCTATCCAATCTACATACTTCTCCTCCTGGATGAAGCATGTTTTGCCTTTAGTTTCGCAATTACACTTCTTCAATCTCCAATTCATTCACCTAGGAGCATGCCTAATAGGCATCACATCTGATTTAATGGTAAGTTTATGAACTGTTACATTAGGGGATAAGCCTGGCATTTCAAAATATGTCCAAGCAAAGCAATCCCTGAATTCACATAGTAGCATTTTTAGCTCTTCAACTTTCTCATCAGGTAGAAGGGCACTAATGAAAGTTGGACAGGGATCATCCTCAGCTCCTAGGTTGATTTCTTTGAGTTCATCCATAGTAGCTGTTTGTCCACCATCTTTGAGTTCTTCAAGCACAGGCTTGGCTTCTACTTCTTCATCATTTGTAAGAATAATTTCATGGAGATCATCTTCTTCATCACTATTAGTTTCGATCTCAGCTTCTATTATATTATAAAAAACTTTATTTTGATGAGATTTGTGGATGAACCTAAGACCTTTAATGACAAACTTATCACTACTTCATGATATTTCAAGATTTCATTGATTTCACATCTTGCTAAAGACTTGAGCTCTCTACTTAGTAATTCCAATATGAATTCTAAGCTTATACATCATTCTTCACATTTTTTGTGGATAGTATATTGGTATTCTTGTTGACACTATCTCTTCAAAATTTTCATGTTGAGTAGGCTGATCAAAATTGTGAGGTTGAGACTCTTCAGATTTGTAAAATAGAGTTCTTGTTCTGCCACTCTCACTCAATGATGGTACTTAGAATGTTATCAATTCTTCAATGTTATGAACCTCCAATGGAGTGATTTATTTGAAGTACTGCTGGAGGGATGGGTATAATTTTGAGGGAGTCACCACTCACCAAGTGAGCTATCCTTCTTGATGCGACCCTCTGAACTCTATTTTCATAAGTAGATTTAAAGTCATAGCCTGAATCAAAATCACTAATTTCATACTTTTTCTTTCTTGAAAGTTTATAAGTTCCTTTAGGTTTGACAGGAATATTTTCTTCTTCTTGTGTGTCACTTCCTAAATGAGGAACCATCTTCTTGATTTAGATGTAGAATCAAGTGCTTTAGGAGAGTCAAAATTCTTCTTTCTTCCTTTTTTGTTCTTCTCTTTCATATTATGAAGTTACTTTTTAGTTCCTGAAGTGGATGCTATCACCTCAAGAGGTTTTGTTGGTTTAGGCTCTTTAGGGATCAAGTATTTTACATCTTCATAAATCTTTGCTTCATGGACTGAGAATGGTTGTAGGTTACCAGGAATTCTGAATTCTTCTTCATCTTTCAGGTACTTCATACACTGATGCATAGTTGATGCGACCATGCCATGCTCATGTAGCCATGGTCGATCCAAGAGAGCTCTAAATAATGTATTAACATCGATTACATGAAACTTAGCTTCTGTATATAAATCCCAAAACTTGAGCGAGAGAATAAAAGTACTCAGGATTTTTGCCTTTTCTCATTGAAACCATGAACCATCAACTTATCCCTCCCAAGATGTTGGATATCATGTGATAATCCTCTTAATGCTTTTAGACTCATTAGGTTGATAGAAGAACCTAGATAAATTAATATTCTGTTGATTAAGGTGCCATTACTCTCTATTGTAACATATAGAGGATGATTGTGATCTGATGTTCCCAACATAAGATCTTCCTTAAAAAATGTGATTACTAGGATATCTTGAGTTTATAATGATTCAGTTATACATTTTTAGCAAAGTAAGCTTCATAACTCTCAGGATCTTTGAGAGCCTGTATCAAAGTTTCTCGGAGGTCTTTTGACATCAAGAGAGCCTCGTACACACTTAATCGTTTGAGGATTTTTTTTCGGATGTGATAGAATATTATAATCTATCTCTTCGCTTGATTTAGGCTTTAGTTTAGAATTTTTGGGAATGATATCTTCATTGACTTCGATTTATTTTCCTTTGTCTTTATTTGCATTTCCCTTCTTTGATGATAGTGGTAAGACTTTACCACTTCTCAACTGAACATGAATCACTTTGTCTTACTCAGATTCTTCAAAAGAGGTAGTTTCTTCAAATTCACTTCTTATTTTGGATGATTGACCAAAAGGGATAGACTCATTTTTCAACTTCATACATTTCATGTGTGATGATATCGATGAGATCGACTCTTCTCCATTTAGAAAACATAAATTTTCATCTAAATGGCTATCATTTTATTGAGTCATTAAGCAAAATTCAGATGTTAACTCCTCAAGCTCTTCTTATTTTTTAAATAAGAATTTTGATGGGTTGGGCGAGTCTGTCTAACTTTCTTTATCATTTTGAAGAAAAACATGATATCACATAAATGATTTGGATGTCTCAAAAGATTCACCATTATTTTCTTCATCATTCAACAATATGAAGTTAGCATAAAATTCAAGTTTAAATGGTTGTCTTGTCATTTGGTGATCTCCTTTAAATTGTTAATAATCTTTTGAGTTGTAGTTCTCTTCTTAATCTATTTTTTTCTTATTTGCTTCTTTGATTTATAGGTATGTTTAATAGGTCTTCTCTTTGTGATGATCTTATCTCTGCGAGAAGCCCAAATACTTGGATTCTTTAAGTCAATATAGATTCAAGTGGTGATTTCCACTTAACAGGGAACTTTAAATTTTCAACATTTTCACATCTTCTTGAGGTATATTCTCATTCTTCAATCTATATTTTTCTTTTTTTTTGTCTTTGATGGATGATACAGAACTAATCATCCTTGTAGACTCTTTTTTAGGTTGACTAGAATATTGATAATAAAATTTACCTAGTCCATACTTTCTTTCTTATCTTTAAAGACATAACAATCTTCAATAGGATGATGATCTAATGATAGGGATAGTAATTTGGATTATTGATTTGATTAGCTTTTCTGCCATTTAATTTTTAATTGTAGAAGACTTTGACTTCTTTGAAATAATTTAGCCACATTGTCTTTTATAAAGGAATATTCTTTGTTCATCTTTTCCTTAAGAGATGACATTCTCATCATCTCTTGTTGCTTATTTTGATGCTCTCCACCACTTGAAAAAGTATTTATCATTGCCTCTCAATATCAATTTTTTTAGTTGTGGATTAGAATAAACAAGCTTCTTTTTCTTCATCATCATTGTACATTATTTATTACTCATTTTCCTACTTGAGTGATAGGAAGCGATGAATTTCATTTCTTCTTGAGTCTTAAGGCTTATTTTTTCTTGATTATGATAGATTTACTTAGGGCATTACTTTTCAAATTTCCAATCAAGTAAGTCTTGGAATGTAATTCCATACATAAAATTGTGTCATTTTATCATCTATATTACCCATTAATAATTGGATATGTTCTTCTTCCAATTATTGCTCACATTTCATACTTGATTATCTAATGATGAATTTTTCACATCATCTTTTCTTCTTTTAGTAAGGCAAGGTCGAATTATTATTTTCTTGATGCAGATCAAACTTCTTCAGAATATTATCTCTAACTCAACAAATATTTTAACTTAATCAGGAATTCTGAACACCACTGAAGGCTGTCGTTATTCGATTTGGAAAAGTAGTGCATTTTCTCTTGTGTTACCACAAGTAGCCTTAAATTGGGCTAAATGTTGCCACTTACAAGCCCATTCAAACTTAAATTTTGGCTAAGTAATTTCTATGACACTTGATCATGTTCAAATAAGGCACCCTCACTCACCAACTTCTTATCATATATTTGCCTCTATCTTTCATTAATTATTATTTCTAAGGCGCTTATTATCATTCCAATTGCTAGCCACATTTGAATTATCTAAAAAGGTAGTTTTAATTTCATTCTCTTAGCATGTACAGAACATGAGGTATTAGAGTCTGGTATTGAGGTTGTATTATTAGCTACTTGTTGATTAACAGACAAAATATTAGTTGATGTGATATTCTCTAATATATCCATTATGATATTCATTTGTATCATCATATCATTCATCTTGGTACCAAGTCAATTTTCTTATCTTTGACTTTCATTTGGCTACATTTCTCTTGCTTGTAGCTAGCGCCTGGCATCAATCAATACAGGCTCTTCTTCTTCCTCTATTTTTTATTATTATTCTACTCTCTTTCCTTATGCATTTGCAGGGACAATTGTTGTTGAGGCTGAACAACAATGCTGACTGTAAAAGTGTGTACCAAGCTGATCATTTCATGGTTAAACCATATAAATAGCTTCAGCACCCATGATTTCTTTCTCATTTTGATCTTCTTCTTCTTCTTCTTCAATAGAGATTGAAGATCCATCTGCAACTTTTGTGAAGACTCTTCTTCATAACATCAAATTGTTCTTCCCCATCCATGTTCTTCTTGTGCTTTGAGCAAAAAGTTTAACTATATCTCCTAATAGATGACTTATACTTCCATAGTGTCCTCTTCATTGCCTTCTTTTTTCATGAATTTCTTATCAACATTTCCTGGATCTGGTTCAATGTATGGAACAAACACTTCTTCCATTAAAGGTGATCAAAGTCAACCTTCTCTTGTGGGGTGAATCGATCGATGATGGAATCCTGAGGATTCTCCAAGGTGTCCATTATGTCTTTCAACCGTGATATCCCTTGTTTTAGGTATCCACTTAAGTTATTTTGGAGTGGATTTATGAATCGTGCATCGATGTCATACCTCTTTCTTCAAAATTTTATTATGGGGCCTTGGCCTCCATACTTATCCTCAGGGACCTTTCGATAGTGGATTCTTGGACACGCGGTCTGAGTGCAACACTCCGATGATCACCACACAATGCATACTTGGCTCGATGACTAGTTACCATAAGAGAGAGGAATCTTCTTAGTGGATTATTTTCAATCACCATAGACCTCAAAATTTTCTTTTTCATTAAGCCTACTTAAGAACATTGTGTATTCTAGCAACACTTTTGTTATCTCCCGTGGTGGTGGAGTTTGTTGTTGAGTCTAGAAAGACTACTTTACCTCACCAGTAGAGCTATTCCTTTTTACCCATTTTAAATTATCAAAGTTGTTAAGGTAGAATGCTTCGTGGTAGTATTATTTGTTCCTTTGGGTCATTTAGGTAGCATCAGTGAGCACTCACGTCCATTTTTCTTCTTCTACCTTCGGTTAATTTGCTTCCGATGAGGAAGCTTCATGTTCATGCTTTCATGAAAGGTTCAATTCCTTGGCAATTGTACCATGAGTCATTAAAGATAGTTTGCCATACGTTATTTTCATCACGGGGGGATTGACCTAGTCTTTTAAAACCTGAAGTTCTCTATCGAGAACTCCTTAGCTGGTTGGTTCTAACGGTTGGCAGCATGACTAGTAAGAGCCTTAGTAAACTAAGGCCTCCGGCATGACCTCAGATGAGTGTACCACGGGTGGGTACTTCAAGAGTTGCAGCTATAATAGCTAGAAAATTTAAGCTACCAAATTGAATGGTAGCTCCAACATCTCCAATATTAATTATAGCATTAGCTAGACGGATGTTGGCTCCGACCTAGCTGGATGATGAACGGTGTGTTTTGAAGATCGATCGATATAAAGAATAAGCATATTAGTCATAATGACATAATTAGCTCAGATTTAATTTCATTGATAATTGATTCTTTTTTTATTTATTATACTCCACTATTATTATAGCTTAAATTTAACTAGCCAAAGATGAAATAAAACCTATCCCAAGAGTCACCGAAAACTGTGGGCTCCAAAATTTACCGACCTCACGACATATTGAAGAGTATGGTTTAAAATGTATGTAATTTTAAGGCAGAAAATAGTAGATAAGGCACTATTGAGAGATTTCACCCTCATTTGGTGAGGACTGTAGATCTGGTTCGAGGTTTTCTAAAGGAGTAAACCCCTAGAGTTAATTTTCCCTCTCAATGCTAAGAGAGAACTTTCGATTAAGGCTAGTCATTATATCACTTAATATGTAGCGTATAGTAGCAACATGGTAGTTTTAGAATTTAGATTTAGAATTTATGAAATTCATCATCATTAGCTTAAAGTAGATGGTTGGGGGAATGATGACGTGCCTGATCTAGATCCCATGGTTTCGCCATCCCGGACAGTCACGGTCCATAGTCTACTTAGCCAGAGGAGATAGTCAATGCAACCTGGTTAAAAGATCCTTATCGACACATGTTACGCCATCTAAGAAATCATAGACAGGTATTTATCTAAGGAGACAATCTTAAGTCTACCTTAGCTGACAGAGGGATTTTTCCTATCAAGTATACCTTATGATTCACAACTCAAAGGGAAAAGCCATTGAGGAGCATATGGGCTACGATCATGATCATAATATAATGGAGCCTTATTGGCCAAACCACCCGATCAGAGGACCATGGTCATAACTACATCATCTATGGAGCCTACCAGCCAAGCCACATAGTCAGAGGACACGGGCCATGTCCTTACTAGCATAAGATTGATTGAGAGTAAACATAGAAGAATACTTGATTTGACATTAACTCCTTTGTGAGCTAGAGTTTTCTTAATTTGTCACCTTGAACAAATAGTTGTGGAAGGTAGATAGATTAAGTTTTGCTTTAAGCTTTTAATGATTGGATTTTATTTAAGTAGTTTTTAAATTGATACTTGATTTAAGTTAATTTAATTTGAAATTCGGATCACTTTTTGATGGAAGTATCTCCTCCGGTTGAAATCACCTTTCAGCACAGCCATAATCATGGTTGTTAATTGATTGAATCGAATATATTTGAGAACTTTAGATCCTCAATTTAACTCTAATGAGGATCATATCTACATCACATAGAATTAGCTACTCATATATATTTTAAGTTGAAATTCTTATAATAATTAAATTTTTAGATTTTGTTTACTCAACGATCCCAAGACCAAAGCAGAAGCCCAGCATCCTGTACACTAAATTTAAGCATTGATAGTGTGCCATGCTGATTAGTAATTTATGTAATTTTATTTCTAAATTATGAGATTGATTTTATATTTTCATTTAATTCTAATTTAGCTTGCGCTGCCTTTTCAGACATTAAAATTTTCACTTTAAATCTCTGTAAAGCACATAGGTATTTATAGCTTAGATAATTTTATCTAATTAATAAAATCGACATTAAAAATCATAATTAGAATTTCTTTTATTTTTGGATTGAAGGAAAGTTCTTCATTAGTGCATTTAATTTAGTGTCACCTTGTCAAAGAATTGCAGATCTGGTGGCGTATAAGGTGTTGTAACTTAATCTAATATCTTATTAGATCTTTTGGATTAATATTTAATTGATTCCAAGTTGATTAGTCTTTGAAGATTCAGTAGACTCTCATTTATGATAATTCTCAAATTCATCACTAACTATACTCAATTTCTCCTTGATCTAATTCAATTATTTAATAAGGCAGCGAATATACTTCAAACATTTTCTAATGATTCGTTGCTTATGCTTATTAGCAATCATTCGATCTCATAGAAAATCTCTGATAATTCTTTAATTTTCTTCAATTTATTTGAGTATATTTGAAGAGTATATCTTAATTCTAAGAGGCTCTCTTATGCTTTGATTTAATGTTCAATCAAGATTCCTACTTCTTTCGATGCCTAATTTTCAATTTTCAATTGTTAATTTTATGATTACTTGTTTGTGAATTTAATACTTTGAGTATTCAATGACTATTCACATAAACAAATATCAACTCCAATATCCCTAACTCCACATCAGACTTCATATTTAGTGAATAATTGGACTTAAAATTTATTATAAGTCTCTTATAAGTTTGATATCAGCCTCTCCAAGTTACAACTAAAGCTTATTTAGTTTTGTGAAATTTGAAGAAAAGAGAACCCATTTTATCACTTCAATTTAAACCACCGAGGATTATAATTAAAGCATGTAAGTTTAGTATCATCCATCATACCCCATCATCATAGCTGATTATTAAATTTAGATAAGGATGGGTTCCATTGTTTTCCTAATTCTATAAATAATGCTAAGAGGGGGCCTTCCATTTCATTCCACTTGTTTGAGGAGTTGGAGTGCTTAAAAGAGAGGGGATAATTTTTTAGTTCAAATTTTGAGTGGGCTTTCAACTTTACTTAAATAAATCTTGTAAGTGCTTTTTACTTTTTTTCTCTTTGATTTAATGTTTTACCTTTGTATTCATGTTGCTCTTCTTTTTTTATTTGATTTCAATTTTAATAGATTTCTATTTAAATTTATTTAAGTTCTAGATTTTATTCTAAATTTCAATAGTAGGGGAGGGACATTTAACAATTTGTTTGGGTTACTCGGTACGCCCTACTGAGCATAGCGAGTGGTGTCTTGTGACACCACAGCCGTCTTCACACCCCTATGCATTGGGGGTCTTGAAACCTGAAAAGATGCAAGCACACACACACACACACACACACACACACATATATATATATATATATATATATATATACAATCCACAATTAGCCATAATGATGAACACATCTCTATGGGAATCGACTATTACTAATACAAGTAGGATTCAAGTTTCAAATGTAGCATTTAATGAAATCTGATTTCAGATTTTTGGTTTCTGAAATTAATTGGTTTTGCATTGAAATGAAGAAAGGAGAAGGAAAGATACTCAATGACTTAATCAAAATAGAGGAGAGTGAAGAGAAAAGAGGTTGCTGGCTAGGGAAGAGGGTAGTGTGGAGGGCATGGAGAATTTCGGTCAAGGATGGAATTTTGCTATAGGTGATTTCGGTTGAAGAAAATGGGGGAAGGAAATGAAAAAATTTTGGCTAGGGCTTGAAGGGTTTCAACTACTCCAAGTGGACGGGAAGGAAAATGGAAAGAGAGGGAGGGAGGTCGGGTAAGGTGGATAGAAGGAAAATCAAGGGTAAGAGGGAGAACTTACCCTTTGTTGTCTGAAGAGGAAAAATGAGAGCCAAACAGTCTCTTCTTTAAGGAGGAGAGGAAGGAGGGGCGGTTGATCGTGTGTGTGGTTTAACTTTGAATGGGAGGAGGATTGAGGATCGAAGAGGGACATGAAGAGATCACGGGTCATGCGTTCTCAGTCATGCGTGTTGTATGCTCCATGAAATGAGATTATGGGTCAGTTTTAGGTTATTAGCCTTATGGGTTGATTTTAGGTTATTATCCCTTTGATAATATTTTTTTGTTTAATCAACTTTAATATGAACTTTATATATATATATATATATATATATATATATATATATATATATATATTAATTCGAGGATATTTTGATGTTCTGAACACAACATCACAATCTGTTTCACGATCAGAGGTTGTTTGGTTCAAATCGGTGTCAAATTAGATCAATTTCAGCTCAAAATATGCATTATCATTTTTGCCGACCATTCAATTTTCATGTAGACTTCTTCGAATTAAGTGTGAATAGTCTTACTTGATAGATTTTGATATTTTGAAACTAACAGCTCAATCAATTTTATGAACGGAGGTCATTTGGACATCATCGTAGCTTTCTGGCTTCGATATACATGTTAGCATATTGATAGCTCAATCGTTTGGCTGGATGGTCTTTAAATTATGCAATATTTATATTTTGACCAATTTCAATGTTCTAAACATGATGAAAAGTTTGCTCATCGATTGGGGGTTATTTGGACTGATTTTGGTGATGTTTGGCACATCTCAACCCGATTTGTGCTCTAAAGCATCCGAAGTCGATTGAATTCACCTTATAAGCTTGATTCGGCATGTGTAGCACATGTGAAAGTCAACAAATGCACCCCAACAAATGCAATTCATGCATGGAGTGAGTCAAATTTATTGAAAACTTGTTAACCCTTTGGGCAATTCATGCATGGATCATTTGACTTGATTGCAATAACTTATAGAGCTTTTATTGGATTTGTCATTAGTATGATGCCTTATTTTGGACATGCTAAGTGATCGGATTGACCAATTTATTAGAATCGACTTTCCAGATATAAGAGTTCTTACACCATCTACTCTTTTCTTCAATGGCTTTGTTGAAGATCTCTTTCTTCTATGTTGTTGCACATTTGAGTTTCCTCCAACCCCGTCTTCGTGCTTGGTCGAGTTTGATGGTGGAATTAGTTTGCTTGTTTTAAGATTTGAAATTCTTTTTCTAGCTTTAAACTTGATGGACTTGATGAAGATTGACGATGCATATTGACTTAGAAAGTGCACGTATATCTTCAGTCCTATGCTTGCTTTGATGGACTTATTGAAGAGTGCATATAGATGACCCAATTTTTTTTGACTTATATTAGGTCTATAATGTTGAGTTATCAACCTATCAATGTGTGCTTTAACAGATTGAATAACTATATAATTCTTTTAGTTTGGTCATCCACTTTTTATGAACTATGGAATTATTTTCTCGGTCATGTGCTTTTTACTTTGATGGACTTGATGAGGAGACTGGCTTTGATCTGTACTTTGTGAATAAATTGAAATATCACCGCATGTAATATAAAATTGACTTGGCGCTCTTGAGAGTTTCCTCATTGTCTTGGTCTATCAATCGTAAAGATCTCTTGGATTCTGGTTACTTGTAATCACTAAGCTGGATCTAGTTTGAGATTAAATAGCTATCATTATTGAACTGATAAGCAGGGGCTCTTTGATTACGACCTTTTCTTACAGCTTGTTGAGTGAGGAGAGCGTCAATACCTCGACTATTTACAGGCTTATTTAGTTGACCTTTAGAACTTACTGAGTCTTAATTGCATGATGGGTTGGTGATTTGGTCATGACTAATGAGCTCTTTCACTACTTTTCTTATGGCTTGTTGAATGAGGAGAGTGTTAGCAACTCATTATGCTTGTTGAGTTTGACCTTTAGAACCCATCTGCGTCTAGACTTTAGGATGTAGGTTGATATTTTTCCAACTCAATTGATTGAAGCTTCCAAGATTGGGAGTTCTTCTGACTTGATCTTCGACTTTTGACAAATCTTGGAGAGAAATTTTTGACATTTAGGGCTATCTTTTTATGCATAAAAATAGATTATTTTTGCTCTTACAGGATCCTACAACTTTAGCAATAATAGTTATAGTTAAGTTCAGATTTCAGAGTAAAGCTCAATATCAACTTGAATCAGAATATGTTTTAGAATCTCGCCTTATAGCTCGATGTCAACTAAAATAAACTTAATATAAAATAAAAATGCTCTTTGTCTTGCAGGGGGAATTCAAAAGCACATTTAGAAGAACTTTCAAGATGAAATTAAGCAAATACATCAATATTTGAGTTAATATGCTCTTAAGAGGTTTTAACATGTAACATTGATTTCATCTATGTATAGAAATAAAAAATGCCTCCTATGTAACAGGAGAATTTTCATGAAATTTTTTTTATCTTGAGTAAATACATTTATTTAGGATCTTGGCATGAAGCAATCAACCTAAATAGATATACTAAAAATGCCCCTATCTTATAGATTTTATTATACTCAGAATGTATTTATCATGTATAATACTTTTTGGTAACGATCATTGATTGGTGGTATCTTTCACCCTTTAAGTTAATGAGTTAGTATGCCCATCCTTGGTACACTTCTTCAATGACAAAAGGACCTCCCAATTAGGCTCAAATTTCTCACCAAATTTTTTTTATTAGAATAATTGGTCTTCACCAAGACCAATTCCCCTTTTGGAATATTGGTGCACTGGTCAAAAGCCAGACAACTTTGCTCGATGAACTTCCGATTTTGATGAGCTTCAATCTAACTTCATCAAGCATGTCGAGTTCCTCCATTCTCAAATGAGCATTGTGATCTTCAGTTAGGTTGTATTTGATCGCTATTCGATGTGATGGAAACTCAACTTCAAGTGGAAGAATCACTTCAGTTTTGAATACTAATGAATAGGGAGTGACTTTAGTTGGCATCTTGAAGGTAGTTCAATATGCCCATAGTACCTCTATTTGTTTAATATGTCATTTTCTCTTATTTTTAGTAAGGATCTTCTTGAGCAGCTTGACTAATGTCATGTTGAAGGCCTCCGCCAAATCATTTGCTCTTGGATTGCATATTGAAGAATATCACCAATCAATTTTGTGTCGATTGACGAATCTATAAATCTTTGTATTTTTGAAAAATCATTATCAAAATTATTCACGCAAATATAGACCATATTATACATGAAGAAGTTGATCACTCGTCAGTAACTTCTTTAAATATCTTATCTTAGAAAAAATAATCCCTAGGATGAAGCGGTGTCAGCTAATGACGGTGGATCAATTGGTCAATTACATTTGTACCCCAACATTCAAAGACCATGATTTATTATTAGGTGTAATGGATTTGGAGGTTGATGGATTATATTCTCATGTACTTGACATTCATGACACCTCTTAGCATGATTGATCTGATCTCACCATAGATGGCAACAATAGCCCATCCTTTTGATCTTCGCCATCTTGGGACCTAGCGATAATTCTCAAAGTCCTTCATGAACTTCAACCATCACTTTGGTACCTTCATCTATATTTATCGTAGCCACATTTGTTCAAAGGATTTATGAAATAAAGTGTTGTTGATGAAAGCATAAACAACATTCTCTTCAATTTGAATTTTGTCGTGATTTATTACTTAGTAATTTACTTCTTTAAAGTAATGAAAGATTGCCTTCAATCATGAGTCTCTTCTACTATAAAGGCTTCATATTATTTTTCTAGGCAATATCATGCTTAGCTTTCTTGTTATAACTTCTTGTTGATTTTGGGAGAATGAGGAGCAACCAGTCACATCCCTCTGTGTTTGATAACCCCTACCTATAGGGATTAATACTTTTTTCTCTAGAATTCATCGAGTAAATATCCGATCTTGACATAATCATCATTCATGTCATTTTCCAGCTAATTTTGCTAAGCAATCTTATTCTGGATCGAGAGAGGCTTGAGTTATTGTGATATTTGGTATTTGCTTCATAAGCTCAAGAACTCTTGTGATAAAAAAGCTCAAACTTGTTAATTTTATAGATGGTACTTGATTTATAATAATGAGAATTATCAAAAATATGCAAGTTTTGAATGCTATGAAAATAACTTCTTCAATACACTACTTGCTTACTTCCTTCATTATTAGTTTTGGCTAACCCATGATCGTCTCATTATCCCTCCTAGTTTTATGAAGTCGATGCCGATTCCCGCTCTTGCCCTTGGAAAATTTAGAGGTTGGACTTGTTTGATCAATGAGGCTCCATCAAAGTACATTTCTCAAATTTATGATTTTTCTCTTTCATGAATGAGCATAATTTGCTCATCAAGCAAATCATCATTAAGAGAAAAGTCTCAGGATGGATGTGCAACAAAATCTAAGACTTGTCTCTTTCTTTGGAATGTATGTGTTATCAAATTGTTAAAGCAATACTCCCAATCTTGCCAAGTGACGTCATCTTATCATCAAGTACTTCCATCGATCCTTGAGATGAGGTAATCTTGTGAGATAATATATAATTATGAGCTTTTTTGCAAAGATCAACACCAAATAGTATTTCTCTATCAGAGAGTATCTCATTCTCTCATATTAATCTTGATTGATATAATAAAAAGCATTCTCTTTGCTTTCTTCATTATGTTGTGTCAATAATGCTCCAAGGGACTCTTCTAATGCAGCTGCGTATAGAATGAGGGGCTTCCTAAGAGTAGGTGCTCCAAGGATCAGTGGATTTAACAAGTAGCTTTTAATTCTTTTGAAGGCCAAATGGCACCCCTTATCCCATTTGAATGGAGCATCCTTCTTCATAAACTTTGTAAATGGCTAAGAGCATCCTGATAGGTTTGATATAAATTGATGAATGCAAGTCTTGTAAAGAATGGAGTTGATGCAAATTCTTAGCTGCATCTCACAACCTTGATTTTAGCGATCAATTTCAATTCCTCTCATACAATACACAGAAATTTTGAGAGGAAACTCCAAATGCACATTTTAGGATTCATCTTGAGATTATATTTTTCTGATTCTCCCTAATATAATTCTAAAGTCTTCAAAGTGATTTTCACGATTTAAGCTCTTCACCACCAAATCATCAACATATTATTCCACCTTGGTGAATCAATTCATCAAAATATGTCATGGATCTTTGATATGTAACTCTAGTATTTTGATTATATCCTGATGATCCATCCATAAATGAGAATATGTCGTAGTTGAAAGTACTGTCCACTAGTAGTTCTGATATTGAAAGCGAAAAGTCATCTTTTGGAGACACCTTATTTAGGTCTTGGAAGTCAATGCAAACACGCAATTTGGCCTTCTTCCACTAACTGATAATGTTGGCTATCCAATCTTTCCTCCGGATGAAGCCTATTTTGATGCTTCTTAGTTTCCAATTACTTGTTCTTCAATCTCCAATATCATTCTTTGGAGCTTGCTTATAGCATCACATCTCGTTTAATGACAAGTTTATGAACTACATTGGATAAGCTTGGCATTTCAGAATATGCCCAGGAAAAGCAATCTCAAAATTCACAAAGTAGCATTTTTAGCTCTTCAACTTTCTCATCATGTGGAAGGGCTTTGATGAAAGTTGGACGGGGATCATCCTCAGCTCCTAGGTTGATTTCTTTGAGTTCATCCATAGCTATTTGTCCACCATCTTTGAGTTCTTCGCTTGGCTTCTACTTTTTCATGATTTATAAGAAGAATTTCATGGAGATCATCTTCTTCATCACTATTAGTTTCAATCTCAGCTTCTATTATATTATAACAAATTTTATTTTGATGAGATTTGTGGATGAACTCAAGACCTTTAGTGACAAACTTATCACTTCTTCGTGATATTTGAAGATTTCTTTGATTCTTGCTAAAGACTTGAGCTCTCTTAGTAATTCTATGAATTCCAAGCTATACATCATTCTTCATAATTTTTTGTTGATAGTATATTGGTATTCTTGTTGGCACTCTCATCAATTTTCATGTTGAGTAGGTTGATCAAAATTGTGAGGCTAAGACTCTTCTGTAAAATAGAATTCTTATTCCACCACTCTCTCACTCAAGTGGCATAGAATATCAATTCTTCAATATTATGAACCTCAGTGAGTGGTTTCTTTGAAATCCGAGGGATGGGTATAATTTTGAGGGAGTCATCCACCAAGTGAGCTATCCTTCTTGATGCGACCTCAACTTTATTTCCATAAGTAGATTTAAAGTATTAATGAATAATCACTTATTTCATACTTTGCCTTTCTTTAAAGTTTATAAGTTCCAGGTTTGATAGAATATTTTCTTCTTCTTGTGTCACTTCTCAAATGAGGCTGGTCATCTTGATTTGATGTAGAATCATGTACTTTAGAGAGTCATTACCTTCTTTCTTCCTTTATTCTCTTTCATTATGAAGTTACTTTTTAGTTCTGAAGTGGAACCACCTCAAGAGGTTCTATTGGTTTAGGCTCTTTAGGAATGAAGTATTTTGCATCTTCATAAATCTTTACTTCATGGATGAAGAATGGTCATATGTTACTAGAATTTGAATACTTCTCCATCTTTAGTACTTCATTGCATATGGGACCATGTCATACTCATGCAACCATGGTCAACCCAAGAGAGCTATGAATAATGTATCGGCATCGATTACATGAAACTTGGCTACTGTATATAAATCTCAAAACTTGATGGGAGAATAAAAGAACTGAGGGTTTTCCACCCTTTCTCATTAAAACCATGAACCATCAACTTATTCCTCCCAAGATGTTAGATATCAAGTGATAATCCTCTTAATGCTTTTAGACTCATAAGGTTGATAGAAGAACCTAGATCAATCAATACTCAGCTGATTAAGATGCCATCACTCTCTGCGGTAACATATAGAGCACGGTTGTGATCCACTGTTCCTAATATATGATCTTCTTCAAAAAATGTGATTAATGAGAGATCTTGAGTTTGCAATGATTTAGTCATGCATTTTTCAGCAATGTAAGCTTCATAACTCTCTGGATTTTTGAGAGCCTGTATCAAAGTTTCTCGGAGGTCTTTTGACATCAAGAGAGCCACACAATTGTGCAAGGATCTTTCTCAAATGTGATAAAATATTATAATCTCTTTTGATTTAGGCTTTAGTTTAGGATTCTTGGGAATGATATCTTGTTGACTTGATTTATTTTTAGTCTTTATTTGTATTTCCCATCTTTGATGATGGTGGTAAGACTTTACCATTTCTCAATTGAATCACTTTATCTTGCTTAGATTCTTCTGAAGAGGTAGTTTCTTCAAATTCACTTCTTATTCTAGATGATTGACCAAAAGGGCTAGACTCATTTTTCAACTTCATACATTTTATATGTGATGATATCGATGAGTCTGACTCTTCTCCATCTGGAAAACATAAATTTTCATCACGCTATCTTTGTTGAGTCATTAAATAAAATAATGTTAACTCTCTCTTATTTTTTTGATAAGAATTTTGATGAGTTGGGCAAGTCTATCTAACTTTCCTTGTCATTTTAAAGTAATTGATGCTAAAGAACATTTGATATCACATAAATGATTCAGCATGTCTCTATTGGACAAAATTCACCATTATCTTCCTCATCCAATTCAACAATATGAAGTTTAGGCATAAAGTTTGCAAGCTTAAATGGTTGTCTTGTCGGTTAGTAATACTCTTCTAAATTATTAATAATCTTTTGAGTTGTAGTTCTCTTCTTGGTCTTCTTTTCCTTAACCGATTCTTTGGTTTATGCATTTTATTTAATAGGATGATGAAGTAGCCTTATCATGCTGCTAGAAGCCCAAATACTTGATTTAAGCATCTCTTTTAAGTCTAATATAGGTTCAATGATTTCCACTTATAGGACACCTTTTATTTTTCAATATTTTCATGATCTTCTTAGACTATTTCCATTCTTCAATCTAAATTTATTTTTCTTTCTTTTTATCTTTTATGGATGGTACAGAAGAGGACATAATCATTCTTGTAGACTCACTTTTTGGGTTGACTAGAAGACTATCCGATAATGTAAATTCATCCCGTGGATTCTTCCTTTCTAGCTAATCTTTGAAGACATAACAATCTTCAATAGACTGATCATTGATAAGGACATAATTTGGATTATTGACTTGATTTTTCGACTTTAATTTTTGAAATTATAGGATTTTCCTTGACAATTTAGCTATCTTCCCTCTAAAGGAATATTCTTTGTTCATCTTTTCCTTATGAGATGGTCACATTCTCTCATCATCTCTTGTTGCTTGTTTTGGATGCTCTCCACCACTTAAAAAAGTTTGGGTTTATCATTACCTCCTAATACTTTGGCTATGGATTAGAATGGACAAGCTTCTTTCCCTTATCATCATTGTACATTAGTTTTTTTTTTTCCTTTATCCACATTATATATTACTCATTTTTCACTAATTGAGCTATAGGCTGAGTTTCATTTCTTCTTAATTGAAGGCTTATTTTTCTTGATTTATCTATATAGACTTGATTCAACTTTTCAAATTTGGCCCCTATCAAGCAAGTCTTGAATATTGTAATTGACACCATACATAAATATTGTGCCATTTTATCATCCATATTACCCATTAATAATTGGATCGCATGTTCTTCTAATTATTGCTCATTTTATACTTAGATTATGCCAATAACTTATGAATTTTGTCACTGACTCATCTTTTCTCCTTTTTAGTAAGGCAAGGTCAGTGATTGTTATTTCCTTGGTTGCATTGGCAAACCTCTTCACAAATATTATCTCTAACTCAAGAAATTTTTTAACTGAATCATTCTAATTCTGTATACCACTCAAAAGTAGGCGGTGTTGTGCTGATGGAAAAGCATCATTCTCTCTTATATTTACAAGTAGCCTTAGCTAGATGTTTCTTTGGGTTACTAAGCCCATTCAAAGTATTAAATTTTAGCACTGTAACCTTTCGTATGACACTTGATCATGTTCAATTTGGGTAAGAGCAACCCCCACTCACCAACTTTTACTTTCAATCTATAATTGCCTCTATCTTTTCATTAATTATTATTTTCAGCATTTATTACCATTTTTTACCATATTTTGAATTATCTGAAGAGGTAGTTGGTTAACTTCATTCCTTCTTGGTGTAGCATGTAGTGAACACGAGATCAGTTGGTGGTATAAATATTATATTATTCTACTTGATTAGCTAAAACATGTATACAGTTGATGTGATATTCTTCTGCAACATATCCATCATGATATTCATTTGTACCATCATATCATTCATCTTTGTACCAAGCTGTACAATTTTCTTATCTTTGACTTCCATTTCACGTTGCATTTATCTTTGCTCTCTAACTAGTGTCATGGAATCAATCTTTGCTCTTCTTCTTCCTATTTCTTTGTTGTTCTCTCGGTCATCTTTAAAGGAAGAACTTGATCCTTCTCTTTTGTGCGGGATATTGTAATGACGATGATGCGACTATAAAAGCATATACGGTGATCATTTTAGTTCAACCATATAAAACAACTTCAACACCCATGATCTCTTTTTCATTTTGATCTTCTTATTCTTCCTCTTAGAGATATAAGATCCATCTTATATTTTCCTCGTGGACTCTTCTTCTTAAATGGTAAATTCAGGTTTCCTAGATCCATGTTCGATGGTGTTTGCAAAAAGTTCATCTATATCTTTGACCATATAGACGACTTCCACTTCCATAGTGTCTTTTTCATCACCTTCTTTTAGTACATGAATTTTGACATTTTGGTGGATCTTTGCTTGTATGGAAAACAAACTTCTTCCATTAAAGGATTGATCAAAGTCAACCTTCTCTTGGGTGAATCGATCGATGATGGGATCCCATGATTCTCCGTGTCATTATCATGTCTTTCATCCATGATATCCCTTTTAGGTATCCACTTATAATAAGATTTTGGGGTGGATTTCAGCATCGATCACATACATCTTTCTTTCTTCAAAATTTCATTATGGGGCCTTGGCCTCCATACTCGCTTATCCTTTCACTGGGACCTTTCGACAATGAATTCTTGGACGGTCCAGTGTCATGCTAAATTCACTGCATACTTGGCTCATGACTTAAGAGATGACAACCTCTGGTGGAGCAGTTTTGAATTACCAGTCTAAAATTTTCTTTTTCATTAAAGCCTGATAGTTTAAGAATGTTGTGTAGAGTGACAATGTTTAGGTTTCTCCTCCTGTGGTGGAGTTTGATGTTGTTGAGTTCAAAAAGATTTTTTTTACACCAATAGCTATTCCTTTTACCCATTTTAGATTATCAAAATTGTTATGGGTAAGAATACCATTCGGTGGCATTGTTTGTTCACTGGGTCATATAGGTAGGATCTATTGAGCCCTCAACTTAGCAATTTTATCTTCTTCTCTACCTTCTAGTTAATTTGCTTCTAATGAGAATGCTTCATATCATGCTTTGAAATGAAGGTTGATTGGTGGCAAAAAGACAATTTTCCCACTGATTCTTTTTCATGGGGCTTTGATTGACCTAGTTTTTAAAAAGTTCTCTATCGAGAGAACTCTTAATGGTTGGTTCGACGGTTGGGGGATGACTAGTAGAGCTTCACGAGACCTCAAATTATCGAGTGTACCGTGGGTACTTGAGTTGTATATAATAGTTGGGAAATTCAAGCTACCAAATTGAATGGTAGCTCAACATTTTAAATATTGATTATAGCATTAGTTGTTGAATCCTAACATGATGAATTGTGTTTAAAGATCGATATAAATAAAAAGTAGATTAGTCATAATGACATAATTAGCTCAGATTTAATTTCATTTATAATTGATTCTCTTTTTTATTTATTATACTTCACTATTACTATAGCTTAAATTCGACTAGCAAAGATGAAAAGAGAAATTTGTCCCTAGTGAAGTCACCAGAAATCTGTGGGCTCTAAAAATTCACCACCTCGACATATTGAATAGAGTATGGTTTAAAATGTGTTGTAATGGTAGATGGAATATAGATAAGACACTACTCAAAGATTTTGCCCTCATTTGGTGAGGACTTTAGATATGGTTCAAGGTTTTCTAAAGGCGCAAGCCCCTATAGTTAATTACCCCTCTGAATGCTCAAAGAGAACTTTTGATTAAGGTTAGTCGTTAGATCACTTAATATGTAGTGTATAGTAGCAGCATATGGAGTTTTAGAATTTAGATTTAGAATTTATTAAATTCATCATCATAAGCTTAAAGCAGATGGTTAGGGGAATGATGATGTGCTCGATCTAGATCCCATGGTTCATCATCCCTATTCTCTAGTCGAGGAGGTAATTATAACTCGGAATTCTTATCGAACACATGGGTTACATCATTCAAGAAATCCTTATAGATCTGGGGTGATGTTTGTCTAAAGAGATAATTTTAAGTGTACTTTAGTTGACAGAGGTCTTTTTTCCCAATCAAGTATACCCTATGATTCACAACTCAAAGGGTAGAGCCATTGAGCATAGCTATCATGATCGTAATATAATGAAGCCTTCACTGAACCACACCAGAGGACTCTTATCATCTATGGAGCCTCCTACCAAGATCATGAGGACATGGGCCACGTACTTACAAGCATGAGATTGATTGAGAGTGAACATAGTAGAACACTTGATTTGACATTACTCTTTTGTGAGCTAGAGTTTTTTTAAATTATCACATTGAACAAACAGTTGCGGAAGGTAGATAGATTGAGTTTTGCTTTAAGATTTTAATGATTGAATTTCATTTAAGCAATTTTTAGATTGATACTTGATTTAAGTTAATTTGATTTGAAATTAGGATCACTTTTTGATGGAAGTGTCCCCTCTGATTGAAATCACCATTCAACACAGCCATCATCGGGGTTGTTAATTGATTAAATCAAATATATTTGAGAACTTTAGATCCCTCAACTCGTTTAGCTCTACAGAGAATCGATCTATCACATGGTAATTAGCTACTGATATTTTAATAAGTTGAAATTTTATAATAATTTTTTAGTTTGTTAACTGACCGGTCCAAACCAAGCAAAGCAAGATCCTCATACACAAAATTTAAGCATTCAGCATAGTGTCGGGGCCCATGCGGGTGATTAGTAATTTAGGTAATTTTATTTATGAATTATGAGATTGATTTTGTATTTTCATTTAATTTTGATTTAGCATGTGTAGCCTTTTCAGACATTAAAATTTGCACTTTAAATCTCTATGTTCGAGCAGGAAATAAGGTGATTTTGGTTGGGGAAAATGGGGAAGGAAATGAGAAGAAAAATTTGGCTAGCTTGAAGGGTTTTACTCAAGTGGACGGAAGGAAAATGGAAGAGAGGAGGGAGGTGGTAAGGGGATAGGAGGAAAACTGAAAGGGTGAGGAAGAGAAAAACTTACCTTGCTTTTGGGGCGAGAGAGGAAAAATGAAAGCCAAAATTGAGAGTCTCATTTCTTTAAGGAGGAGGAAGGAGGGGGGAACGGTTGAGGAGATCGTGCAGTTTGGCCATTCGAACGGAAGAGCGGGAGGGAGGAAGGAGGATCAAACGAGAGGGAGGTCGAACGAAGAGATCACGTGTCACTCTGTCATGTGTCTTTGCATGCTCCCATCGTGAAAGTGATTATGGGTCGATTTTAGGTTATTAGCCCTTATGGGTCGATTTTAGGTTGTTAGCCCTTATGGGTCAGTTTTAGGTTATTAGTCCTTCTGATAACATTTTTATTGTTTCATCAGCTTTAATATGAACTTTACCTCAATATAGGAATGATATATATATTGATTCAAGGTTATTCCGATGTTCCGAACACAATGGCGCGATCCATTTCCTGATCGGAGGTTGTTTTGTTCAAATCAGTATCAAATTGGATCAATTTTAAAATGCATTCATTTTATTTTCGATTTGTCCAATTGAGTGTAAACAGTCTTACTTGGTAGATTTTGATATTTCAAAACTAATGAAACAATCAATTTTATGAATGGAGGTCATTTGGACTTCGTTGTAATTTCCTGACTCCGATATGCATGTTAGCACATTGATAGGTTGATCGCTTGATCGGATGATATTTAGATTATACAATATTTATATTTTAACCATTTTGATGTTCTGAATGCGATGGCGAAGTCCTTTCATCGACCGGAGGTCATTTGGACTGATTTCGGTGATGTTTGGCATCTCAGCCCATATTTGTGCTTTAAAGCATCCGAAGTTGATCAAATCCACTTATAAACTCGATTCGGCTTGTGTAGCATATGTGAAGGTCAACAACATCTTAATTTTGTAAATGCTTAAAAAAAATACTAATTAATGAAATATATATGTAATGAAATTTGATTTTTTGATTTCAATTATAAACATACCATATGCATTTTGATTTTGTAATTCCTTGATAAATATTAATTATTGAAATATATATTAATATAAAATTAAATAAAATACCAAATATCATTATAAAACACATATATAAAATATTTTTGCATAAATTAAACATTAAAGCATTAATTCATGAAAGAATTTTATACATAAGAAGAATATTTTATATATCTTTCTTAATAATCTTTGCAAAATAATTACACATGCACCAAATGCTTCTGAATAATAAATTTATGAGAATATAGACTAATATTATAAACTCTTATTTCATAATTATTTAATATATTTTTAATGAAGTTTTCAAAATAATAAGCTCAAATTTCTCTTTGTATAAAATTTGTATAATGGTAAATATTATATTGAACTATAACTTTGGAAATTATTATGAATTTAAAAGATATTTGCTTATCATCCCAATATAAATTATAGCAATCCTTCGAAGAAGGTTAATAATTTTGTTCACATTTAAATTAATAAAAATTGTGCTTATAATTTTCTCTATTCCCTAAACATTAAACTATTATTTGTGCAAATTGAAAAGTGGACCATCTCCTAAACTTATCATTGAATTATAATCAAATATAAATTTTATTAAATTAATTCGGTATTAAATATAATAAAATAAAAATAATTCTATTTAATTTCATAATTTCTACATTATTTATTTTGTATGTTAATACCAAGTTTTAAAGTATATGAGATTATTTTTATAGTTTAGCACTTTAACTAGTTAAATACAATTCATGTATTGTATATCTTTCTTTATATCTCTTTATTGCACTTATCTTTATATCTTTTTCAATAAAGTTTTTGTTCTTGTCAAATTGTTGATTTTACATCAATTAGTTTTGCACTTAGCAAATTAATTTTTTAATTTTATTATAATATTATTAATTTTTTATTCTTTTATATTTCTATATGCATGATTAAATTAAGTCACATATAATTTCATGATATTATTTTTCACAATTTATGAAATCCTATCTTAAATATTTTTTGGATAATTTATATATTTTATTTTTAGAATTTTTGGAATAAACTCTATATAATTAAAGTAACCTTAGATTTTAAAAAAGTAAAAATTCATCAATACCTTAACATGATTAACAACAAAGGTTTAGAAATTGAAAGACAGAATTCTAACTTTGAATGTACTCATTAATATTTAAACTACACAAAATTATGAGATAATAAAATGAGATCCTAATATTTGTAATTATATAATTTGTATATTAATTAATCAATGCCATATACAAAGTATATTTTTTTTATCTTGCAAATTGAAAACATCATTAAAAAATTATTAATTTAATATTTTGATTTAATAATCAATAACTTAATATGATCAACTAAATGATAATTATTTATAATAACTCATTAACATTTAGATTGCATAATATTATTAGTAACTTAATAGATAATTATTTCATCATAAATTTAGAAGTTGAAAGATAGATAGAATTCAATCTTTATATATACTCATTAATTTTTAAACAATACAAAATCATGAGATAACAAAATGATATCCTAATATTTATGAGATTTATAAAATTATTTATTTATGAAATCCTAATAAAAAATTAAATTTATTTTCACTTATAAATTTAGAATAATATAAATGATTATTAATTTAATATATTCTTAACTCATTATCTTAAAAGATCTTATATTTTACCAATTTTCATCTTATCATGCAAATATATTTTTAATGAAGCATTCAAAATAATAAGCTCAAATTTCTCTTTATATAAAATTTATATATAGTAAAATATTATATTGAATTATAACTTTGGATATTATTATGAATTTAAAAGATTTTTACTTATCATTCTAATATAAAAATATTTCAAAATATTTTATTAACCAAACTAATCATGTAATATGATATATACATTTGCAATTATCTAAAAAAATCGATTTTGTCATTGCAAATAAAAAATTATTTTAAAGAAAATTTTTATAGAGAATTTAATTCTTAAACTATTTTTTATTTTAAAATTATTATTCATGTGCACTTTGTGCACGTGCAATATTACTAGTATATATATTAGAAATTAGAAATATATATAAATAAAGTAGGAGAAAAATATCTCGTACATTCGAAGACCTATCATGCCTTAGGAGTCCTTATTAGGTGATTAGGTCCATTATAGGGTGGTGATTTGTATCTTTCGAGATAGTGCATCATTTTTTAATGTCGTACCCGATCATTTCAACAAGTACCCTTAAGATTTGTGTGGTGCCCCACATCTCAAAAATAAATATTATAATTACATAAAAATATATCTGCTTAAATTATTTGAAACATTCATCATATCACTTAATTTTTTTTATCTCACTTATGTTATAGAGGTTCAATTTGCCTAATTGAGTAACATGAAAGTTATATGAAATTGAGCAATAAAATAGTGAATACAAAAATTGTAATTCCAATATAAATTGAGAGATACTTCTAGGATTGTAAATCTAATTTTGATAAATATTAAAAGTTTGAGATGATAATTTATCATTCTTGCCACATTATTTTCTTAAACATTTTCAAACTGATCACTTTCGTTTGAGCAAAAGCAATGCTAGATAATTTATGAAATCTCATATTCTATGAAAAACTTAATATACTTATTTTACTTCAAAATTCAAGAAATATCTCTTCATATGAAGCTTTCAAAGTCATTACAATTTTTCTAAGTCAACATTTGCATTCTTAGTGAATTGTTTAGCAAATATTTTGTAGCTTTCTCCTCACTTAGAGAATTCTTCAGATAAACATATTTTTCATTCGAAGAAATTGCTAAATCCATATTTTCTTTAAATTTTTTTCAACTTTATGATTAAGTTACTATTATTTTCAACTAAATTATGTTGATTATTCACCAAGAAAAGATATTTGTTAAAATGTCTTATATATAATATGGTGGCATTTGAAGCAAATGTTCATGCAAGGCACCAAAATGATGGGTAGGATAAGAATAGAAGCAATTGAGTTAAACTTGTTCTCGATAATTAGATATTTATATTGTCAATAATTGCTATCATTCTTCATACAAAGAAAGGAAGACTTGCCTCTCTTATAACATAATCCAATTTTTTATCAATGGATAAAAATAGGACTATTTATTTTTTTCCATAACTTATCTCCTTACCAACACCTCCTAAATCCACTGAACAATAACCTCCTTCCAATACTAGAATCTCATCCAAAGGATTTTGCCTATCTATTAGCCCCAACTTCCACTAATATCTAGATGTTTTAAATTATATTACTAAAAAATAGAGTCACGTAGAGCACCAAATAAAAAAATATTCATTTAACAAAATAAAAATTAAATTAAATTTTTGAAAGATAAATTAAGCCCACTATGATTATTTAGCTTGATCGATGTTTGTCTTAATAGATTTTTTATGTATAATAAACACAATCAAAGTATTATTTGTTCATATGCATAAAAGGTTCTCACTTCATTAGTCAAGCAAAACAACATGAACTTACTTTTGAAAATAATGCATGACAGCTATCATTTGATTAACTTTCTTAATCTTTGATATATTTTGATATACAATCCTTAAAGCTTTTATTGAAATTATGAACCAAAATTTAGTTCAAATTGCACCTCTTTTTTTTTTCTCCCAAAGAAAAATAGTAGAAGAAGCAACTTTAGTAAAAGATTTTGACATCAACTGACTTAAAACTATAAAAATTGAGAACCTTGGCTACCTCAAGGTAGAATGGAAGGCACAAGCCATGTCTTCAATTATCATAATTAAAACACAATCAACCTTCTTTAAAGAGTTTTGGAACTCATCAACTTCATCATCTTGGACTATCAAATCTTTCTCAAACTCATCTCTTGATATAATAACTTTACATTGTACATTATCACAAATGATGGAAATCTCTAATATGTTATAAATAAGTTTTTTTTAACTATTTTAGAGAGTATTGACCATCCAAGAAATAAAAAAAAAGATTAAAAGTGCATTGAAGGATGAGTTAGCGAAGGCTAAGAGAGAATATGTAGAGAAATAAATGAAGAATAAAGAAAACTATTAGAAATGAAAGTCATGACAATTCAATCTGTGAGTTGTACTCAAGAATGATTGTTTCAACATACACAGTTTTAAATCCAATGATGAATGAATCTTAACCATGGCTGATTTGATTATAAAATATATGAAAAGTTTTAACGTTAATAGTTTCCAATACTCATAACCATAAAAAGAACAAAGGCTTAATATTTTTTTCCAAATTCAAAACTCTGGATTTACCATAACATTGTCATTCACTTTCTCTATTATCGACATTAACATGTTCGACTACCGACTCCAGTAGCTAGGGTTGGAAATCTGACTTCAGCATTCAAACTAATCCAAGCATGAAGTGAACTCGAGGGTTCATCAGATTGTGTCAGGATAGTTCAATTCCATTTCAAATTGGTTGCATTCATTTTTTTTCTCATATTTAATAGTTCTTTGCTTACCACCTTCATATCTTATCCTACCTTGATTTTTAACTTTAGTTTGATATCCCCCAAAATTATAAGTTATAAAAAATTATTCATTCACAACCACCATCAAACTTTTCTCAATAATAATTAAAAAATCATAGGCAAAAAATATAATTTTGAGAATATTAAAAAAAAACTAAAATTCAACAAACAAAATCAATAATAAATAAACTAAAGCTATAAGTATAACCTAATTTTTGCAATACATTGATATTTTTAGTTATTGATATTCGTTGTTACTAATATTTGATATATATGAACAACATATATAATTCCTATGATAACAATATAGAGATTGTTGAACCCTGACATGACTAAATGACTTATCAGCAATAGAAATGTTGGACATAGATGAAAGTTGGGTTAAAAAATGACAAGTGAATCTTATATTTTGTCGAGTTATGCTATAAATAGGTGTCCTATTTTTATTTGTTAAGTTGATTAAATTTGTGTGGTGCCATGGACACATATCATCACCTAGTCATATCAATAATTAGTGATAAAGGGATATATGCATGTGAGAGTATGATGTCTTAATAAAAGTGTAGGAGTCTTCGCTTCCCATTGAATTTCCTCTTCTCTATTAATTTTTCTTGCAAATTTTTTTCTTAGCAACATCCCTCCTCTTCTTGAATCTACTAAAGTAATCAACAAACTCAGTGATCATTATTTATCCGTTATCAATGGTGATCAATATTGAATAAGAGTTTTAGCACTTTAGGAGCTTTCGTGATAAATAACAAATCTTAAGCTGATTTTATTTCATGAACTTTGCTTGCATCACTTCACCTTCTCTATAATCGCTAGCATCATTTCACCATCTTTATAATAATTTATAATGTACTTCACTCATCAATATTTTAAAAAAATAATCAAATGTGTAAATATCTTCTTTTTTTCATTGATTAGGATTTAATTCATTGATTATCAAAATCTTTGAACATGCTTCTTTGCTGATGCTTAGATTATCTATATGTAATCAAGCTCATGTTAGTTTATTCTGGATAGAATAATTTTGAGATCATTAAAGTTTTAGGTTCTTAAGATATTCTTTCAACTACTTATCTTATAGACTACATGCACCATTTGTTAGCATTTCTTTGGCAATGTAAGGTCCTTTTCAATTAGACTAGGATGGCTTCATATTTGAATGCTTTCTTGATACTTCTTTTTCTAAAAATAATATCTTTAAGCATTATATTGTCATTGTTTTCCAGTATTTTTACCAGAGAATTAATTGCTAAAAGTTTTTTAGTTTATGTATGAAAATCTTTTTTTTACTATTCAATTTATTGAAACTTCACCTATCTTTTGGCAATCATGAGTAATGTATTGAATCTATATAGCAATTTGATGTCATTTTTTATTGGTATAGGATATAAATTCCACATAGGAGTTTATGTTCTTATATCTACTATTGCTTTTAGCGTGTTTCTATGATATACTGGAATTTTATTACATAAAACTTTTTCAAGATGAATTCTTTGATCTATTTTCTCAAATATTTTTGACAATCAAGTCTTTGATATAATATGATTAATAATATAATTTATGAAAGTTAATTTCTTGTAGATACATGCTGACGAATTTGCTCAATGCTAATTTGGGACAATTAGCATTAAAAAGCAAAAGCAATAATAACTTTAACTAGAACTTCTGTTTCATCTTATTGCTGTAAAACTTGTGTCTTTGAGCTACTGATTGCTTGACTATAAACAAAACACATTTTGTCTTTATTTGGATTGACTGAAAGTGATGTGAAATGAAATGTTATTTTGTGAGCTTGATTTTATCTCTTATCCTTTGTCTTTCGCACCGATCGAGCTCGATGGTGATCTCATTAAGGGGTTGCAAGGGGCAGTGCTCCCAAAAAATTTTATTTTATTTTTGGTGTGTAGCACCTCAGCATTGGAACATAAGATCTTAGCTTAAGGAACAAAGAAGGCAGCGTCTTGTCACTGGATTTGCATTAGGGAGAGAGAGGGGATAGTGCCTCGATGCTAGGATCAGTGAACTAAAGACAAAATGTCAGAGAAACTAGTGCCTGGGAGCTATAAAGTAGTATTACAGCGCCAAAACTAAAAGCTTCGAGGACAACGGCATCAACGCTAAGGTCTTAGCACTATGAGTTAGGAGACTTCATATTTAGGTAATTTTTTCTGCAGTTTTGAATGATTTTTCTCTGAGTCTCTTGTGTGTAAAATGAAGAGAGTGTAGAGTGAGAAGTGAAGAGACTTGATAAGTATAATATGTACTATTCTCTCATTGATTTTTCTTTCATAGTGGATTCTTGGTGGTGTGGCTCCATGATTTTTTTTTCATTCTCAGATTTTTTTTCACATTAAATCTTGTATTTTCTGTGTGATTTCTTTTATTTTGGTTTCATTTATTTTGTGTATGCTCTGAAACACTCAAATTGGTTTTTCCACACATACTATGTGAATGATCTCCCAACAATAACATGAAATCCTAATAATTTCTTGATTGATTATGTAGTTGAAGCCCTTGATTTGAGCATTTAATTTTTTTTGCATCTTTCAATCAATTCATAGCATCTAAGCACAACCTTTTTAATTTCTAGAGAACATTGATCCTAAATTTATAATTGTAATTTTTTTTATTTTTCTCATATTTTAGGATTATTATATGAAGATTTTGAATGGAGTGTGAAAGAAGGTCAATTAACTGAGTTGAATGGATTTTAGGCATTTTGAGTATTATGTGATTACTTGGTGAAAGTGTTTGGGAATTGAAAAAGTAACTATAGATCAATAGAGAATAAGAGAATGCAAAAGTACTCAAATAAAATGCAAGAAAGTAATAATGAAATCACTTCTTACTTATGAGGGGAACTATAGCCACCAAGCTAAGTGCATTAGCTGTCATAAAAGATGTGAGCAAATACATGTCATTGTTAACCAGAGAAGTGAGGTAATCAAATGACCTCCTTAGGACTATCTAAAGCCTCGTATTCCAGGATATCCAAACCAAACACTTGCTATCTTAAATACATATTGCTGTATACATGACTATAAAGATGAAAAACTATGCAAAGATTGTAATTTCTTTAATTAATTCATTTAGACATATGAATGAAAGCCATATCCAAATTCTAATATAAAAATACATAAGAATGAAACCAAATAAGTTTGTCATTATTAAACTGGGATGTGAGGTAATCAAATGACCTCCTTCTAACTAAAGCCTCGATTCTGGATGTCCAGACTATATACCATTATTATTCAAATTTATGTAAATCTGTATATGAATCATAAGAAAGAGAGATTTATTTAATATGCTTAAGATATAAACACATGAAAATCTTATGTATATACATAACTATCAACAGTCTAAATATTATAATTGATTTATAAACTTTGAAAAATAGTTTTGAATTTACTAATGATAATAGCCACACATATATTTTAATTAAACCAACACATGCAAGCTTACATAAACAAAATTCATTTGATTTATTTAAATTTGAATGCATAAATGCATGAAATCAAATAGCATACAACATTTAATGTGCTTAGAAAGAAAAAACTAAACATAACCACATGGTTCATTTAATTAAACTAATTCCTAAGGACAATCACATTAAATAAACCCATTTAAAGAAAACCAAAGTTTCTTTATTAATTCATGCCTTGAAATTTTGATTAAGTTTAATAAAGAGAAGAATTTTTTTGCTACTTTAATTCCATTCACATATTGGTGAACTTAATTGGTTTAAGAAAAGATAATTAAGTGGATTTTATGAGTTAAATAAGTTGGCTTCTTAATTAAATCAATTAATAACCCTTACTTATGCTTCTTCAATTTGATTAACCACTTAATTATGAGCCACAAATGATGTGAATAAGTGAGAAAATAAAATTACAATACTCCTACAATGACCTAATGCAAATGGCTCATGATTAAGAGTTAATTAAATTAAAGATCCTAATTAAGTACTTTTATGATTTTCCCACACTTATGGAAAAATCATAATTTTCCTAAAAGTATTTATGTTATTAAACACATAAAGAGGAACCCTTAATTCCATTGTTAACTATCTGTTGTGATAATGATTTTGATTTGATTAAGTAAGCCACTTAATTAACTAATTAATCTCTTAATTAATGTCATTTTAATTAATTTTCCTTTAAAGAGAAATGGACTTAGGAAAAGAGGTTAGGAAAGAGGTCCTAACTCCATTCTTCTACCCATTCACTGTGCAATAGTGATTAGTGCACTTAGTTAATTTTTACTATTTGGGAGGTTAATTAATCAATTAAATTAATTAAGAGAGTGATTAGGACTTAAATAGTCAATTATCCTAATTAACCAAGCAATAAATCCAAAAAAATTATGGGAGGTCGAAGTCATCCCATTAAACTAACACACAAGGTTTGGGATTAATTACTCAAGTAATTAAGGGATAATTAAGCTAATTAAGTTTATAATTAAATCTTAATTAAACCTTAATTACCATTCAAAGTTAATTGAGATTAATTTTAAGTGATTCTCCTCTAAAATACCTTCAAAATCAGTATTTATTTTTACTTTTTAGATTTTTCTATAATTTGTTATAAATTTCTAAAGATTCAATCATTAAATCCATCAATTAAGCCTAATCCCATTGACGCCAAGTAGACTACTAATGTGGCGCACTATCTACGTAGTGCCACGATTGGTTACTTAAAGCTGTCCGATGCGGCACCCACATGGCGGTAATGGACACACTTTCTTATCCGCTGTCCGATCTAAGATCAGATGGTCAGGATCAACCCCATGATTTTAATAGGATTGAATTGGATTTTATCAAATAATCATGATTGTTTGTTTTGATCATGTGAAATGGACGGTGTGTGATCCATTGTCTCCCGAGCAATGGGAGACATCGTCACCTTCCATAGCCCGATTTGAGCTCACCCGAGCTCGAATCGATTCGAGATTCAACCCAAACCATCACGAGGTAGATATGAAGGGATCTACCGGTCGGATTTGCGTGACATACAAATGTTCTTTAAAAAGGCCCAAACATTTTTCACCAAAAGTTCAGTTTAATGGAATTACCTCACCGGAGCTCAAGACCGGTGGCGCAATCGATTGAGGTAGCTGTGTCTAGTGGAGACAAAGCCCTGTTGAGTAGCACAGGTGTTGATTCCTCATTGTTTGCTCTATGGGCCACGAACCGATGAAATGCAAGTACACATTGATCAAAGTCATACCTTCGGTGGTCGGGGAGCTTGGGAGATGATTTGTTCATGTTCGATAGAGGTAGTGGAAGCCGTGGGTGAAATTAATTTTAGTTCGATGGAGATTTGAGAGAGTTGGGTTAGAAATGAGGTTGCCCTATTTCAAAATAATAATTCTAATGTTAGGACACCTTGGGAGACTTGGGGAGAGCTCTGGCGATTTCGAAATGGTGATATTTTGGATCGAAATGTGGGGGGTATATCTCACCCCCCACCCCCAACCCCCCTCTTGGGTCAAACAGATGGGATTCAATCCCTATTTATTAAATTTTCACCCAAGTAGATAGTGTAGTAAACATCATCAAAGGCTTCTCTTATGAAAAATATATTTTATGCTAAATATTTAATTAATTAAAAATTAGGTATAAAGCTATTTACAAATAATTAAGCTAGAGATCAATTATATATTGAATTTAATGTATAAAGTTAATGAATATTTAGTTTAAAGTAGAACATGGACTGAACTGAAATGGCCTCTATTTTAGGATTTAGAGAGTAGACATCTTGAGTTGAAGCTCTTTTATACTAACATTAATGAATTACATATTGTCTTGGATTTTACTTGAACTAAAAACAAAATTAGGTTAATCATAAAAAGAGTGAATAAAAAGATTAAAAAAATAATACAACGATCAACTTTGTAAAGAATATATGAAGAATAAAAAACATCTTTCACATTCTTTGACAATTTGACAATAAAATAAGCAATCCAATATAAAATACATATCAAAATACAAGGTCTTTATAAGATATAAGTAATCTAATAGAAAGTAACACAAACAAAAAGACATATCATGAAATTGAAAATAACATAATACATAGAGAGTAAAATAAGCAAAATTGGGCTTCAAAATTAGCGATGGGCGTGTCCCTTTATATTTGCTCAATTTCTCATGTATAAAATGAGATTGCTAAGACATATATTGGTTTTTTTTTCTGAAATAATTTTGATTTTCACAAATATGTTCTTAGAAGAATGTGTTGAGAAGAGATCCCATGTCCATGGAGGCTACACACGTACTCACCAACATTAACAGGACTAGCAATTGGTTAATATTAGGTTACAACAAACATGTTTAAGCATTAAATTTTTTATTAAGTTAAAAATATTTAAATTTATAATTTATTTACACATATTATTATTTTCTTAAGGAGTATATGTGATTGAAATATATTTAGAGTCAAACTTTAATAGTGAGCTCTTGGATCTTCTGAATAGTTAGAATTAAATCTACAAAATGTAGTAAGAAGGTATTGGAAGGGTAGGATTTATGAGTTAGTTTTGTAGGTTTTGTTCTTTTACTTTTGATGGATCAAATATAATAGATGAATTAATAAGAAAGTTGGTGGTTGTATTCAACCAAGAAATGGAAGCCAATATGACTACATGAATAGAAGCTAGAATGACTGCACTGCTCTGAGTGATTACGACTAGGTCAACAATCTATGAAATAGAAGGACAAAGACATAAAAAAAAGATTAGTTAGAATTTGTAAGAGTATCTAGGTCTTCATGCATTGATCAACTTTGAGTTATTCAGAATTAGAACTATTTTGTATTACTTTTAAGTTTTTGTATGTTGACTTAAACATTACCTTCCTCTAAGTAGGGCTATAAAAAAAGGATGTTGTTCACAAGACATGCTCGTCATTTTATATATGTATGCATGTATGTATGTATGTATGTATGTATGTATGTATGTATGTATGTGTATGTATGTATGTATATGTATATATGTATGTATGCATATATGTATAGAAATATAGACACACATCATAACTGGGTGGTTAGAGCTTTTCCCATGCAAAAATGAGGCCCACATTCAAATCTTAAAGCCTTCACATTTTTCCAAAAATTTTTTGCTTATTCGAACACGAGTTTGTTGACCTCACTTTTGGGAGTGAGCTCTCAACTTTCTCATCATAGATCTAGGACTCTTGTAGACACTAAGAGCTCCTTAGTCTTAAAACACTTCTAGTGAGCATGTGAACACTTAACCTAAGCCTAGAGACTTAGAAGAGTTAACTATAGGAAGAGATTATGTCTCAGGGATTTAGGAAGATTTGCTTACCCTATAACCTTAAACCCAATCTTTGCTTCCTCCTTCCAAATCAAACCCCAATTCAAATTCAAAATCCAATCCCAAATCAAATAATTGAAACCCATGATTAAATTCAAATTCCAAATCCTTTCCTAAGCTCTTTGATTTTATCTTATGGACTTAGCCTTAATCAAATTCAAATCAACCCCAAATTTTCTCAAGACCATAAATCCAATCTCAAATCAAATCCCAACCCAAATCATAAATCAAATCCAACTCCAAATGATAGAAACCCATGATTGAATTCAAACTCCAAAACCACATTCTAAGCCATATGAACCATTTTCATATGCTTAACCAAAACCTCCTTCAAACCAAATCAAAATTGGTTGATTTGTTTATAAATCAATCATTCATTCATTTATATTTACAAATATAAATGAAATCTAAATTCAAACCAGTCAAATCAAATCAAACTAAATTAAATGAAACCAAGACCTTTCTTAAGCCCTATGGACTTACCTCCATAAGCTTAACCAAATCTCAATCCAAAATAATCCAAACTCAATTGGTTTCTTTATAAATCAATCATTCCATCATTTATATTCAAAAATATAAATGAAATCTAAATTGAAATCATTCAAATCAAATCAGACTAAACCAACCCAAATCAATTCCCTAGTTAAGCCCTTTTGACCTACATCCCTCAATTTGATCAAATTTGCTTCCAAATCACTCCAAACTCAAGTGATTTTCTGATATCTTCATTTATATTCATAAATATAAATAAAATATAAATCTAAATGAGCCAAAATCAAATCTAAGCCAAATTAATCAAACCTAGTTGAACTAAAATATCCCAAATCATCATATGAACCTAAACTAAGTCTTAGTTTGACCTAATTTGACCAATTGGTCAACCCAACCCAACATAACCCAAATAAACCCATTTTGACCAAATTAAGCCAAATCACCCAAAACCACCTTATAGAACCTTGGTGGCTAACCTAACTGACCTAAATGGACCCTAGGTCAGCTCAAACCAGCCCAAGTCCATGTGGGACCCCACCCAAGGAAATTGACCATTGGACAAGCTCATTTGCATTAGATTCTTTTCATAAGAGGCAAAGTCCACTTTGCCTCTCCCATGACAACCCTCCACTTGCTAAATGAGGCATTCCTAGACTCCCCTAGCTTGATCTAAGCCACCTAGCACTTGCCATGGACCAAAGGAAGCAAGCCAAGCCATTCCCTCTCATGGCTGAACCCAATGGATGCAAGGAAGGAAAATCAGCACACAATCTCCCTATATCAAGCCTTGAGACTCCTGTCACCACTTCCTCCACTCTTAGTGTGCCATATGGAGCTAACGTGAACCCTTTGACAACCTGACGGTGGCGAATTAGCGGATTTTCAAGGATGAATCCCATCCGTCCATCAAGTGCAATTGAAGGATTTACCCCCTCAATTCAAGCAGGAAAAACACCATTCACTTTGTGTGAGTTCCTAAGGAGTTTTTGAAATTCTAGAGAGCCTCCCCAAAGCCTCCCCGAGCTCCCTCGATTGACATTTCTCCTTCCCGAGCAAAGCCAAAATAAGACAACCTCCTTCCGAGCAAAACTCAACCTCTACTTGATCAAATACCAATTCCTTGTACCCACACCATCCTCTCACTTAAGAATCATCTCCAATCTTACGATCCGAGACTAGAGTTGATCAAAGTTGAGGCCCCTATGTGCATGACTTGATCGACCGAGAGCTCTACACCAAATCAAAGCTTCTCTCAGGCTCAAATGTGCACCTGTCGATCCCACTATTGAAGCTCTAGTGGTAATTTTCTAAAACCAAGCCTTGTATGGAAAATCATTTGGTCTTTTATGAAGCAAATTCAAATATCATGCATTTTTAGCAGTTGGATGTCTGCGCCTCCCCACCCCGAAGGTGTGATCAATTTGGGGGCAATTCGAGCTCGAGTGAGCTCGAATCGAATGGGGAAAGATGAACGACATCCATCTTTTGCCACTCATGAACAGGACGAATCATGGACCGTCCATTCCACATGATTGAAATGGATGGTCATGATCTAATCCAATGTTAGATTCCCTTATTCCTTTTACGATGGATAGAATCATGGTCATCCGATCTTAGATCGGATGGTCTGCAGAGTTTGGACGTCCACCGCAATTCAAGTCAGCAGCGGATGTGACAACTAAAATATATCAATCCCCAAGCGTGGAAAAGCAGCGTCCGTGGCCCAACTGGATTAAGGCTTTAATTAGGCTTAAATAATATATTTTTAAGGCTGAAATTTCTAAAAATCATAACTAATCCTATAAAAATAAAAAAATACAAACTTAGGCTCATTTTAAAGAAATTTCAGAGTAGAACCTAGAAAAATTATTATTAATTAATTTTGAATAGTGACTTTGGCTCAATTAAGATTTAATTAGAAATCTAATTATCTTAATTACTCCTTAATTATTCACTCAATTAATCTTAAATTTTTGTGGATGTATAGGGGGATGACCTCTGCCATTTTTTGGAATTTTATTAGTTGCTTAATTAGAAAATCAATTAATTAAGCTTTAATCACTCTCTTAATTTAATTAGCAATAATTAATGAATGAATAGTGACTTAATTAATTATTTAAGCCTAATTACTTATGTCGAACAATAAGGGAGCTTAGGAAATGTGATTGAGATTATTTTTTTCTAATTCATTTCCTAAGTTTTCTTTACTTTTTGAATCAAATTAATTAATGATTAAATAAGTAATTAATTTCTTAATTAATTAATTAATCCTCAAGATAAAATTAGAGCTTAAGTAATCAAATATAGGACTTAGGTATTGAGATTAAGGCCTCTTTCTTGATATCTTTTCTTAAGTTAATTTTATTTCATTAATTGAACTTGCTTCATGCTTAACCAAATGGATTAATGAGCTTAATTAACTCAATCTAAAATCTATTCAGATCTAATCACCTTTAATCAATTTTGGGTAGCCGTTTAGATATTTAATAGTCTAAAGGAATTTAATGAAATTATGGTTAGCTTATATGTGCAAGAGAAATATAAAAGTTATTAATTAAATCCTTTAAGCCTAATAAACTATTAATCATGAGCCAATTGCATTAGGCTCCTTTCATTTCTTAGGAGCATTGTTAATTTATTTTTCATGTGGTTGCATATCATATTGGCTAATTATTAATTAATTAATTAACTTAAGGTGATGTAGGTAAGGGTTAATTAATTAACTTAATTCATACCCTAACCTAATTAAGACATAAAATTGACTAAATTACTCTTCATTAAACTAAATTAACTCACACATGGGGAATGGGATTAGGATTAGCAAACCTCTTTTACATTTCCTTAAATCAAATCAAGATTGAAAATGAAATGGCATTAAAGAACTTTGGTTTATTTTAAATAATCTTATTTAGTTTGATTGTCCTTGGGAGTTAATTGATTTGAATGAAATCACATGCTTGTGTTATTTATTTCCTTCCATTCATGCTAAATATTGTATGCCACTTGTACTCATGCATTCATGTCTTTCAAATTAATCAAATAAAAATGATTTCCTTTATGTCAAATTGCATGTGTTGATTTAAATTAAAAATATGTGTGGCTAGTATCACTATTAAATCTCAAATATATTTTCAAAAGTTTATTAATGAATGAATATACATATGTATTGTAATTTTAGTTACAAATGCATAGGAATTGCAAGTGAATATAAATTTAGTGTATGAAATAAAGTCTCTTCCATACATTCATGTGTTGATTTGTATAAGTAAGAATGTTAGTGGTATATTAGTCTGGACATTCTAGGGATGCACGACTTTAAGTAGCCCTAAGGAGGTACTTATCTCGTTCCCTTGGTGCAAAATAATGGTGACATACCAGCTTGATTTCATTCTTATGCATTTGAACATTAGAATCTAGATAGAGGTTTAATTCATTTACATAAAATAAATCAATCAAATTAAAATCTAATTTTTGCATGGCTTTCTATTATTGTAGTTGTTTATACATCCACATGTGTCTAAGGATAGCGATATATTAGTCTAGACATTCCAGGGATGCACGACTTTAACTAGCCCCAAGGAGGTTCCTACCTCGTTCCCTTAGTGCAGAACAATGACAACGTACTTGCTTAAAACTTTTATACATATGGATGTATACTTAGCGAATGAAACAAAACCCTTATTTTTATTAAAAATACATGCATTCATACTTTTTTTATTTGGTTGAGTTGATTAATCATGTGATTTAAGGTTCTTTCCTTATGCATTTGCATAAGAATTTAAATAAAGCTTTAAATTAATATGACAAAATCATTCAACCAAATGAAATGTCAATTCTAAATACATTTACTCACATTCATCATTTAAGTGTGCTAAGATACAAATTGCATGTATAGCTATGCTTAGGATTTAATCATATGCATGACATACATGATGGAAAGAAATGAACAAACATGTGTTATGTGATAGTAATTTGTTCTAACTAACCTTAATATGCATTTCTTATTGAATGAGTTTATTTAAAGTAAACTTAAACTTAGGATTAATTAAAACATGTAATAAGTCATTCACTAAAGGGAATTGATTAATTAATTTGCTTTAGATGTGACTTAAAGTAGGGATAAAAGAGTGATCCTCTCTTTTTCTCTTCATAACACTTATTTTATAAGTGCAGTTAGATTTACTTTTTCATTATTTTAATGTAATTATCAATTAGGAATTTGGTTAAGTGTTATGGGAGTTAATGATGAACATTGGCCAGAAGGTTTGTTCTTAGGGTGCCATGTGATGCCTAAAAGCCTACCAAATCAAATGGAAGAAATCAAATGAAGGAATGGAGGGAGCATGAAGACTTGAAGATCTCCCATAACACTTATCATTTTGTAACTTGTAATTATTCTTTCATATACTGGGATGTATAAGGGTAGAGCTCGGCTATCCATTTCTTTTTCAAGTTATGCATACACGGCAAACTATTCTTTCACATTGAGGTTATAAATTGTTTGATGATTTATTTATATTGTGGAATAGAAATTACATGTATTTTTATAGTTTCTTCATATATGATTATTTAATGTATGGCCTAGATGCAATTTAATGTATGGCCTGTGTCAAAAATAAAGAGTCAAAATCAAATAAAATTTGATAAGATTTTCATTAGACTATGTCATTATTCATACCACTCATGCTCTAATCTCATAAGGAGTGGGTTTAATTTAGTTTCTTTTCTAAATAATAACAACCTAACCATCTTGGAAAAATCAGACTACATTATTTTTAAACTAATTATTAACATGGGGGTTATAAACCTCTAATTTACCTCTCTTGTGGAAAATAACATACCACTTTGCCTTTCACTCTTTTACTAAAATCTTATTTAGATCATTTTGTTTCCTTTGGGGTTAAATTCTCTCTTAGGCATTTTCATGTATTGTAATGTGTAATTATAAGTTCTAGATTTCTAATAAAATTTTAACTCAAATATATAATTCTTCAATTTCAAACATATAAAAAACTTCTAGGATAATTTGGGTATATTTTTAGTATGAGTATCCATCATCTCATTGTCTTGACAATAAGCCTCTTTTAATCTATCCCATTTGTTCAAATATAACCAATTTATTGATAATTTATCTTTGAATTCTTTGGAACCACAATTTACTTTAATCAAGTATTCTAAGGAATTCACCTTCCTTATGATGTAATTAACTAGGGGGCTTGCTTCATAGGGCTTTTAGAACGGTTTAAATAAACTCTATTTTATTCATCCATATAAGTAGGAAAAATCTACATCATTAAAGACCCATTACCTTGTCCTTATTGTGATTGGGTTCATTAGTAGTGATTTCTATCTTTGAGATAGTACTATTCCTTAATATTACCTTCCTTATGATTAAATTACTAGGGGCTTCTATTAGAACCAGTTTAAATAAACCCTACTTTATTCATCCATGTAAAGTGGGGAAAAATCTCATCTTGAAATCCACTAAAAATTAAAATTTCAATGCTTGTAATCTTATTTGATTACCATAAAGTGTTTCTATGCATTCTTTCCATGAGGAATGAAATCCACTAAAAATAAAATTTATGTTAACCTTTTAAATTTTTTCAAAGAATTTTAACATCTTCCTTTAATTTGCTAAAATATAAAGATTACAACTCATGGTTGACACAATCAAGCATGCCATCTCAATAAGGCCAATGTTTTCTTAAACACCATTATTCTCAATAACATTAATACTCATTGACATCAATGATAATAAATGATGTGGATAGTAAGGTCCAAAACTATTGATATCTGCTTATCCAAAATGTTAAACTAATGCCCATTCATCGATAAGAATGACATTTCCCATTGCTAATTTAGTATTTTTGCTCTCTATTAATAATTAGACTAACACTCATCATAAACAGATACTAAATAAATTCATTTCTTTAAGACTAAATGCTTACTTATCCATAATAATGCCAATGAATGCTATTAACAACATGAGATAAACATCGTACTAATGCAAACCTTCTCCATCATGATATAGCTAATATCTGTTTACTATAAGTGCCACCATTGTTGATAAGATTGACTCTTTTGCTCACAAGATTGATGTTTGTTGTTGATACAAAGCTAGCATCTGTTATCACTAGTAAAGGGACACTAACTATCAGAAAGCAAAATCTTAGACCAATTAATAAGCTCTAAGTCAACTCATAATTTTTATCATATATGAACACGGGCATCTCAATATTTATTTATCGAGGTATATTATTCATTCATAGGATCATTTATCATATGCTTTTGTGAAAGTCTATAATATGACAAGGATATAAAGACCATGTATCAAACTAAAATATTTCAATTGATTAATTAATTAACATAAGGTGATGTAGGTAAGGGTTAATTAATTAACTTAATTCATACCCTAACCTAATTAAGACATAAAATTGACTAAATTACTCTTCATTAAACTAAATTAACTCACACATGGGGAATGGGATTAGGATTAGCAAACCTCTTTTACATTTCCTTAAATCAAATCAAGATTGAAAATGAAATGGCATTAAAGAACTTTGGTTTATTTTAAATAATCTTATTTAGTTTGATTGTCCTTGGGAGTTAATTGATTTGAATGAAATCACATGCTTGTGTTATTTTATTTCCTTCCATTCATGCTAAATATTGTATGCCACTTGTACACATGCATTCATGTCTTTCAAATTAATCAAATAAAAAATGATTTCCTTTGTCAAATTGCATGTGTTGATTTAAATTAAAATATGTGTGGCTAGTATCACTATTAAATCTCAAATATATTTTCAAAGTTTATTAATGAATGAATATACATATGTATTGTAATTTTAGTTACAAATGCATAGGAATTAGTGAATATAAATTTAGTGTATGAAATAAAGTCTCTTCCATACATTCATGTGTTGATTTGTATAAGTAAGAATGTTAGTGGTATATTAGTAGACATTCTAGGGATGCGACTTTAAGTAGCCTGAGGTACTTATCTCGTTCCCTTGGTGCAAAATAATGGTGACATACCAACTTGATTTCATTCTTATGCATTTAAACATTAGAATCTAGATAGAGGTTTAATTCATTTACATAAAATAAATCAATCAAATTAAAATCTAATTTTTGCATGGCTATTATTGTAGTTGTTTATACATCCACATGTGTCTAAGGATAGCGATATATTAGTCCCATTCAGGATGCGACTTTAACTAGCCCCAAGGAGGTTCCTACCTCGTTCCTTAGTCTGAGAACATGCTTACGTACTTGCTTAAAACTTTTATACATATGGATGTGTACTTAGTGAATGAAACAAAACCCTTATTTTTATTAAAATACATGCATTCATACTTTTTTATTTGGTTGAGTTGATTAATCATGTGATTTAAGGTTCTTTCCTTATGCATTTGCATAAGAATTTATATAAAGCTTTAAATTAATATGACAAAATCATTCAACCAAATGAAATGTCAATTAAATACATTTACTCACATTCATCATTTAATTGTGCTAAGATACAAATTGCATGTATAGCTATGCTTAGATTTAATCATATGCATGACATACATGATGGAAAGAAATGAACAAACATGTGTTATGTGATAGTAATTTGTTAACTAACCTTAAGATATGCATTTCTTATTGAATGAGTTTATTTAAAGTAAACTTAAACTTAGGATTAATTAAAACATGTAATAAGTCATTCACTAAAGGGAATTGATTAATTAATTTGCTTTAGATGTGACTTAAAGTAGGGATAAAAGAGTGATCCTCTCTTTTTTTTCTCTTCATAACACTTATTTTATAAGTGTAGTTAGATTTACTTTTTCATTATTTTAATGTAATTATCAATTAGGAATTTGGTTAAGTGTTATGGGAGTTAATGATGAACATTGGCCAAAAGGTTTGTTCTTAGGGTGCCATGTGATGCCTAAAAGCCTACCAAATCAAATGGAAGTAATCAAATGAAGGAATGGAGGGAGCATGAAGACTTGAAGATCTCCCATAACACTTATCATTTTGTAACTTGTAATTATTCTTTCATATACTGGGATGTATAAGGGTAGAGCTCGGCTATCCATTTCTTTTTCAAGTTGTACGACAGTACACGACAGCACCGGCCTATTATTCTTTCACATTGAGGTTATAAATTGTTTGATGATTTGTTTATATTGTGGAATAGAAATTACATGTATTTTTTTTAGTTTCTTCATATATGATGATTTAATGTATGGCCTAGATGCGATTAGTCTCTTAAGATAAAAATAAATTTTTTACCCAACTACAACTCATAACTAAACTTCTAAAATTACTCATAACCTCACATAAAGCTTAGGCATTAAATCAAGATAATAAAATATTTAGCAACCCTTTAGTTGAATGTTGAATGCTTAATATCATGCATATCATTTTATTTCACTCTTGCTAAGAGAGGGTTTCCATCTTTGCCAGATAGAATAAGGGCTTAACCTTTGAGAGCCTATGATGAAAAATATCTCTTTCTCTTTTGATTTAGTCCATAATCAACTTCATCATACATTTAAGCATATAAAATCCTATAGCCTATGTCAAAAATAAAGAGTCAAAATCAAATAAAATTTGATAAGATTTTCATTAGACTATGTCATTATTCATACCACTCATGCTCTAATCTCATAAGGAGTGGGTTTAAGGATTTTAGTTTCTTTTCTAAATAATAACAACCTAACCATCTTGCAAAAATCATAAGACTTGCCTACATTATTTTAAAACATAGGAGGTGTTAGCTAGCTGCCACTCCGGGCGGTTATAAGTTCTGCAGTCAGGTAATTTACCCTCTCTTGTGGAGGAAAATAACATACCCACTTTTGCCTTAGATTTAGGTCATTCTTTGGCCCTCACTAAAGCTCCCTAGATTTAAGATCTGAGGTTGTTGTTTCCTTTTGGGGTTACAAGCATAAAACCTCACCTCTTAGGCATTTTCATAATATTGTAATGTGTAATTATAAGTTCTAGATTTCTAATAAAATTTCAACTCAAATATATAATTCTCCTCAATTTCAAACATATAAAACCCAACTATAGGATAATTTGGGATACTCGCTAGGTTTCCTAGTATCATGAGTATCCCCTACTCATCTCCCATTGTCTTCGATAATAAGTCTTTCTTTTCGATCTATCCCATTTGATATTCCAAATATAACCAATTTATTGATAGTCCTATCTTTGAATTCTTTGGAGACCACAATTGTCTACTTTAATCGAGTATTCCTAAGGAATTCACCTTCCTTATGATGTAATTAACTATGGGGGCTTGCCCCCATAGGGAACTTTAGAACCCGGTTTAAATAAACTCTATTTTATTCATCCATATAAAGTAGGGAAAAATCTCTGGTACATTCAAAGACCCATCATACCTTAAGAGTCCTTATTAGGTGATTAGGTTCATCGTATGGTAGTGATTTCTATCTTTCGAGATAGTGCACTATTCCTTAATGTCATACCTTCCTTATGATGTAATTAACTATGGGGGCTTGCCCCCATAGGGAACATTAGAACCCAGTTTAAATAAACCCTACTTTATTCATCCATGTAAAGTAGGGGAAAAATCTCATCTTGAAATCCACTAAAAATTAAAATTTCAATGCTTAGTAATCTTATTTGATTACCATAAAGTGTTTCCTATGCATTCTTTCCATGAGGAATGAAATCCACTAAAAATTAAAATTTATGTTAACCTTTTAAATTTTTTCAAAGAATTTATTTAACATCTTCCTTTAATTTGCTAAAATATAAAGATTACAACTCATGGTTGACACCAATCGCATGCCATCTCTAATAAGGCCAATGTTTTTCTTAAACACCATTATTCTCAATAACATTAATACTCATTGATGACATCAATGATAATAAATGACATGGATAGTAAGGTCCAAAACTATTGATGATATCAAGGCTTATCCAAAATGTTAAACCTAATGCCCATTCACATGCTGATAAGAATGACATTTCCCATTGCTAATATAGTGCTACTCTTTATTGCTCTCTATTAATAATTAGACTAACACTCATCATCAACACCGATACTAAATTCCTTCGTTGCTAATAAGACTAAATGCTTACTATCCATAATAATGCCAATGAATGCTATTAACACGAACATCAGTATTAAACATCGATACTAATGCAAACCTTCTCCATTGATGATATAGCTAATATCTGTTTACACTATAAGGCTGATGCCCACCATTGTTGATAAGATTGACTCCTACTATTGCTCACAAGATTGATGTTTGTTGTTGATACAAAGCTAGCATCTGTTATCACTAGTAAGGACGACACTAACTATCAAGAGCAAGCAAAATCTTAGACCAATTAATAAGCTCTCGCTCAAGTCAACTCATAATTTTATCATTATATAGACACAAGCATCTCATGTGTATTTATCTTTTATCGAGGTATATTATTCATTCATAGGATCATTTATCATGTCTGCTTGCTAATTGAAAGTCTATAATATGACAAGGATATAAAGACCATGTATCAAACTAAAATATTTCAATTGATTGATGATAAATGATTGATCATAAATAATAATTCATTAGACACTTTTTTACCTTTCACTTTAAATGTAAATGGCCTTTCCACCTGAGGCTTAACTATTAGAGTTTGTTGAAATATAAGAAAGTTTTGTAACATTTATAGTAGAAAATATATTTATTATTTCTGAATTGAAAATTAATTAAAATTTATTTATAAAAGATTTCTGATAAATTTTGAAAATAAAAAACATGAATATTTTCTGAATAGATGCAAGATAAAATTAATTTTGTTATATTTACATACATATCACATAATTTATACAATTATATATTTAATATAATTAATATTTTATACAAAATTAAAATTTTAATATTATATAAAAATATATTTCTTTTTTTAAAAAAATGAAAGCATTTTTTTATGTTTAAATAAAATTTTAAAATATAAATATCAAATTAATATTTATATACATATTAAAATTTTAATATTATATAAAATATTATTATTACATTTTTTAAAATGAAAGCATCTTTTTATGTCTAAATAAAATGTTAAAAATATAAACATTAAATTTTTTATGTATTAGATATATAAATATATTAAGAATTATATAATATAATAATTATTTTTTATATTTAAATAAAATATAGTTATAAAATGCCAAGAAAATTAAATTCAGGCGAAGACAATAACAGGTCTATGTTTTACATTCTCGTAATCCATAGATGCACTGAAAATGATTCAAATCAAATAATAATAAATTATTAACATTATGTGTGAATGAATTTTAAATATATATAAAAAAGTGTTATGAATAACTGAATTTGGGAGGGAAATAACATCTGCAAAGAACCTCACCATTAATTAAAATTCGGTTCTGATATTGTCTGTTTCAAAAGGATCTTCTCCACTTCATAGTAGAGAAAATCTCATCTTCAGAATTTCCATTGAACGGTAAAGTCCGATTCATCATCATGTAAAGGATGACTCCAGCGCTCCACACATCCACCTTCTCGTCGTAATTTTGGCCGGCAATTACCTCTGGCACCATATAAGCAGGCGCTCCCTTTCAAGAATGTCGCGGCGGTGGCATTCGGCGTTAGATTAGGAAAGTTCTGTGAGGAGGGAGGTGGAATCGCTCTTGAAAAGGGCCTTCCGGTATCAATGTAGAAAACGGGATCGGATTCAGGCGAAGATCGAGGATTAAACAGATGGCATCGTTGTCGTCCTCGTAGACTAGTGGATCTGGATCGAGCGTGAGTTTCCGAAAGTGGTCGAGCGGGTGAGCTTGATCTTCAAATCGATCAGGTGGCGGCCGAAGCTTGTGGAGATATTGTCGATGGTTTTCACGGCAAAGGCCTCGCCAGTGAAGACAGAGACGCATCGATAGACCGCGCCGAACTCGCCGAAGCCGAGCAGGGCTCCAATTCTGTACTCAGCTCTCTCTCTCTTAACAAATCCTTCTGAATCTTTATGACTTTTGAGTAATGCAGCAATTGGTTTCACTGCATCTTATCAAATAATTTTTACACCTCTCTAATAATTAATTTAGGATATCATCTTTATATATTATATATATATATATTATCATATCATGTCTATTTACAATTTCTTATATTAGGAAAATACTTAAAACTAATAAAATCAATACAAACCAATATAAATTAGAAGCTCTTTAAAGATTATAAGCACAATCGAAGAAGAAATTTGAAGCTAAAGATAAAATATTTAGTTTTCAATAACAAGAATTTGTAGATCTTAAGTCTAATTTTGTAAAAGAGAGAATACATTAAGTATTTTTTATTAGTAATTGGATCTTAAATTACTTTTCTATTTGATAACAGACTCTATTTTATTTTTTAATATATTAGAATCAGCTGCTGCATGTGTGTTTTAAAAATTAAATTGATTAAATTATTTTTTAAACTAAATTAAAATAATCTAACTTTAATTTGTTCAGTTTAATTAAATCAAAAAAATAATTAATTTTAATGTAAATATAATTATTTTTGACAATATATATTAAGAAGAGAACCTAATAATTTTTTATTAAATTTTTTATTTTAATATTTAATAAATTAATATAATGATTCCTGGGTATGTCCTAAGACATTTGTGATAATATTAATTTCAAAGTCCATTCAAAAGATTTAACTTTCAAAACAATTAACAATTAATGTTTAAAAGATAGATTTATTGTCTCTTTGTTATATTCAGATGTCGATCGATTAGACGTTGTAAGATTAATTATACATTGAATACTTCTTGAATTTTATCAATTAAGAATAATAATTGTATAATCCTATGAAAATTTTGTTCAAGCGAAATGTTTATATATATTGCAAAATTTTTTTACATAAAATAAATTGTTAATAATTATATGCATTTTGAAGCTATTTTATCAGTTTTTCTTATAGTGTTTGGAATAATGATGATTCTTTATTTAAGTTTTTTAAATATTTATAATGTAGAAATTTTTTTTTTTTTTTTATTTTAAAGGATTCAATGTTAAGATTTTTTTTTTTTTTTTGAAGTTTGAATTTGAAATCTTTAAAATGTCAAATTTTCAGAATCAATCATCTATCTCTATTTTTCTTGAGATTTATTGGATAATTTTAAAATTAATGGATTAAGTCTTAATTACTCTCCTTTTTTTAATTATACAATTTCATAAATTAATCAAACAATTAAACTTATCATTAATGGTGATAAAATTTATAAATGGATTGTGACTCCCATAATCTTTTCTTTAAGTCTTATATTTTCTCTTAAATAAATAATTAAAATTATAATATTATTAATTAATTAACACATTAATAAAATTCAAATTTAACTTTAATTAACTAATTTGAAAGAATTTAATTAAGACATACTCATTTGCTTACAAGTTTTATTTCATATTGTAGGATAGGTAAAGACTTAATTAAGATAATTAATGAATTTAATTAATTTGATTGAATCTACTTCTCTAATTAACTTTTTAGTCTTGTTATAATCTAAAGACATATTATGGTTTTGCTTAAGAAAATCATAAGAATAATTAAGTAACTCCTTAAGTTTAATTAATTAATAATTGCTAATTACATTTGGCTTTTATTTTATAGAAACATGCATTTTGTTTTCTATGGTTGCATGTCATATTAGCTCATAATTATTTAATTAATTATCTTAAAATGACATAGGTAAGAATTAATTGATTTAAATGAATTTCAATATAAAATCAAAAACATTCACACACATATTTAGGATCAACAAATTCACATTTCATAAATGATAAAAACATGAAATATGCTTTAATAAACTTTGGTTTATTTTAAAACAAAATGTTTAATGTGATTATCCTTAGGAATTGTTGGATTGAATAATTGTATGCTTATATTTCTTTATTTCTTTTCAATCATATTAAAATTGTATGTCATTTGATTAATTCATCTCTTTAAAATTAATCAAATAAAAAAAATTTTCCTTTGTTTTTGCATGATGACTTAATTAAAAATATTGTAGATATTATCCTACTTTCTCAAACATATTTTCAAAGCTTCTTAATAAATGAATAGAATATGTGACTTTAGTTGTACAAATATAAAGTGCATGTGAATATAAACTTTAAATTAAGTAAGTTTCTTTCTTATATTCATATGATTTAAATAAGTAAGAATGTTATATATTGGTTTGATATAAGAATTTAAAATAAGTTCTTACCTCACATTGGTATAGAACAATGACATGTTATTCATTTTTTATGATTATTTTACATTAGAATTTAGATAGAGCTTTAATTGTGTACACAAATAAATCAATTCAATTGAATCAATTTGTATAGTTTCATTTCTATAGTTCTGCATTCATATATATATTTAGAATAATGGATTTATATTAATGACATAAGAAATGCCAACTTTATGTAACCCAAGATTTATCTTCCCTGCGGAAACATTCTTATATATATATATATATATATATATATGTGTGTGTGGTGTGATTGTGTGTGTATTTAGCAGGTGTATATTATTGTGTTATACAATAATGGATGAAAACCATAATTTCAAATCAATTTTTATGATTCTCATTCTTATAATTGCATACATTATGTATCTAAGGATAGCGTATATTGTTGGACATAAGATGAAGACTTAAAGTATCTAAGAAGGTTCCTACTTCACTCTTAGTGTAAACAATGTAATACTTCTTAAAACTCATACATTTATGTGAACATTTTAAAGAAATGAAAAATCCATTCTATTAAAGACATGCATTCATGTTTTGTTAAGTGGTTAATTGATTAATTATGTAACTTAAAGCTCTTTCTTTATGCTTTTGCATAAGAATTTAGATAGAACTTAAATTAATATATAATTGACCAAATGAAATATCAATTAAATACATTTACATTCATCATTCAATTATGTTAAAATATAAATTACATGTATATATGCTTACGACTTAACCATATGCATGTTATATATGATGGAAAATAAATAAACATATGTCATGTAATGGTGATTCATTCCAAATTAATCTTAAGATGCCTTTCTTTTGAGCGAGTTTATTTAAAATGAACCTAAACTTATGATTAAATTTTATAATCTTCACTAAAGAATTATTTAATTAATTTGTTTATAAATGACTTAAGGTAGGGATAAAAATTATCATTTTCCTCTCTTTATAATCTTAGTTGTTTTGTAGGCAAATGAAACAAAAAAAAAATATTAATTAAAACTTTTAATAAACAACTTAATGAAACCATTTAAATAATCTTCTATACTTACTATAACTCTAAAAGTGGTTAGGACTTACCACATGTTTTAATACACACATATTAGATAAGTAACCTAACTATCTTGCAAAACATAAGACTTTTCTACATGGTTTTAAAGCGTAGGAGTTAGTGGTTTATTGTAGGTTATAAGCCCTAGCAGTGATTTATCCTCTCTTATGGAGATAAATCATACACCCATTTTTGCCATAGATTTAAGATGTACTTTGGTCATTATTAAAGCTTCATAGATTTAGGATATGAGGTAGCTATTTTCTTCGGGCTACAAGCATAAATTCTCACCTCTTAGGCATTTTCATAACCTTGTGTTGTGGGATTATAAGTCATAATTTTCTAATAAAATTTCAACTCAAATACATAAATCTCTTCAATTTCAAATATATAAAGCCCAACCATATGATAGTTTAGGATACTCACTAGGTTTTCTAGTATCATGAGCATTCCCTACTCATCTACTTTGGCTTCGATAATAAGTCTCTCATTTTGATCTATCCTACTTGATTTTCAAATATAGTTAATTTATTGGTAGTCCTATCTTTGAATTCTTTGGATACAATAATTGTCTACTTTAATCGAGAGTATTCCTAAGGAACTCACCTTTCTTAGAATATAATTAACTATGGGGGCTTGCCCCCTAGGGAATTTTGAACCTGGTTTAAATAAACCTTACTTTAATCATCCATGTAAAGTAGGGAAAAATCTCTGGTACATTCGAAGACCCATCATGCCTTAGGAGTCCTTATTAGGTGATTGATTCATCTAGGGTAGTGATTTCTATCTTTCAAGATAGTGCACTATTCCTTGATGTCATACATCTCAATAAGTACATCCTCAGATCGCGTGGTGTCCCCTCTATACACACACACATATACATAAACCAAAATGAACACCATTTTTCGGCAACTCACGAGGATGGTTCCTCTCTCCATCTCTAGTAGACAATTATTATCTCCAATCATCGATAGTGGACTTGTATTTCATATGAGTCCAAGACTATCTTTTCTTCTGTTGACACTTAGCTTATTTCATTCTTAAGCAAAGCTAGCCAACATCTTCTAGGTTTTAGGACCTCACTCCTTGTAGGTCTTGAGACACCTATTGGTCCCCTAGTAGGTGAAAGATAAAATTAACTAATAAAAGGAGATAACTAAAATTTAAAACCTCTTTACCACTAGCTTGGTAAGGCAAGGTTCATTTCAATATTTAAAGAAAATTATCTCTTTTGCAAAAATGTCACTTTCCAAAAGCACTTTTTCAAAACCCACATAACAAATAATTTTGCAAAAAATTTTCAAACAACACAAAACTCATATAACCAAACCTTATCTAACAATTCACATGATTGCTACATGAAGGTTATTTTCAAAATCAAAATCAAAATCATTTTTCAAAAGCATCTTTGTGATAATAGTTATCTCTATTCAACATACCCAAATTTGTTGAATGAAGATTCTATTTTTAAATAAAATCATAGCATAAAATTGAAACTCCACTTAACATATTTCACATATGCTAAAGTTGAATTTTCCCTCTTTTTCAAAAGCACACTTTTGAAAATGATCACCTCCATTCAACATACCCAAATTTGTTGATTGAAGATTCTATTTTCAAATAGAATCATGACATAAAATTGAAACTCCACTTAACATATTTCACATATGCCAGAATTGGAGTTTCCATCTTTTCAAAAGCAAGAAATCACACACATAAAATTATGACATTTTCTAAACTCCATTTGACATACCTAAAATTTTCAAATGAGAGTCTCATTTTCAAAATTCACAACATTAAATTGAACTTTATTTAACAAAACCAAAATTGTTAAATAGATTTTCCCCTTTTTAAAAATCATAACACATTTGATTCCCACTTAACATACCAAATTTTTTAAGTGAGAATCTCTTTTTCATAAATCATATCACATTTAACTTTCACTTAACATACCATATTTGTTAAGTGAGAGTCTCATTTTTAAAACAAAAATCATAAACACATTTGATTCCCACTTAACATATCAAATTTGTTAAGTGAGAATCTCTTTTTTATAAATCATATCACATTTGATTTTCATTTAACATACCATATTTGTTAAGTGAGAGCCTCATTTCAAAAAGAAAATCATAAACACATTTTGACCTCTACTTAACATACCACATTTGTTAAGTGAGAGTCTCATTTCAAAAAGAAAATCATAAACATATTTTGACCTCCACTTAACATACCACATTTGTTAAGTGAGAGTCTCATTTTCAAAATACAAATCACAATCATATTTGGCTCTCATTTAACATACCACATTTGTTAAGCGAGAGTCTCATTTTCAAACATAAATCAAATACACTTGGCATCTACTTAACATACCAAATTTGTTAAGTAAGAAGCCCCACTTTCAAATCAACATATCATACATATAATCAATTATCACAAGCAAAGATATTTCACAAAATTTTCAAATATATAATCACAATGTCTTCTTAGCATACCTAAATTTGCTAAGTAAGAGCTTTTTGACATCAAAATTTTCAAACAAGATACATAATGAAAATATCTCCAAAAATCTCTCCCCAAATATTTGAACCCCGCCCAACCTACTTAAACTGGTTGAGTATGGTCTCTAAATCAAAATCATATGGCAAAGTCTCTCCTCCAAATATCAAAAATCTCTCCAAATTTTAAATGAACCTCACTTATCATACCTAAATTTATTAAGTGTGGGTTCGAATTTCAAACTAAGTATAGAAATCTATGATTGAAGACAAACATCAAGGCAAGGGTCTGACTCAATCTTGTTTCAACAAATGCAGTGACTTCAATACAGTTAGTCAGTCCAGCTTACAATCAGTGCAGTGATCATGGCTCCTAGCAAGTTCATCTTTTCTTTCCCTTCTGGTGTAGACCTGGCCTTGGATCAGGCCAATCTCACCACGACTGATGCTACAAACCTGATCTATTTTGTCCATGGATTTGAGGGGTGCATTACTTGTGAGGGGGTAGTCCTCACCACCGTCAGCAGGGATGAGGTGGCAGCACAGACGCCACTCATCCACTTGGATATCCCATTTGACTCTGATTTTCCTCCATTGAAGAGGAAGGCCGTTCCATGCCTGTTGGTGATAGTTTTTTGCCCATTCGTTGTCCTGCCATAGCTCCAGCTAGAGCTACTACCTTCTCGTTGGTCACCTCGAAGGGGAAGGCTATCTTAGCCTCTGAGATAATCTCCTCCACTTTCGAGGTAGGTACTAGTTCTCACTCTACCTTGTTCACTCTTACTCAATGTCATAATAAAAATTGAAAGATTAAGTAGGAGCACGAGCGTCCAGCCAAAGAGCTTGATGCTGCTTCCCATATAGTCGAGGAGGGTTCTCTCCGTGAGGTCTCTCCACTTCTGAGCAGTAATAAGTTCCACCCCCTTTCAGCCTCAGACGTAGAGGAAGATTACCCAAGGATTTCTGCTTCTCCTCCATCACCTATGAGACCTGATGAGGAGCAGGAGGCCCTATGTTAGACTTAGGACTATTCTATGCCAAGTCGGCAGAGCATACAGATGCTCGTAGTTTGGTACCTTGTTTGATTTATGATCGTTGATCTCTAGGAGTGTTATGGGTCAGATCCATAATGATAGAGCCATGGAAGCTCGGGTATCTACTCAAGCAAGCAGGAGAGAGTGACAGAGGTATGCCAGGCAGTCGGTAGCCTCCACTCTGATGGATTTTCTTGATCATCTCCCCATCATCGATCATTCGAGATATGATTGTTCTTATGCCCACATGAGATCTTCCATTGAGGCGTCGGTGTTGCCATCACCTGCTCCCCCATCATCCATCATCATACCACATCTACCACTCCTACCAAGGTTTAGAAGCCCCCATCCAGGGAGAGACCTTCCCTTTAGTGATCCGGCTACAGCCCAAGGATCTCGCTCCATCCATTTCAGAGCTGAGATCGAGCTCCCCTGCTTGACCCTCTACCTCAGTTGTGGTTAGGCAGGAGTGGCGACCCAAGAGCGTCATCATCGCACCACCACCACCACTATAGCATACAAAGATAGAGAGGGGAGGAGACACAGATACGGTCCCCATGATAGTTGATCCTCCTGTTGAGGAAGCCATGATAGTAGGCAGTGTCTGTTGCATTCAAGCAAAGGAGCACAGGCTTGTAGCTAGCAGTCAGTGGGTTTTTATCCCAGCCCAACCAGGCATAGTAGATCGGTCATTAGATGACATATTAGCCAATTATTTTGCCGAGAAGAGATAGATTTTTGGGAGTGACTACTCCGATCAGGATGAGGATATGGTTAACTTTGATCCCGATGAGGATGACATGTTGGATGATATAGTTGAGGTCCACATAATTCTCAGGCATCTTTACAATGAGATAAGACTAGCAGAAGGTGTTGTGCTCGAGGAGGGTGACACTTCTCACTCAACTCAGCACCTCCTTCTCCAGCTCGATAGAGATTATCACATTGACCAGATGGGGAAGAAGATTGAGGAGTTGATGGTAGTAGTTGCAACATTGCAGAACTCAGACCCCAGTCTCATAGCCTTGTCTTATGATAATAGATCGCCCAGAGTTGGTACATACCCTAGAGCATCCTAGGTGCACTCTCACAGAGGATGACACTAGTAGTTTGCACAAATGGCACCTCCATGCATGAAAAGGATATCAAGCACATGGTAGAGCAGCAGGTGAAGAATGCGATGGAGCAATCCTGGGGGAGCTCATCTATTCCAAAGGGTAGACCATACCCAGAGGAATTTGATGTAGTTCAATGCTCCCAAGGGTTTTCTAGTGCCTTCCTTTAAAATATTTGATGGTAGTGGGAACTCGTGTTAGCATATTGCACATTTCAGAGCCTATTGTTGTAATGCCAGTGGTAGAGACACATTGTTGTTCAGACTTTTTATCAGTGGCTTAGTAGGGTTGCATTTGATTGGTATACCAAGTTGCCCAATGGCTCGGTAGGGGCTTTTGCTGAGTTGGAGCACCTCTTCTTTAAGAGGTTTTCTAGAGCTCATCAAAGAGTAACTGTATGCGATATTATTGTAGCAACACAAGCTCCCAATGAGTCCCTTATTGATTATATTCTAGTGGCACAACTTGAGCATGAAGTGTGAGCCGCAGCTGTCCGAACAACATGTCATTGAGATTATTTTCAAGAATATTCATGGTCGGGTCACCTTCATGCTTAAAGGCTTTACCATCCGAACATTTGAGAAACTAATTAACAAGGTGGCTAACCTATAAGAAGAGGCCAAATGGTTGCCCTTTCCCGACCAATCATCTCGACCCAAGCTGCAAAAGGTGTTCGAGAAAAAGCTAGGGACTATTATGTTAGTGGACAAAGGGAAGCCGGCCGAGTTCAAGATGAGAGACCCAAGCTCGACCTCCTTTCCTTTGCCACCTCCTCAGCCATCGCCTCACACCATCATATCAACCACCTCATCCATCACAATGGCCATTCTATATCCATACTGTGTATTCTTACCCCCCCCCATGTAGTACCCAACTACTCTTGTTGATAAATTGAATAAGTCATATTCATTCAAGAGGGAGGTAGTTAGAAAAATCTTTAAGAATCTCTTAAAGAAACCTGACTTTTAGTTACTAGAGCCTAGGAGGCCAGAGGAAGTGGGCAAGAGTGATGATCCTAACTATTGCCTCTACCACCGCATGATTAGCCATGTCTTAAGATTGTATTACATTTAAGGACGGCTTGAGCATAGCTATAGGTCAGGCACCGTAGTTATCCCCAAGGAATACTTATTAGAATAATCTTTCCAATTTTATTAGAGTAATTCTTGGGAAAACCTACGATCCTCTTAAGACAAATGAAGGTTCGGATATTGCCTTATCCCGAACCTCTAAGAAAGTAGATTCTAAAATTAAGAAACTCTCTTTACAGGTGCCTGAGGTAGATCAAATCTCCAACATCAAGGAAAGTTTGCAAGTTGCCAAAGACAACTTGAAGAAGTTGGCAGCCCAGCAGTAGCAGCAACAGTCCACCTTACTTGCCCAGGATAGCTCAGTAGCATAACCACCGTCCGAGTCCAACACTCCATCCACAGTTGCAGCTACTACTTCTTCCTCCACTAGCTCCCCTTCTACCAGCAGGAGCATTGTATCAATGGACAAGGGCTTTAAATCCCTTACCCCGCTTACTTTATTAGATTTTTATCATGTACCTCCACCTAAAAAAATCAATGAAGAAAGCTTTCACTTACATCTTGTCCACTTTTGATAATTTAGATTTTATTCCTCTCAAAAACTCTCCAAGTCTACAAAATAATAATGGTAGCTCAAGTTATTCCGATCCACTCTCTTCTAATTTAGAATCAAACTTTCCTTTTGAATCAATCGAGTTCACCTCTTGAGATTGACTTGGAGTTAACTGACTTCAAGGATCCCATAGGAGAAGCTGTAGGTATACCTAATGAGAAGGTAGAACTTTTCACAAGTTTATCATTTGAAGAAGTCACTGAAGTCAATCTACGTAGTGATAATGTTCTACCTCCTAGGATAGCACCTCTCGATAAGGGTAAATAAGTTATTAGTTCTAAAGATATATCCCTCCACAGGATGCTCCACCCATGGATATGCTTGTAGAGGACAAAGTCAAAGTTGATTATAATGTTCTAGCACATCTTAGAAAGTTGCTAGCTAAGTTAAGTATATATAATGCCCTTGTCTTATCCAAAAGAGATGAGGGAATCTCTAGTTAAGGCTCTCCTTGATCGAGAGATATGCTTAGCTCAGTTGACTGCTAATGAAGAGGAAGCACATAGCTCAAAGGACATCTTAAGAGTTACATTCAGTGATAAAGATTTGCTTCTAGGAACGACCAAGCACAACCGCCCTCTTTACATTACAATGGATGTTGGCAGATACATGATTTCAAGAGTTTTGGTTGACCAAGGTGCATCAGTCAATATTATGAGTTTAAGAACCCCTGCCTACTTGAGGATTGACATCTCTAACTCCAAAAGGAGAGGATGATGTTGAGAGAATTCAATGAACTAGGCGAGAAGGCCTTAGTCTCTATAGTATTGCCATTAGAGATAGATGACTGAAAGACTGAAGCCAAGTTTTATATCATAGACTCGAATACATCTTTCAATTTTTTACTTGGGAGACCATGGATATATGAGAACAACACAGTTCCATCCTCTCTACATCAATGCATGAAGTTCATGAGTGTTGGAATTGCATACATCAAAGGAGATCTCAAGCCCATCATAGTTCATGAGGTTGGGATATATGAGGATGCAACCTATTATCTTCCCCAAAATCAGCAAGTCCATTCTGGTGAATCTAGTCAAGATCCCCAAGAGGGATAAAAAGAAAGAAAAGAAATATAAAAAGAAAATAAAAGAGAGTGAGACATGGACTTAGGGGAAGATATAGAGTCAGACATTAGATTTCACCCATAGTTCATTTCTTCATTCGAACATATGGGTAGGATGACCTGACCTCCACCGAGGAGAGACCGAGATAGCAGGTGGAAAGCCTCCTTATTGGCTATCCAATAAGAGGTATGACCCAGCCACCAGGAGTACACCTGCTATCCACATAGACTTAAAATCTACTTTAGAGGATGAGTCTTATGTGGTTAGCACACCAGCTAGCTCTTCTTAGTGACAGTTCCCTTTCTAGGTGATGGTGTAGCATGACAGTGATGAAGACTGGGCTCCAAAGCAAAGCATAAATGTATCTAAGTCTACATATGAGACATTTAGGAGTCAATTGGGAACCTTAGCTCTAACCCCATTTTCATCTCAAAAAGTTGAGGGTTTGGTAGTTAAGGAGGCCTCTAAGTCATCCACAGATGGGAGAGTTCAGAGGTTCTTTTTGGGAGCATCATCCTCAAGTCAGGAAGCTAATGTAGAACTTGAGGATGATTCATATAAATATTTAATACAATTACCTTATGTTGGTATTCACCTTGTGTTCTTAACTTAGCAAAGAAGGGATTAATCCCACATACTTGTCTAAACACAGGACGAACTACTTTGAAAGGTTATGGGACAACCAAAGCAGACATCCTCAATCAAGACCAGGACTAGGATTCAGTACAGTGAGTCCAGTCGATGATGACAATCATTGCCTAGTCATCACCAATCATTTGAGTCTGATAGGTTCTTTTCAAATCATTCTAACTCATATGAGGAGATGTGTTTAGAAACTTCAGATTATCCAAGTGATCTTGAAGTCAGAGATGCACTGCCAGAGTTTGAAGTGGAGATCAAATCAACTATTGACAAGCTTAGAGAAGTCAACTTAGGAACTGAAGACAATCCACGTCCGACATACATTAGTTCTTTGTTGAATAATGTTATAATCGATGACACAGTTTGGCTATTGATTGAGTTTAAGGACTGCATCGCATGGAGTTATGAAGAGATGCAATGTTTATCTCTTGACATAGTAGTCCACAAACTAAATAGAGCCTAGATCAACCCTATCAAGCTCCTAGACATGTGATTAGACATTAAACAACAAGTTATTTCAAGTTAAGAACCGATCGATGGTTTTATCGAGAAGAAAATTATTCTACCTAGTTGGCTGATTCCAGTTAAGAAAAGAATAGCCAAATTTGCATATGCAATTTTAGGGATCTAAATAAGGCATGTCCTAAAAATGAATTTTCACTACCAATCCAACTGATGGTGGACATTACCTCATCTCATGTAGTTTGCTCTTTCATTGATGGCTCATCTAGTTATAACCAAATAAAGATGGCCCCTAAAAATGAAAGAAACACTGCATTTCGAACCTCGATCAGAAGCTTTTACTACAGGGTCATGCCTTTCAGCCTTAAAAATGCAGGTGTTACATACTAGCGGGCCATGACTCAAATCTTCAACAAACTCATTCATCATCAGGTTGAATGTTACATCGATGATCTTGTACTCAAAGTAAAGAAAAGAAAGACCATCTCTTTGACTTGAGAGTAGTTTTAAATAATTAAGATAATATAATCTTAAAATGAATCTCTTGAAGTGTGCATTTGGAGTATAGCTTTGAGGAAATTCCTTGGGTTTATTGTCCGACACTGTGGAATAGAAATCGATCCAGAGAAGATCAAGGCTATCTTAGAAATACCACCCCGTAAAAGTCTAACTCAACTTAGATCATTTCAAGAATGGATGGTGTATCTAAGACTCTTCATTTCTAACCTATTAGGAAAATGCCAGCCATTCTCAGCACTTGTCAAAAAGGATGCCAAGTTTAAGTAGGATGATAAGTGCCAACATACTTTTGAAGACATCAAACACTACCTAATGACGCCTATTTCCTATCCCAAGTCGCTCATATTATATATCGCATTAGATGACTCCTTTGGCACTTTTTGCCTCAAATGAATGATGAAGGCAAAGAAAATGCACTCTATTATCTCAGTCATCATCTAATCCCTGTTGAGGCAAACTATCCACCTATTAAAAAGCACAACCTAGCTTTAATCTTTGCATCCCAAAAGCTATGACATTATATGCTTTCTCATAGGGTGAACTTGATCTCTAGGATCAATCCACTACAATATCTCATGACATAGCTGACGCTATTCGGATGGTTGGCGTGTTGGTCCATGACTTTATCACAGTTTGACATCACTTTTGTACTCCTCCGTGCGGTGAAAGGACAGGCACTAATGGATTTTTTAGCAGCACACCCACTTTCTGTTGATTCCTCGCTTAGTGATGACCTCCCCAAGGAATAAATCATGAACTTAGGGGACACTAACATTTGTCGCTGGAGATGTATTTTGATGGTACGACTTCCTTTCAAAAAGTAGAAGAAGCACGATCTACTCTTCCAAGGAAGGCAATGGTAGGAATAGTTCTCCTAACTCAGGACCGTGATGTGATGAGATTCTCATATCATATATCCAATCCATGCTCCAACAATGAATCCAAATATGAGGCTCTGATTGCCAGTCTGGAGTTACCCATTACACTATGCATCCAAAATATCAACATCTTTGGGATTGTTAGTCATCATCAAATTGGGTCTTATAAAGTTCTAAAACTGAAGCCCTATCACTACCATAAATATACTACAGAGTTGTTGGCCCAAATTTGAGAGGCTACAATTTATATGATTCCTCGAGGAGAGAATGCAGTAGTAGATGCATTAGTCAAGCTTGCCAAAGAGTTGTCATGTTCCGAAGATGAGTCTATACCAATAAGGGTCCAAAATAGACAAGTTTTATCCCTTATTGATGCTGAAATCATTGAGAGACTCTCTCTTGAATGGGAGGTTGCCGTTGCCAAAAAGGATGAGGAGTCAGATTGGAGGTGACCATTCATGGATTATCTAATTATAGGCAAACTACCTCAAGAGAAGTCATTAGCACATGAAGTGAAGCAGATAGCCCTTTCTTATCCTCTCGTAAGTGGCACCTTGTATCGATGGTCCTTCAATAATATGTAGTTACGTTATTTGGACAAACACAAAGCCCAAAAGATCATGACCGAGGTACACTCAGGTTTATGTGGAGTGCATCAATCCGATCCGAAGATGAAAGACAAGATCAAGAGACTAGGATACTACTAGTCTTCAATGATCACAGACTGCATGGACATAGCTAGGAGATGCCACCAATGTCAGGTACACGGTGTGGTCCTACATCAATCACCCAACATTCTACATTCTACATTGGCCTCTTGGCCATTCGAGTGTTGGGGTACTGACATAGTGGGTTCAATTGATCCTTCTTCTTTCAAGGGTCATCGGTTCATTTTAGCTGCCACCTACTTTTTCAAGTGGACAGAGGCAATCCCGCTCAGAGAAGTCATAGCTTAGCATGTGCTCTAGTTTTTCAGGAACCATATTGTATATAGATTCGGGATACCTTGATGAATTATATTCGATAATGGTATTGCATTCAAGAGCACCAAAATTAATAGCTTTGCCCAGAGACACATCATAGATTAGAGATATTCTACCATCTACTACCCGAGAGTAAATGTCTTAGCAGAAGCCTTCAACAAAACTATCATCCAAATACTAAAGAAGACACTCAAGATAACAAGCGATTATGGCATGAGCAGTTAGTTGAAGCCTTGTGGTCTTACCACACCACATACATGACTCCAACTCAGTATACCCCTTTCTCCTTAGTGTATGGGTCTAAAGTGGTTCTACCATTAGAAATTCAACTCCCATCATTAAGGATAGTTGTGGGTAGCCAGGTTACCATGGAGCATAATGCCAAGTTGGTTAGAAGAGCTCAAAGGTTTGAAGGGGAGACGCCTCTGAGCATGCCAAAACCTCGAGTTGTACAAAGCCAAAATGAATCAAGCTCATAACAAGTTGGTCCATCCTAGAGCATTTCAAGTATGAGAGCTTGTTTTAGTTCTAAGGAGACTAATTATTGCCCATCGAAAGATGGGAGGCAAGTTTGAACCCACTTGGGAAGACCCTTTTGCCATAGAGAAGGCCTACCAAGGAGAATCTTATCAGCTTATAAATTGTAAGGGAGAGCGCCCTATGCTTCCAATCAACGGGCTCTACCTAAAGAAATACCATTCATAAATCTTATTTCAAACCAATCATCAATAAAATTTCTTTCATTTCAAATTCTATCTCTTCCGTGTTAGGAACATCTTTGCTTGTGAATTTGCCATGATGTATTTAGGATAGGTGTAAGAGAACCCAAGCAACATTATATCCTTCATCAACACAAACACAAACTGCACATGATTCTCCAGTGCTATTAGGATAGGTGTAAGCCCCAAGAGGCATCCTATTTCGACTACTACAACTAAGTTAGGTGTAAGAGAACCCAAGCGAAATCCTTTCTTTGTGGATCACAATTGCCCTTTATGGCACCATTTCATCCATTCTTTGATGTGTTTAGGATAGGTGTAAGAGACCCAAGCGGCCTCCTATTCCTTCTTCTACAAAATAAATATATATCTTTTATCTCGGGCTATTTTGATGTGGGAGCAAGGCCCCTATGGCACTCACTCATTAGTTGCTCTAGATCGGGCTGACATGCTACCTTGCTAGTGTGTCACCCCATTTGGTCTCTTGTTCAAAAGGATGTAAGTCTACTATGCTTTCCTTCCTAAATTGATTGATGCACACCGACGAGCACCTTGTTAGTTTGGTAGACCCACGCAGGCCTAAGCTAATTCATGTTAACTTTGCTTAAGAGGATATAAGTCTACATGCTTTCTTCTTTAACTAGCCATTATGCACTAACTAGGTCGAGTATATTTGAGGCTTAGGATATGTCCCCTAGTGGCTCTTTTCCTCCTGACTACTTCAAGTTTGGGTCTAGTCCTTACACAAGACTTCTCACTTGGTAGTTTCCCTAAGTTGGATAGTTTATGCCTTGTCGAAGTTAGACTATCCCGGCAATCAGTTACGCTTTAGGGAGATGTAAGTCTACATGCCTTCTCTCTAGATTAATTGTCGCACACCAATGGGCACCTTAGGTTGGTTGGTCATCGCTATGCTGACTGACCCACCCTATGGATACACCACTCTCGACAGATGTAAGACTGCTATGCTTTCTCCCATAGCATCACCATTTATAGGGTTCTGTATAAAGCCCCTAGCGGCACCTCCCTTGTGGACACTCTATTTGGATCACATCCTTAGCAACCCCATTTAGACACTACCCAGGTTACTTTTGGATTGGACAGTCCCCCTTTCCTAGTAGCCACCCCTTTGGTTGGAGAATTTGTCTCGCAGATATGCAGATTTTCCCTTGGTCTAGTAAGTTTAAGATAGGACTAGCCTGATATAAGCTCCTTCTCAATATGGTCCCTCGCACACCAACAAGGTCCACATATATAAACAAAACAAATATATATCTTGGTGGATTAAGAGCAAAACCCCCAGCGGTACCTTTCCCAAGCAGGCATCCTATCTTTAGGGCAGTGTCAGCAAAACTCCCTATAGGAATTGCCTGACTACTTTTGAGTTGAGATAAGTCCCTGGGTCGACACTCTCTCAGTAGTCGCCCTTAGGTCGGGTTTGACTTGTTGTGCCATCAACAAGTCACCCCGACAGTCATCTTTACTTTGGGAGATATAAGTCTATCACACATTCTCTTCAACACAACCGTTGCACACCGATGGGTAGCCTTAGGTCTGGTTCAATTTATTGTGCTACCAGCAGATCACCCCAGTGGTTCCTTGTTTAGGAGGATGTAAGTCTACAAGTTTTCTTCCTGACTTGACTATTGCACATAAAAGGCACCCCTTAGGTTGGTTAGTTCTACCGATGGTCGGTAGACTATCCTTTGATTTATAAATCTAAGATGACTAGTCGATATTAGCTCCTTCTTAGTAGATCCATCACACACTCGTGGTTCATCCCAAATCTAATTAATTTTGACTATTCTTGAGTTGATGTGAGTCCATAGCATTTGCTCAAATAGTCACCTTAGGTCGAAGTTCGATTTGTTATATGCATCACCGCATCACCCCAACGACTCCATCCAAGATGTAAGTCTGCTATGCTTTCTTCTTAATACATTCGTTGCACACCGAAAGGCACCCCTTAGGTTGGTTAGCTCTACTTGATGGCTGGTAGACTATCCCTTTGGATTTGTAAATCTAAGACAGGTCTAGGCTGATATTAGCTCCTTCTTAGTAGATCCATCACACATCGATAGGGTCCATCCCAAATTTAATTAATTCTAACTATTCTTGAGTCGATATGAGTCCACAGCAGCATTCGCTCGAATAGTCGCCTTAGGTTGGGTTCGATTCATTGTGCTATCAACCGATCACCCAAGTGGTTCCTTATTTAGGAGGATGTAAGTCTACAAGCTTTCTTCCTAACTTGACTATTGCACACCGAAAGACACCCCTTAGGTTGGTTAGTCCTACCTGATGGCTGGTAGACTATCCCTTTGGATTTGTAAATCTAAGATAGGTTTATAATATTAGCTCCTTCTTAGTAGATCCATCGCACACCGATAAGATCCATTTCATCAAATTCACCATCCTCCCTTAAGGGGAGTCCAAATTTAAATCCACCTTATCCCTAGCGAATCCGAGCTCATATCTCCAGCAGATGTGTCCTCAAAATTAAAATCATATCCTCTCCTAGTGGAGCCTCAAATCATGATCAAACCAAATTCTCATCCCCAGTGTATGCCGATCAATTAAATCAAATCAAATTTTTGCCCAACGAGACACAAATCAAATCTCTATCCTTAGTGGATAACATGAACCTGCTTCCCTAGTTGAAGGTTCATGCACTCATCTCCAAATCTTTTCTCCCCAAATCATATTAAACCAACTCAAACTCTTATGTTGTATGGATAATCGATCCTCGCTTCCTTAGTGGAAGGTTCACATGATTGATCCCTTAGTGGATCATTTTCCTCTCTTATGCCCTTGGCATAAGTTGAGTTGCATTGCACCAAGATCTTGATGTACACATCTCGGTTTGGGGTATATCATTTCTATTAGTACTTGATCCTTTGGAGCTTGTTGATCATCTCGACCAATATATGTGCGGTGTGCCTTGTCACACCACACCTATTGGGGGTCCTTTTGTTAACCTCACTTTTGGAGTGAGTTCTCAACTTTCTCATCATTAATCTAGGACTCTTATAGACACTAAGAGCTCCTTAAGCTTAAGACACTTCTAGTGATTAGGTGAACACATAATCTAAGCTTAGAGACTTAGAATGTTTAGTCGTAGGAATAAGTTATGCCTTAGGGACTTAGGAAAACTTGCCTACCCTATGGCCTAAACCCAATCCATGCTTTCCTTTTCAAACCAAACCTCAAATTCAAATATCAATTCAAACTTCAAATCATAAATCAAATTCCAAGTCAAAAGATTCAATCCCATGATCAAATCCAAATACCAAAACCCTTCCTAAGCCCTTTGATTTTGTCTTATGGACTTAGCCTTAATCAAATTCAAATCACTCCAACCTCAAGTGATTTTCTCATAAATATTTTATATCTTCATTTATATTCCCAAATATAAATGAAATATAAATTCAAATAGCCAAAACTAAATCCAGAATCAAACTGAACTCCAATTTATGCTCTTTAAGCCAATTCCTTGAACTTGGTCAAATATTATCCAAATCAATTCAAAACCCATGGACTTCTTTATGATTCAATCATTCCTTCAATCATTGTTTCAAATATAAACATAAACTACAATTATCAAACCAAATCCAAGCTAACCTAAATCAAACCCAAGTTAGCCCTTTCGACTTGAAATTGTCATATGAACCAAGATCCATATGGATTCATACCATTTGCAATTGGATTTATATTTCCATCTCAAACCCATTTATCAATACAACTAAACTTGAATCAAGCCATGATCAAGCAATTAACCCATTTAGGTCCACTTGACCCAAAGTGACCTAAAACCTTTTTGAGCCAAGTTCTAATCCAACCCAAACTGATTGAACGAGCCCATTCAAATCTCATATCATGATCAACAATCTTCCTAGTTAATCAATTGTCTTGAATTGGGTCAAACCAAGTCAACCTAGCCCATTGACTAAGTTAACCTTTAGCCCAAATGAAACCTAAACTAGCCAAAACACACTATATGCCAAATTGACTGAAATCTTTGATTCAAACTAATTCATAATCAATGATTGAATATGACCAAACCCTTAATTGCATCAAACCAAGTCCAATTGGCCATTTGACCCAAATTGGCCTAAAAAGCCAAAATAGGTCAAATCACAATCCAACCCAAATTGATTGTAACTATTGGCTCAAGTTTATTCCAAATTAATTATTAAACTTGACAAAAGTTATTATTGAGCCCAATTTGATCAATTTGTTAACCTAACCTAAAGGGTCAAATTAGCCAAAATTCAAATTAATTTCAAATTAAACTAAACCAAAGCCTACAATCATTTTCAATTAGCCAATTGAACTTGACTCAACACCTAACCCAACCCAATTTGGTCAAATTGGTCAAATTGATCCACTTGACCCATTTGACCTATATGAACCCAAATGAGCCATAATCAAATCCAAAGCAAATTGAACCAAACCAATAATATGAATATACTCCAAATAGTCATGTGAACAAACTCTGGCTTGACTTAATTTGACCAATTGGTCAACTTGACTTAACCCATTTGACCTAAATAGGTCAAATCAAGCCAAATCAAATCAAATAAACTCCAAACTACTTGAAATTTGGCTAACCCACTTTTGACACATTTCAAATCTGCCCAAACCAAACCCATAGCCAAATAACCAATTTTCCCTTAGGTTTAGGGCATCCCAAGAGATAAGACACATGCATATTTGGTCATTTCCTCCTGTTGGTCACTTAGCACCCATTGATAGGTCCACCTAGGCACCAAGGACCATGGTTGACCTGACCCAAAGGTGGTTGGGTTGGCCATGACTCATGGGGAGGGGAAATCACCTTCTCATTCCCATTATAGCATTTTAAACCACCAAGGACACCTACTACTCATATGGCAGCCACCTCCCACCCTTTCTCCACTCATGTGAGGCCAAGTGGAGTGATTCTTTGCCCAAATCGAGCTCCCCATCTTAGCCATTGATCCACCATGCTGAAACCATCACCACCATCCAAGCCAAGGAAGGAGGGGGTATACCCTTCTCATTCTCACATAAACTCACACACTCACACTCGATTCAGCCCTAGTAGCCAAGAAATAAGATCCCAGAGCCTCCCCTTGCATTTCCCAAGCTCCCTAAAATCCCCATTCTTGGTTTTATGTGAAACCAAAATAAGGGAGCAAACCAGTGATTCCCATTTCCTCATTTTGCAACCAAAGTACAATTAATTTTGCCCACACCATCCTTGGACCTAGACAAGTCGAAATAAATCATTTTCCAAGCTTCCCGATGGCCAGAGGGTGGAGTTCGATCAAGATCGATTGCTTACATGTCGTGGGTTGGTCTTTCGAGCAAACTACACCAAATCAAAGCTCGTGCTCAATAGGGCTTCATTTCTATCAAATGAAGCTTCCTCAATCATTGGAATCGCCGGTCAAAAGCTCATATGTGGTATGCCATTAAAACCGATCATTAGTTCAAAATGGGTTGGTCCTTTGTGAAGGAAACTTATGTCTCATGTGATTTCTACCATCGATGTTTTATATGCTTCCTCAAGGTGTGGGATCAATTTCATCTCCATCCGAGGGTGAGCTGATCGAGGACAATCGATGGATGTTATCGCCGATGCTTGGGAGGAGATATCATGGACCATCCATTCCATGTGATCAGAATGAACGATCCTGATTTGATCAAGCATAGAACCTCTCTTTTCCCCTTCAAAATTGCACACTTAATCATGGTCGTCTGATCTTAGATCAGATGGCCCACACAGAAAGAGCGTTTCGCCTCTGTCCGCGTCAGCCTTCGACGTGATAACTTAAATAACTAATCCCATCACGCCATGTGGAAAGCACAGCGGCCACGCATCAATTAGGGAGGTTAATTAATGTGAGAATTGGTTAAGATCTAGGTTAATTAATCTATTTTAATGCCGAAACTTCTAAAATTCATAACTAATTGTAAAAAAATCCAAAAAATACAAATGAGGCTCATTTTAAAGGTATTTTAAAGGGGAATTCATTAAAATTATTATTAATTTATTTTAGTAATTACTACTTGATTAAGGTTTAATTAATAATTTAATTAGCTTAATTACTTTCTAATTAATTATCCAATTAATTTCAAAATTTTCAGAGTTGTTTATGGGGATGGCCTCTGCTTCCAATATGTTTCTTGGGATTTATTGGATAATTAATTGGGTAAATCAATGGATTAAGTATTAATTACTCTCTTCTTTTAATTAATGATAATTAAGCAAATGAATAGTAGATTAATCAATCAATTAAGCTTATTAACCTCTGTCAATGGTGATGAAGTTTAGGGAAATCGATTGGGACTCCCTCTTCCAATCGTTTCTTTAAGTCTTCACCATTTCCTCTTAAATAAATAATTAATTAAAATCCCTTTATTAATTAATTAACAACATTAATCAAAAATCCAAATCAAACCTGAACTTTAATTAACTAATTGAAAGGATTTAGGGATTGAGAGGCTCTTCTTTGCCTCTTTCCCTAAGTTTATTTCATATTATTGATTAAGAATAATTAAGACTTAATTAGATAATTAATGAACTTAACTAATTTGATTGAATTTATTTCTTTAATTAACTCTTGGGTAGCTCTTTGGGTGTTCAATAACCTAAAGAGAAAGCTAATGAAATTATGGTTATCTCACATGTATGAGAAAATCATAAGAGTAATTAAGTGAGCTCCTTAAGCTTAATTAATTAACAATTATAAGCTAATTGCATTAGGCCCCTTTAATTTCATAGGAACATTGCTATTTACTTTTCTATGTAGTTGCATATCATATTAGCTCATAATTGTTTAATTAATTACCTTAAGGTGACATAGGTAAGGGTTAAATAATTGATTTAATCCATGCTTAACTTAATCAATCCATAAAATCAACTTAATTGCTTTCATTAAATCATATTAACTTACACACATGGGAATGGGATTAGGACCAGCAAACCTCCTCCACATTTCATAAATCAAATCAAACATAAAATCAAAAGTGGCTTTAACAAACTTTGTTTTATTTTAAACAAGCTTGTTTAATGTGATTATCCTTAGAAATTAGTTGGATTGAATGAGATTCTATGATTATATTTCTTTATTTCTTTCCAATCATATTAAAGTGTTCTATGTCATTTGATTCATGCATTCATCTCTTTTAAAATTAAACAAATAAAAAATAATTTTTCTTATGTCAATTTGCCTATGTTGACTTAATTAAAAATATGTGTGGCTATTATCGCTACTAAATCTCAAACATATTTTCAAAAGATTCTTAATAAATAAGAATATGTGTTGTAACTTTAGTTATACATATATAAAAAGTGCATGTGAATATAAACTTAGTGTATGAAGTGATGTTTCTTTCTTTTATTCATATGTTGATTTGCATAAGTAAGAATATTAGTGTGTATATTAGTCTAGACATCCTAGGGACACACTACTTTAAGTAGCCCTAAGGAGATTCCTACCTCACTCCCTTGGTGTAGAATAATGGCGACGTACTTGCCTGATTTCATTCTTATGCATTTTTGACATTAGAATTTAAATAGAGCTTTAATTCATGTACACAAATAAATCAATTCAATTGAACCCAACTTTCATATAGTTTTCATTTCTATAGTTGCTTGCACATTCATATATATATTTAAGAATAATGGTATGTTAGTCTGGACATCCCAGGGACGCACATGTGGAATGTATGTTTAGCTAACCTTTATTTTATGGGTGTAGTTAGGTTTATCTTCCCATTTTATTATAATTTTGTAATTAGGAATTAGGAATAGTGTTGTGGGGGGATAAGGATGAGCATTGGCAAGGGCTTTGTCCCGGAAGGCCATGTGATGCCTTTAAAGTGGAGCAAATTAAATCAAATGGAGATATGAAGAAATAAAGGAGACATGAAGAATGAAGATGAAGACCCCCATAGCATGTATTCATTCTTAATTGTAATTATTCTTTTGTAATCCAAGTTGTATAATGGTAGAGCTTGGCTACCCATTTTCTTTTCGGGTTATACAGAGGCACCCGACCGTATCGGCCTTTTATTCTTTTACACTAGCCTTATAAATTGTTTGATGATTTATTTATATTGCGCACTAGAAATTACATGTCTCTTATAGTTTTTTTTTTCTATATTGATGCTTGAATATGTGGCCCGGATCCGTTTAGACTCTTAGGAAAAAAATTAATTTTTCTACCCCGACTATAACTCATAACAAAATTTTATAAAATAACTCATAACCTCACATAAAGCCTAGGCATTAAATCAAGATAATAAATATTTAGCAACTCCTTAGTTGTATGTTGTATGCTTAATATCATGCATGTCATTTTGTTTCACTCTTGCTAAGAGAGGGTTTCCATCTTTGTCAGATAGGAAAAATGCTTGACCTTTGAGAGCCTATGATGGAAAACACCTCTTTCTCTTTTGATTTGGCCCATAATCAACTTCACCATGCATTTAGGCATATAAAATCTCAAAGCCTTTGTCAAAATGAAGTGTCATATAAAAATAAAAATTGAAAAGATTTGCATTCAACTAGGTCATTACTCATACCACTCATGCTCTAGTCTCTTAGGGAGTGGGTTTAAGGACTTAGTCTCTTTCTAAATAATAACAACCTAACTATCTTGCAAAACATAAGACTTGCCTATATGGTTTTAAAGTGTAGGAGGAGTTAGCTGGCTGCCACTGTAAACGATTATAAGTCCAACAGTCGGGTGGTTTATCCTCTCTTATGGAGATAAATCATACACCCATTTTTGCCTTAGATTTAAGATGTGGTTTGGTTCTTACTAAAGCTCTCTAGATTTAAGATCCGAGGTAGCTATTTTCTTTGGCTATAAGCATAAATCCTCACCTCTTAGGTATTTCTACAACCTTGTGTTGTGGGATTATAAGTCCTAATTTTCTAATAAAATTCCAACTCAAATACATAAATCTCTTCAATTTTAAATATATAAAGCCTAACCATATGATAGTTTGAGATGCTTTAATTAGATTTTCTAGTATCATGAGCATTCCTTACTCATCTCCTTTGGCTTGATAATAAGTCTCTCCTTTTGATCTATCCCACTTGATTTTCCAAATATAGCCAATTTATTGGTAGTCCTATTTTTGAATTCTTTCGAGACAACAATTGCCTACTTTAATTGAGAGCATTCCTAAGGAACTCACCTTCCTTAGGATGTAATTAACTATGGGGACATGCCCCCATAGGAAACTTTAGAATCCAGTTTAAATAAACCCTACTTTATTCATTCATATAAAGTAGGAGAAAAATCTCTGGTACATTCGAAGACCCATCAAGCCTTAGAGTCCTTATTAGATGATTAGGTCCATCATAGGGTATGATTTCTATCTTTTGAGATAGTTCACTATTCTTCATGTCACCCATCACCTCAATAAGTACATACTCATCTACGTGGTGTCCCCCCCCCTATACACACACATACACATAAACCAAAAATAAACACCACACCAACTTGAAAAAGTAGTCTGTAGCTGGAAGGATGAACAGTGATCCTTGGATGAAGGAGGATCAATCATACCCACTATGTCAGTTCCCTAACACTCTAATAGCCATGAGGCCAAGGTTAGATGAAGAATGTTGGGCTGTTGATGTAGGACCACTCCATGTACTTGGCACTGGTGACAATGCCTTACTACGTCCATGCAATCTATGATCATCATCGATCAATAATATCCGAGTCTCTTCATTTTGGCATTCATCTTGGGACTGGACTGATGAGCTCTGCATAATCCTAAATGTACCTCAGTCATGATTTTACAAGCTTTGTCCTTGTCTAAATGGTGTAACCATATATGATTGAAGGACCATCGGTATAAGACACCATCCATGAGGGTGAAGGAGAGTGCCCTTTACTTCACTTGATGTGCTTGAGATTTCTCTTGAGGTAGTTTGCCTTTGTTAAGGTAATCAATGAAGTGTTGCCTCTAATCGAGTTCTTCATCTTTTTTGGTAACACCAACCTCTGCTTCATGATATTTGTCATTGAGTTCAACATCAATAAGAGGTAGGACTTGCCTATTATGGACCTCTATTGATATAGACTCATCTTCCGGACATGCTAACTCTTTGGCAAGCTTGGCTAAGGCATCAGCTATGACATTTTCTCCTCTAGGTATTTTAAAGATTGTGACCTCTAGAATTTGAGCTAGCAACTCCATGGTATACTTGTGATAGTGATGGAGCTTTAGCTTAAAGACTTTGTAGGACTCAGCGATTTACTTGACAACTAACTGAGAATCTCTAAAGATGTTGATCCAATTCTTCATCCTTTTTGGCAAAGATAACCTCCTCTTTAAGAGAGTATTTTTCGATGAGTTCACCATCAATAAGGGGCAAGACTTGCCTATTGTTGACCTCTATTGATATGGACTCATCTTCCAGGCATGCCAACTCTTTGGTAATCTTGGCTAAGGCATTAGCTATGACATTTTCTCCTCTAGGGATTTTATAGATTGTGACATTTACAATTTGAGCTAGCAACTGCATGGTATATTTATTATAGTGATGGAGTTTTGGCTTCAAGACCTTGTAGGACCCAGTGATCTGGTTGACAACAAACTAAAAATTCTCAAAAATATTGATGTTCTGGATGCCTAATGAAATGGCTAACTCCAGACCGATGATCAAAGCCTCATATTCGGCTTAGTTGTTGGTGCAATGTTCAAATAGATGATATGAGAATCTCACCATATCACGGTCTAGTGTTAGGAGGACTATTCATATCCCTGCCTTACTTGGGAGAATACATTATGGTTCTTCTCCTCTTTGAGAGGAAGTCACACCATCAAAATACATCTCCCTACGGTGAATGCTTGAGTCCCCTAAGTTCATGATTTATTCATCAGGGAGGTCATCACTAAGCGTTGAACCTATAGGAAGTGGGTGCGCTACTAAGAAATTCATGAGTGCTTGTCCTTTCATCGCACTGAGGGGTACGAATGTGATATCAAACTGCGATAATATCATGGACCATCATGCCAACCGTCTGGATAGTGTCGTCGTGTCATGAGATATTGCAATGTATTGATTCTAGAAATCAAGTTTGCTTTATAAGAGAGCATATAGTATCGTAGCTTTTGGGCTGTAAAAATTAAAGTTATGCAATATTTCTCAATGGGTGGATAATTTATTTCAGTAGGTATCAGACGATGGCTGAGATAGTAGAGTTCATTCTCTGTCCATTCATCATTGACTTGGGCCAATAAACTATTAAGGGAGTCATCAAATATAGCAGTGTATAATATCTGAGGTTTTCCTAAGATAGGGGCAACTAGAACTACCGGCATCATAAGGTATTGCTTGATGCTCTCAAAGGTATGCTGGCACTTGTCATCCCATTTGAACTTGATGTCTTTCTTGACTAGTGCTTAAATGGGTTGGCATATGCCTGATAAGTTGGAAATAAAGCATCTTAGATACATCAACCTCCATTGGAATGATCTAAGTTGGGTTAGAATTTTAGGGGGTGGCATTTCCAATATCGCTTTAATCTTCTCTGGGACGATTTCAATTTTGCAGTTCCAGACAACAAACCTATGGAAATTCCTTGAAGATACTTCCAATGAACACTTCAGATGGTTCATTTTGAGGTTGTATTACCGCTTGAAAACTACTCTCAAGTCAAATATGTGGTCTTCCTTTTCTTTGTTTTTGTTTATGAGATCATCAATGCGGCATTCAACTTGGTGATGAATGAGTTCGTCGAAGATTCGAGTCATGTCCTGCTGGTATGTGGTTCTAGCATTTTTAAGATCGAAAGACATGGCCTTATAGTAATATATTTTGATCGGAGTTTTGAAAATAGTGTTCCTTTTATCTTCAGGTGTCATCTTTATTTGGTTATATCGGATGAACCATTCCATGAAAGAGAAGACCGCATGAGATGAGATAATGCCCACCATCAATTCTGATATTGGTAGTGAAAATTCATCTTTAGGACATGCCTTAGTAAGATCCCTAAAATCGATGCATATGCGACCATTCTTCTTCTTCTTTGGGATGACACTAGCCGTGGGGTATTTTTCCTTCGATGAAACCAACATCAATCATTTCTTGACTTTAGAAATGACTGTTGATCAATCACATGCATCTAGGAGCTGCTTAACAGGATTAGTGTTAGGCTGTATCGCTAGCTTATGGACCACTACGTCAAGAGCTAATCAGAGCATTTCTTCATTACTCCATGCAAAGTAGTCCTTAAACTTAGTGAGTAGCTTAATTAAGTCATTGGTTTCAGTTTCATTCAACAAGGAACTGATGTACATCGGGTGTGGGTTAGCTTTAGTCTCCAAGTTGATTTCTTTGAGTTCATTAATGGTTGATTTGATTTCTTCTTCAAATTTTGGTGATGCATCTTTGACTTAGAAATCATCTCAAGCTTTTAAGCACACCTCCTCATATGAGTTAATGTGATTTGAAAAGAACCTATCAGACTCCAAATGATTGGTGATGACCAAGCAGTAGTCATCATCATCCACCGGACCTACAGTGTCAAAGCCTAGTCCAGGTCTTGATTAAGAGTTCTTGCATTGGTTGTTTCAAACCTTTTTGAAGTATTCTGACCTGTGCTTTGACCATTTATGTGGAATTAAACTTTTCTTCATTAAATTATGAACATAAGGAGAGTATCAATCAAAAGATAATTCTATTAATTTTTTATATGAATCATTCTCAAGTTCTACATTAACTTTTTGACTTGAGGATGCTACTCTTGGATAGAACCTCTGAATCTTTGTGGTTATACATGCTTTAGGGGATTCCTTAACTACCTAACCCTCAACTTTTTTTTGAGAAAAGTGGGGTTAGATCTAAGGTTCCTATATGATGCCTGATAGTTTCACATGTGGAAGACTTGGATACATTCATGCTTTGCTTAGGGACCCGGTCTTCATCATTGCCTGACTCGAGTGTGACCTCCAATGGGATCTGCTGTTGAGAAGAGCTGACCTGTGTGCTAATTACATAAGAGTCATTCTTTGAACTAGATTCTAAATTTATGAAGATAACAGGTGTACTCTTGGATGCTAGAACTAATCTCCTGGTGGGTGGTAAGTATGAAGGCCTTCTACCCCTAGGACTCCCTCTGGACTTGCCTCTTCCTCATCCTAGTGGGGGTCGGGTCATCCTCCCCACTTATTCGAATGGATTAACAAATAGTGGGTGGAATCTAATCTCGGGCTCTACTTCTTCCCTAAGGTCTTCTTCTCATTCTCTTTTCTTATCTTTTTCTCTTTCTTTTCTTTTTCTTTTTCATTTTGACTAAGATCATGAGATAAGATATTTTGTTTCTTAGGGAGAGATAGTAGGCCACATCCTCATATATCCCGACCTCATTAACTGTGAATGATTTGAGATCTCCTTTGACACAATACTCAATTCCACCTCTTAGAAACTTGATGTACTGATGTAGAGAGGATGGAACCATATTATTCTCATGTATCCATAGTCTCCCAAGAAAAGCATTGAAAGATGTATCCGAATATATTATGTGAAACTTGGCTTTTATCATCCAATCATGTATCTCCAAAGGTAACACTATGGAGCCTAAGGCTCTCTCGCCTTGTTCATTGAATTCTTTCAACATCATCATCTCCGCTTAGAGTTTAGAGATGTTGATCCTCAAGTAGGTAAGGGTTCTTAGACTCATAATGTTCAATGATGCACCTGGATCAACTATAACTTTGGATAGCCTGAATCTTCCAACATCTGCTATAATATAGAGGGGACGGGGGTGCTCGATTGTCCCTAGAAGTAAATCTTCATTGGTGAATGTAACTCATAGGACTTCTTCTGAGAAACGTGCCTCCTCTCTAGTAGTGGTTAACTGAGCTAAGAATATTTCTAGATCAAGCAAATATTTGATTAATTACTCCCTCATCTCTTTTCATAAGACAAGGGCATCATATATGCTTAACTTAGCTGACAACTTTTTAAGGTGTGAAAGGACATTGTAGCCAACTTTGGGCTAGTCCTTCACGAGCATATCTATGGGTGGAGCATCCTGTGGGGGGCTATCTGCTCACTATAACTAATGACCTATTTTCCCTTATCCTAAGGTGCTACTCTAAGAGGTAGAATCTAAGTGGTATCAATCTTTTTCATTGATTTCTTTAATTTTGGAGGTGGTACATGAAAAAAATCAAATAAAATAAGTGGTATGTGGGGCCCTCGTCCATCGATACAATGCTCAAGCTGGAGGTGGAGAAGCTGGTAGAAGTGGTAGTAGCTGATGGAAGGAGTAGTGTTGGACTCGGATGGTGGTTGCACTATGAATCTATCTTAGGCAAGTGAATGTTGTTGCTACTACTGTTGGGCTTTTACCCTCCCTGAGTTATCCTTCACAACTGACAAACCTTCCTTGATGTTGGAGGTTTGAGAGTCAAGCACACCTGTAAAGAAAGTTTCTTGATTTTGAAAATTATTTTTTAGAAGTATGAGATAAAGAAATATCTCAACCTTCTTTTATCCTAAGATGATCGGATGTATCCCTAAAGATTACTTTGACAGAACTAGAAGGTTGCTATGTTAAGTATTCCTTAGGGATAACTATGGCTCCTAACTTGTAGCTACCCTCAAGCCAATCCTTAAAAGTGTGAAAATCCTCTAAGACATGGCCTAACATGCAGTGGTAGGGGCAGTAGTTAGGATCATCACTCATGCCCACTTTCTCTGGCTTTCTAAGTTCAGGTAGCTAAAAATCAGGCTTCTTAAGAAGGTTCTTAAAGATCTTTTGACTACCTCTCTCTTGAATGAGTATTGTTTGTTGAGTTTATAGGTAAGAGTAGGTGAAAAGTAGCTACTTGGTGGTGGATACTGTTACCGCTGCTATGTAGGATGATGTGGTGGCGGCCGTTGTAATAGAAGAGGAGGCGGTAGTGGAGGCTGCTAGTGTCTGGATCTCTCAAACTATGCTCTCACTGGCTACTTCCCCTTATCAAATGTCACTACAATCCCTAGCTTCTTCTTAAAAACCTTTTGAGGCTTAGTCACGGATGGTTGCGAGAAGGGTAACTATTTGGCTTCCTCTAATAGGTTAGCCATCTTACTAATTAACTTCTTAAATATCTTAATGATAAAACTTTTGAGCATGAAGGTGATCGGGCCATGGATATTCTTTTGTAGCATCTCAATAGCATGCTTCTCCTACAGTTGTAGTTCAAATTTCATACTTAGGTTGCGCCATCTAAGAATATAATCAATAAGTGACTTGTTAGGCTTTTGCTTCTCTACAACGAGGTCACCTATAGTTACCCTTTGCTGAGCTCCTGCAAATCTCTTGATGAAGAGATGCTCTAACTCTACAAAGGACTTCACTAAATCATTGGGTTATTTGGCGTACCAATCAAAAGCTACCCCTTAAAGGCTATTAACAAATGGCCGGAAGAGTAATGCATCACTATCACTGGCATTGCAACAACTAGTTCAAAATGAGCTAAATACTATCTTGGGTTCCCACTTCTATCAAAGACCTTGAAGGATGGTGGCTCAAAATCCTTGGGGTATTGAACTACAACAAATTCTTCTGGGTAGGGTCTACCTGTTGGAATAGATGAGCTCCCTCGAGATTGTGCCAATGCTTCCTTCACCTACTGTTGCACCATTTATTTTATATTTTTTCATGCATGGAGGTGCTATCGGTGACCTTTCTATGCAAACTACTAGCATCCTCATCCTAGGAGTGCACTTGGGATGATCTAGGGTATGTACTAGCCCAGGCTGATTGGCCTCCATGAGGGAAGGTTGTGAAGTTGGGGCTTGGTTCTGCAAGGCTAGGATCACTACCATCAACTCTTCCACTCTTCTCTCCATTCTATCAATCTAATCATCTTTCTGCTTGATTTGTTGGAGGAGGTGTTGAGTTGAGTCTGATGGCTCACCTTCCTCAATTACCATGCCTTCCTAGCTAGGTTGCTCCCTATGCAAGGATCCTCTAGTATCTACCATGTGGACTTGTGCTAAGTCATCGAACATGTCATCCTTATCGGCATCAAAGTCTACCCTACCCCTCTTCTTGGTCAGACTGATCATCCCCAACTATTTGCCTCACCACGGAATGATTGTCCTCCAAAATATTATCCAAAGATTGGTCATCCACCCGATTTGGTGCTACTGGAACATAGGCTGAATGGTGATTGACTAATGGACTGAGCTCTGTAAAAGCTATATTGAATGCTCAACATGCAAGTACTCTCCACTGACTCAATAGCCATGGGGGTCACCTCGGTATCCCTTCCCTTCTCCTCCTCTAATTGCGGTGGTGGAGCGACCATGACACTCTTGGGCTGCCACTCCTTCTTCACCACCGTTGGGATGGAAGGTCGAGCAAAGTAGCTCAACCTCACTCTAATGGGTGGAGTAGATGAAGTGGGGTCCTTGGGCCATAATCGGATTACCAAGGGGGAAGCTCTCTCTCTAGATGTGGGCTTGTGGAACTTAGTGGGACTTCAGATAGTGGAACATGAACTAGTGAAGGTGGTTGGCAAGTTGAGTGGTGTGATGGGGGTGACACCTGCTGCCTCTCAGCTAAAGATCTCCTCCTACGGCTGCTGGAACCAGTGAGTACTATACGATCAGATTGATCGGCTCTACCAGCTTGCCGATCAGAATGGCCAATCGAAGAGGATTCCACCAACTACCTGGCGAACCTCCTCCCATCTTTCCTATCCCTCTTGCTCCCTATCAATATGATCCCTAACGCTCTTATGGATTAACCTCCTCAGATTATGTAAAGTGCTAGACTCCAAGCATCCGTGGGTTCTCCCAACTCTCTTGAGCACATACCATAGACCAACATAGGGCCTCCTCCTCTCCCTAGCTGATGTCTTATACTCTACAGATGCTGGGGGTAATGGAACAATCTTTCTATAGTCCTCTCCTTTTGAGGCTGAGAGGGGGTGAAACCTACTGCCACCAAAAAGGGGAGGCCTCACGAGGGGAACCCTCCTTAACCACATGGGAGGCTTCTTCTACCTCCTTTGCCACATGCTCGTAATGTCTTTTAATTTTTTTTGTTCTTATTATAGTGTTGGGTTTTAGTCAATGGAGCCAGACGGGAACTAGAACTGACCTCAAATGTGGAGAAAACTATCTAGGAAGCTAAGATAGTCTTTCCCTTTAGAGAAGGGGAAACTATAGAGGTGGTACTATCTTGTGTTGAGACTACAATAGGCACAACTGGAAAAATAAGTAAGAGAACCTCTATTACCTTCTTCTTCAGTGAGAGGAACTCAAAATCTGAGTGCAAATCAAACTGTAGGAGTTGCTTCTTGTCTGTCACCTCTTATCAGCTAACTGTGGTGAGGATAGGTCTCTCACAAGTGACTTTAAAATGCTCAAAGCTAAGGCCAAACTTGATGATGGGGGTGGTGGTGAGTATGGACTGATCCAGAGCCAAATCTGCACCAGAGGAGAAGGAAAAGAACAACTTTTCGGATGATATAATGTTGACTGAAGAAAGGAAAGAGAAGAGCGGGCTTGTATGTCTGCTGCACTATTCAAAGAGACATGGAGTTAGACTTTTGCTTTAATTTTTGTTGACTTGACTTGACTTTTGATTTTGAATTGGAACTCTCATTTAACAAATTTGATTATGCTAAATGAGGTTTGTTGGTATGTTCGAGAGATTTTGAAAATTTTGGAGAAGAGATTATTGGTTTTGATTATTGTTGTTTGATTGAGTTTTTGATTTTGAATGGAGACCCTCATTTAATAAATTTGATTATGCTAAATGGGGTTCATTTGTTTGTGGGAGAAGTTTGGAATTTTGGAGAAGCTTCTTTTTTCTTTTGCTTTGGACTTCATTGGAATTTTGGGAGAATGTTGAATGAACCTTCTCCAAGCTAGTGGTAAGAGGTTGTTGATTTTGTTTTGTTTATATTTTGGGTAATTTATTTAGTTAATTTTTTACCTATTGGAGGTCCAATAGGAGTTTTAAGTTCTACTTGGAGTGAGGTCTAAAACTTAAAAGATGTTGGCCATCCTTGCTTAAGGATGAAATAAGCAAAGTATCTGATGGAAAGAAAGATAGCCTTAGGCTTATATGAAATATAATTCCACTATCAATACTTTTAGATGATGATTGACTACTAAAGATAGAGAGAGGACCAATCCTTAGTGGAGTCCATTATCCTTGTGTGGTTTTTTTATTTCGGATGCCAGGTGGACACCAAGCAGATCTTAGGGGGTGCTTATTGAAGTGATCAAGTATGATATTAAGGTATGATGTACCATCTTGAAAGCTGAAAAATACCACCCTATAATGGACCTAATCACTTAATAAGGACTCATAAGGTAGTCATTCATGAAAAAGTAAAGCAGGGTTTATCTTATATCAAATTCTTTAATTCCTTATGGAAGCAAGCTTTCATAGTTAATTACATCCTAGAAATGAGATTTTTTAAGAAAACTCTCGATTAAAGTAGTCAATCATACTCCAAAGATTTTAAAGCTAAACTATCAATGGATTGGTTATTTTGAAAAATCAAGTGGAATGTTCAATTGAAATAACTTATTTTTTGGATTCCAAGGGAGAAGAAGTAGAGCACTCATAATACTAGGAAGCCTGGTGAGCACTCCAATCTACCCTATGGTGAGGCTTTATATGTTTGAGAGAGATGGTTTAATTAATTTGAGTTAAAATTTTATTAGAATGTTAGGGCTTATAGTCCATCAACACAAGATTATGGAAATGCCTAAGAGGTGAGGATTTATACTCGTAGCCCTAAGGAAATAAGCAAGCTCGGATCCTAAATCTAAGATGCTTTAGCACAAGCTAAGAGAGCGGCCTAAATCTAAGCAGAAAGGGGGATACAATGGTCTACCTCCACAAGAGAGAATAAATATATCCAACTCTTCTGCACTTATAATTGCTTGGAGTGGCCTCCAAGGGTTGGAGAGTGGGTTTGACCATCCAAATGGGGATTTTGTCTCATTTGGAGGGGTTTACCCAATTGATTTTGGCCCCAAGCATGGTTGGGTTCATTTGGGCTGACCCATGGTGACCCAAGGATTGGTCATTCCAAGTTTGGTTGGGTTTGGGCTTGGTTTGGCTCAATTTGACCCATGTAGGTCAAATTGGGTTCATTTGGCCTAGGTTGACCCATGGGTCAAATTGGATCAAACTAAGGATTAGGTCATGTTCAAATGATCATTTGGGATGTTTAGGTTCAATTGGTTTGATTTGATTTGAAGTGGATTTGATTTTGGCTCACATGGGTTCATTTGGGTCAAATGGGCTATGTTAACCAATTTGGTCAATTTGGCCAAATTAGCTTGAGTTAGGGTTGGTTTAGATTCAATTGAAGATTTGAGAATGATTGTAGGTATTGATTTCAATTAATTTGGATTTGGAAATGATTTAGCTCAATTTGGGCTAAATGGGTCAATTGGATTGGTTTGATCAAATTAGATTGAAGGTTTGATCATGTTCAATAATCAATTCATGATGGATCCATTAGTTTCAATCAATTTGGATTGGATTGAGGTTTGACCCAATTTAGCCTTTTAGGTCAAATTAGGGTCAACTTCAAAAAATCAATTGGACTTTGTTTGGCTTGACTGATGGTTGAATCATATTCAATACTCAATTTATGATTGATTGAAGGCATTGGTTTCAATCAATTGTGTTCAGAATGAAGTTTGGTTCAATTTAGTTCATATAGGCTCAAATGAGTCAACTTGGGTCATGTGATCAAATTAGCTTGGTTTGACCCAATTGATTGTAATTGAATAATCAAGGGTAATCAACAATCATTGTAGAAGGTATTGAATTAGTTGGTTCAATCCAATTTGGGTTGGATTGAAGTTTGGATCAAATGTGTCATTTAAGTCACTTTGGGTCAAGTGAACCAAATGGGTCAATTTGAGTTGGATTAGGTTGAATTAAGTTTGATACTTGATTCAAGATTGATGGATGACTCTAATTGCAATTAATTTGAATTTAAGGTCAAATGGGCTAGGTTGGGTTAATTGAATTGGTTTGACTTGATTGTAGGTTTTTGAATAGTTTGAAAAGATGTATTGAATGGTTGGAATGCTTTTGTTAAAATCAATTGGGTTTGGCTTAATTAAAGGGGCTTTGATTCCATAGATTGGGTTATGGGATTAAGATGGATTTTCAAATCATTTTGGCTTTAAAGCTTGGATATGAAATGAAATCTAATTGGGTTTGATTATATTGGTTTGAGTTTGATTTTTCATAAGTGGATAAGCATAAGTTTTGGTTTAGGCCATAGGATAGGTAGGTTCTTTTGGTCCTAAGGTATAGCCTAAACCTATGGTACACCTTCCTAAGTCTCTAGGCTTGGGTTTAGTGTTCACATAATCACTAAAAGTTTTCTATGACTAAGAAGATTCTAGTGTCTATAAAATCCCTAAATCTATGATAGGAAGAATGAATCGTCACTCCAAAAGTGAGGTCAATAACAACGAGTCATAAATATTGCACACCTTTGTGAATTATTGGGCCACCTAAGAGCAAATAGGAGTTATTTTATAATGCAGTTTATTGATTCTTCTTCATTAGTAGCGAAATATTCCACTTCAGTTTCTACTTCTCCAATGCTTGGCAAATCCATGCCTTCAGCATCTCATTTAATTTCTCCATCAAGTTGTAACTGATGTCTATTAGGACATTTATTGGACCTATGGTTAGGGGTATAAATGTGCTGAGCCTGAGCGAGCTGAGCCTTTGTTTCTATTTGGTTTGTTCAGAAATTGTTCTATTTGTGTTCAAAATGGCTTTAATTTTAGTGTTTGTGTTCACCTTGTATTGCTTGAAATGGCTCAAAAAAGTAATAATCCAAAAAGATATGGAAGGTGAAGAATTTGAACCTGGATCAATTTTTTGCATGGCAAAAGCTAAACCACTAAGCCATGCTTACTACTATGAAATTATTTTGTATGTATGTATGTATTATGTATGTATATATATATATATATATATATATATATATATATATATATATATATATATATATATATATATATATATATATATATATATATATATATATATATATATATATATATATATATTGATCTAAGATGTATTGAACACGATCAAATGAAGGATTATACATGTTCAGCTCATTCATAAATTGAGCTTAAAATATTTATTTGTGTTTGACTTGCTTGCTTAATGAACAAGCCGAACATAAGTTGTTCATAAATAATGAGCTTTTTTTATAGTCTTACCTATGGCCTGATTGGAAGATGTGGTGTTTTAATTTTGGATGTGGGGACACCATGCAGATCTTAGGGGGTACTTATTGAAGTGATCGGGTATAACGTTAAGGTATGATGTACTATCTCAAAAGATAGAAACATCATTCTATAATAGACCTATCATCTAATAAGGACTCCTAAGGCATGATGGGTATTCAAATATACTAGAGATCTTTCCCCTTACTTTACATGGAAAAGTAAAGCAGAGTTTATTTTAAGCTGGGTTCTTAAGTTCCTATGGAGGCAAGCCTCTATAGTTAATTACATCCTAATGAATATGAATTAAGAACACTCGAAAGTAAGCAATTATTGTCTTCAAAGATTTCAAAGTTAAGACTATCAAAGGATTGGCTTTTTTTGACAATTAAGTGAGATTGTTCTATTGGAAAGACTTATTTAAGAATCCAAAGGAGAATAAGTAGGGGGTGCTCATGATATTAGGAAGCCTAGTGAGCACTTCAATCTACCTATGGTAAGGCTTTACATGTTTGAAAGTGAGAAGATTTATTTTTTCTGAGTTGAAATTCTATTAGAATGCTAGGGCCTATAGTCCATCAACACAAGATTATGAAAATGCCTAAGAGGTGAAGATTTAAACTTGTAGCTTGAAGGAAACTAGGAACCTCGGATCCTAAATCTAGGTAGCTTTAACACAAGTTAGAGCATGACCAAAATCTAACTGAAAATGAGACATAAGGGTTTATCTCCATAAGAGAGAATAAACCCGTATGACTTCTGGACTTACAACCGCCTAGAGTGGCTACCAGCTAACACCTCCTACGATTCAAAATCATGTAGTCTGATCTTATAAAATTGCAAGATGGTTGAGCTGTTATTTAATTGGAAGAAACTAAAGTCTTAAACCCACTCCCTAAGAGACTAGAGCATGAGTGGTATAAGCATATGACTTACTCTAAAGTGCAAAATTTTATAAATTTCATTTCATTTTGAAAAATTCATTTAGAAACAGGCTTGAGATTTTTATGCCTAAATGCATGATGAAATAGTGTTATGGGCTAAATCAACAAGAAGAGGGTATCTCCACCACAAGGGATGCCTTCACAGGTCAAGCATTCCCCTATCGTGCAAGGATGAAGATCCCCCATATTCGAGAAAGAAGGAATATGACATGCATGATGAGGCATACAACATATAGCTAAAGGGTTACTAAATCTTTTAATTATCTTATTTATGTCATAGGATTTTTGATGAGGTTATGAGTTATTTTAAATTTTAATTATGAATTATTAATTAGGTAGAAAAATTAATTTTATCCTAAGAGCCTATCGCGGGCTACATTCAAACATCAAACATGAAGAAACTAGAAAAGTATGCAATTTAGTGTGCAATGTAAACACAACATCAAACAATTTTATAGACTACAAAACAATAAAAAAGGTGCCAGTACCATCGTACCCCTAAAAAAGAGAAAAGATGGGTAGAAGCTCACCCTTATACAAAAAATATAAAAGAATAGTTACAATTGAAATTGAATACATGCTATGGGGGTCTTCTTTTCTTCATTTCTTCATGTCCTTCTCTTTCTTTTGATTTGATTTACTCCAAAGGCATCACAGGCACCTGTGACAAAACCTTCTATCCATTGCTCATCCTAATCTCCCATAGCACTTATCCTATTTCTATTCAAAATTACATCTTATATGAAAGTAAATCTAACTATACATGCAAAATAAAGGTTAGCTAAACATACATACAACCCAAAAGTTATATTTCATAATTTTGACTTAGCACCTTACATGGGTAATCAAGCCCATATGTCCTAACTGGATTATGCTTGGGATAAGCAACTTTGCAACAAAACATTTATATTTATTTTCTGCCTTAAGCATAATATCCTAAAAATAATGTTAAACTATCAAACCTAACATCCAGTCTACGATTTACATTCCCCAACATCATCTAATATTACATCACAGATAAAACAAAATAACATTACACACACCATCTAACCTAAAGCTAAGTAGTGACTTAATGTGTTTGCTTAGAAGGCTTGTAAGGCAAATCTGTACTAGGCTTTGTTTCATTTTAAGTTTGATTTGAATTCATACTCTGTTCAATTTTACCATTGGGCAGTTTTGATTTATATAATTTAATAGATTTTTTATGTTTAAGTTGAATTTAAATTTTAAAGAATGAAGAATAAGATAAATTCTACTTAGGACAGAATCCATTTCATTCAATATTCTAATCCTAATCTTGAGATAAAAGTTTATTCTAAGTCGAACTAAGAACCTTAGTATATTAGTCCATTTGAATTTATGTAAATGATTCAACTAAACTGATTTGATTTGATTAATGTTTGTTTGATTTGATTTAGATTTTAAAATTTTAGTTTGTTTAACTTCATGTATTTTGATTGATTAATTTTTAATTAGATGATTTGATTTAATTAAATTTTGATAATTCAATATCCTTTGAATTAATATCTAATAAAGTTTAAGTTTGTTTAACTTCATGTATTTTGATTGATTAATTTTGGATTAGATGTTTTGATTTCATTAAATTTGGATAATTCAATATTCTTTGAATTAATATCCAATAAAGTTTAAGTTTGATTGATTAATTTTGAATTAGATGTTTTGATTTAATTAAATTTTGATAATTCAATATCCTTTGAATTAATATCTAATAAAGTTTAAGTTTGTTTAATTACATGTATTTTGATTGATTAATTTTGGATTAGATGTTTTGATTTAATTAAATTTTGATAATTCAATATCCATTGAATTAATATCTAATTCTTTTCTCTTAGGTTTTGATTTAAGATTTTAATTTATATGATATTGATTAAATTATTTTAATGTTATTTAAATTTATTGATTTCATCTTTTCATTTAGATTGATTTGATTTAGTTAAAATATTTTATTTTAATTAACTTTATTTGATCAAGGTTCAAAGCAATTTCTTATTTTGATTCTAATTGACCATTTGGTTTACTAGATTTGGTGATTTGATTTATATATTAGTTTTAGTTTGAGGATTATTTAATTAAATCTTTTAAGGTGACTTAATTGATTTGATTTGGTAAGTTTTATTAGTTTATGGATTTGCTTAGGTTAAGTGAATTAAATGTTTATTTTGAATTCAATTAAATTTGGTTGTTTACATTTAGAGTTTCATTTAATTTGATTCATTTATTAGAATTTGGTCAATGTCTTTGAATAATATTTCATGTTTAATTTGATTATTATACTTGTATGTTTAATGACTAATTAATTCATCTAATTCAAATAGATTGTATTGAACCTAACTTGATTATATATTGAATTGATTAAGGTTTACATTAGTTTCATTTGATTTAGTTTGATTTATGGTCAATTTGATTTAAAGTTTAATGTTTAACCAATATTCAATTGAGTTTAAGTTATTAAGTGGTTTTATATGGTTAAGATTCAATGCTTGATATAGGTTTAATTATATTAGTTTGATTTGTATAGTTAACTAAGTTGATTATTTATACATGGAAACGTGAACTTATGTAATTAGGACTTTGATTAGTTTTCCAAACTAAATGATTTAATGATAAACCTAGTTAAGGCTTAGTTAAGATTTGATAAATGATTATTGAATGTTCTCGATTAAATTTTAAAGTTTATTTGAAGATTAGTTGATTATGTTTGTAGGTCGATTTGATTAATCCATATTTATCTGAATTTAATTAAAGTATGATGAGTGATTAATTTGATGTCCATGATTATAATGATTAATTAATCTAAATAATTGGGGTTTGATTATTGGTTGTCTTAGTGTACTTGTTTGAATTACTTTATCCAAATTGAGTTTAATTTTCTTTAAGTCTTTTTTTATTTCTTTAATTTAATATAGTTTTGATAATTAATTAACTTAATGCGACATTTCACTTCTCAGTTTGATTAAAGGTCTTAGGGTGGATTAATTAAGTTTAATTTGATTTTGATTAATTAACATAAGATTGGCTATTAATTAAGTCTTTATCTTGTTAAGCAATTAATTTAATTAAGAACTTAATTAAAGAGCTTAATTTATTGAATGATTAATTAAATTAAGCCTAATTACATAGTTATTTATTGGCTTAATTAGATTACTATCTTTCCTAATTGATTAACATAAACAAAATCTAATTGATGATTAGTTGAGTTAATCATAATTGATTTGATTAAAAGGTTGACTCATTTAAGATTAATTTAGTGATTGATTAATTTTCAGCTTATTCAATAGTTGATTTTAATTAAGGTTTTAACTAACTATAAATTTAATCTATTGTAATTGATTTTATGAAATGTTTAGCTTAGATGACCAACCTAATTAAAGATCAATCATAATTAACTTAGTTTAGTCTAAATAAAAAGGAAAATCAAATCTTAATTAAATTTACCACTGATTGATTTTTTATGTTTTTAAATTATTTAAATCAATTAGTTAACCTTAGTTGAAACCTAATTTGTTTTGATCTAGCATGATTAAGCTTTAATTAATGATTCAATTAATGATTGATGGTTTAATTAAGTTTAGTTTAGAGTTTAATTAATACTTAAGTTAGTTTTCATGTAATTAATTTTAGGTTTATGCTTAATTTAGTTTAATTTTGATTTGAGGATTATGTGATACTCATTTGATTTGATTTTAAAATTAAAGTTCAAGTTTGTTTGATTCAACCTATAGTTTGGTTAATGGGAGTTTGAATATCAATCTACCTATGAGTTCAATTTGATATTGATTGAGTTTTAGCTTTGATAAAATTAATGTTGGTTTTAATTATTTCTTAAATATTAATTAAACTAAATCAAATAGAATATTAGTTATTTTTGAGATCCAAAGAGTTCCATTTTTTTAGCTCTCTGATGTTAATTAAAGTGTTTTCAAGCCATTTCGATAATTTTCCATAATTTTTATAAAATTTATTAATTTGTTTTACTAAAATAGACTATTTAAGTTTCAAAATTTAATATCTCCCAATCCAGAGTTTCTTTTGACCTGAAATGTTTATGATATATGTATTTTAACCTCAATTTCAATTCATAAAAGTTTCAGATCAATATGACTAATATTTTTAGGTTAATTAATGAAAATTGATTTTCACTAAAACATAAATTAAGTTCAAAATACACAATAGAAATTAAGGCTTTTTAGTTTATTAGATTCCTCTCGAAAAGACAAATCCAATGAGCCCATATTTGTATTTTTTTATGACTATTTTTTATGAATTTTTGAAGTTTTAGGCAATTTTAAGTATTTTTTTAAAACCAAAGCTCCCTTTTTTTCTACATAAACTAGTTAGGGCCACATGGTGCTGACTGGATCACGTGTTACACATGTCGACGGCCCATTAGGCAACGTAGCTCCACATGGAAATTTAGTGTGAAAATCGCAATTCGATTGTACCATCCTATCTTTGATGGGGATCGATGGATCTTGTCGCCTTCCTTGTGGACGATGAACCAGAACTGACGAATGGGAAAATCGATGTCGTAGATCCGTTCGGGCTCAATTTTTTAGTGAATCCCACTGAAAAATGCTCTCTCTCACATTAGGATCAACTAAAACATAAAGTGCAAGGGCAATCTAATGGATATTCCTAAAATTGTGCGAGCATTATCAAAAATAAAGGGACTGACAATAAAGATTGATGAAATTAACTCACTCGAGCTATTATCGAGTGGTTGAATCAATTCAAAAATGCTCCTGGAATTTAGACAAAGCTTTGGAGTGAATATAGACTCTTTCCTCCCCTTGGAACGTTGTAGCCACTGACAATTGTCCTCTTCACCAAATCGCTTGGTTTGGGTGGTTTCATGTGGAAAAGGAGTGGAGAATAGGTTGATTCTTTAGTGGAGCTTCTAGAGGATGACCAATGCTAAAACTTGAGTTTTGAAGCATCTTTCTTCTCCTCTTAATGGTGGCCAAAATCACCATTAATGGTGATTAGAGGTGGGGTGGTTGGCTGGATTTTGTCAAAATTTGGTGGTATTTGTAGACCACCTCAGAGCTAGCTAAGTGAGGAAAGGGGAGATGCATGACAGGATTTTATGGTCTTTTGGCAATTTTTGATTTCTCTCTCTCTCTCTCTCTCTCTCTCTCTCTCTCTCTCTCTCTTTCCACTTGGTTTCACCCAACCACAAAAGTTGAAGTTCAACTCTTACATTAAGGTTTAGTTGCCAAAATCTAATTTGGACTTAGATTTTGAATTAGGTCAACTCATGTTGACCCAAATAAGTTAGTTGGGTTTAAGTAACCCAAATTGACTTATTGGGTTTGGGTGTAAGGTTCAATTATAACCAATTGATCATTTTATTCATATGAGTTTAATTAATTTAGTTTAATTTGATCCGAAATGATTAAGCCCATTTTGACCCGCTTTGACCAAAGTGGATCTAATTGCGTTCACATGGCCTAAATGGTCATGTTGGGTTTGGATTAGACTTCAATTATGTTTGATTAATCATTTATGATAATTTTTATTGATTACTTTTATTTATTTTGGATTAATTTGAATTTTACACAAGTTTGACTAAGGTTTGACTAACTTTGACCAAAATTGGTTAAGTTGATTTATGTGATTCAATTTATTATTTTATGCTTTGATTATGTTTCAATCATATTTTATGAATTATTTGGAATGCTTTTGGTCAATTATTTGGTTTAATTTGGCTTGGATTTGGATTTGATCCATTTGAGTTCATATAGGTCAAATAGGCCAAGTTGACCAATTTGGCTAAATTGGCCAAATTGGCTTGGGTTAGCTATTGGCTCATATTTGATTGATCAATTAAAGATGATTGTAGGCTTTGATTTCATTCAATTTGGATTTAGGAATGCTTTAGACCAATTTGACCCTTTAGTTAAATTTGGGCTACATAGGTCAATTGGGTTTAATCAAGGCTTTGATCATGTTCAATAATCAATTTGAAATAAATTTGAGCCATTGGTTGCAATCAATTTGGATTAGGTTTTGATTTGACTCAATTTGGCCCTTTAAGTCAAATTGGGTCAACTTAGGTCAAGAGAACCAATTAAGTTTGGTTTGGCTCAATTGATGGTCAAGTCATGTTCACAGATTGATTTTAGGTTGGTATGAATCATTGATTTCAATTGATTTGGCTTAGGGTAAGATTTGGTTCATTTGGCTCATGTTGGTTAATTGGGTTACTTTGGTCAAATGACAAAATTGACTTAGTTTGACCCAATTGATTGCAATTGATCAATCAAAGATGATAAAAAGTCATCATAGAAGGGTTTGGATAGGTTAGTTCACTCCAATTTGGGTTGGATTGAAGGTTGGCTAAAATGGGTCCTTTAGGCCACTTTGGGTCAAGTGAACCTAATGGGTCAAATGAATTGGTTTTTAGTTGAATTGAGTTTAGATATTGGAATATGAATTGAGATTAAATTGTGTACATTGATTTAAGGTTGGATTTTGGCTAAGGAGGTAGGCATGAGCTTGGTTAAGCCATAAGATGGGTAAGTCACCTTGGGTCCTAAGGCTTAGCCTAATCCTATGGCAACCCCTCCTAAAGTCTCTAGGTTTAGTTTAAGTGTTCACTTAGCCACTGTAAGTGCCCTATGATTAACGAGCTCTTAGTGTCTAGAATTCTCCTAGACCTATGATGAGACGATTGAATTCTCACTCCAAAAGTGAGGTCAATAGAAACACCTAAAGCATTTCTGAGGTCACAGTTTGTGATATATATTTTGGCAAGGAGAGGAAAGTTTGTTTGTAATTTTATGATCTACATTCCCACTAGTTAAAGTTGAGCTCGGGTTGGCAGTGGATTTGCCACGATTACCTTGACTACCTTAGAAGGGTTGTTGGCAGGAATTTTTATAGCCCCTCTTTTAGTATATATGGATTTGTTCACCTTGTTTAGTTGCATTTCCGCTAAGTAGGCATAATTCACAGCCTGGGAAAATGACCATACTGTTATCATCTCGAGCTTATCTTGAATTGACTTCTTCAATCCCCCGATATACTGAGTAATGTGTTGACATTTATAAATAGTCCACGTCTTGAATCAAGTGAGTATGACGATGACAATAACCTACAAATCGACATCACGCAAGTTGGATCAAAATCAATTTGACCACTATCAAAGTTACTCTAGCACTGCCTACTCATAAAATAGATCTCGTCAAAGTGCTCATAATATAGAAACTATTTAAAGTAGATATCCACATTATTGAGATCGACACACACACACACACACACACACACACACACACACACACACACACACACACACACACACACACACATATATATATATATATATATATATATATATATATATATATATATATATATATACTATATATATATATATACATACATACAAGAAGGAGATAGAATTCTAGAAAACACTTAATCCATTTTAATTATACATAAATTGAATTATTGTAAAAAAAATTCTTAAACATAATCATCAAAGTATATGTATATATATATTAGTTAGAACAAAAGTGAAAGAAGCTCAAATATGTATATATCATTATGTATATTTTATACATACCTAATCAAAAGAAATAAAATAATAATAATAAATGATAAAGATTAATAACTCCTCAACTAGGGGTGTCAATTGGGTTGATGGATGGTTGGTCCAACCCAAATTTTCATGACCAACCCGAATATTATATGGGTTGAAAACCCAACCTGAACTTGACTCAACTCAAAATCAAGTAGCACAAACCCATTTAACCTACTTATCGATTGAAATATTACAACTAACCAACAATCCATTTTACATAGTTACCCCAAAGGCAAAAAAAAATAGTGGGTTAGAAAAATTTTATATGGTCACCTTCCATCTATGGGGTGAAAAGGCAAGAATATAAAAATTCATCTTTTGGGATGCCATGCAGATCCACAGGTGTACTTATTCAGGTGATCGAGTACGTCATCAAGGAATAGTGTACTATCTCGAGAGAGAGAGTCACTCCCATTAATGGACCAAATCACCTCAATAAGGACTCCTAAGGATGTTGGTTCTTCGAAGTATACCAGAGATTCTTCCCCTAGTTTACATGGAAAAGTAAAGCATGATTTATTTTAAATCGGGTTAGTTAAGTTCCCTACAGGGGCAAGCCCCTATTGTTAATTACATCCTAAAGAATGGGGATTTCTTAGGAAAATTCTTGATTAAGGTAAATGATCATTGTCTCTAAAGATTTCAATAGGTAGGACTATCAATCGATTGGTTTATTTTTGGAAAATCAAATGGGATCGATCAAGAGGAGGGAGTTCTTATCGAAGCCAAATGAGAACAAGTAGGGATGCTTAGGATACTAGGAAGCCTAGTAAGCACCCCAAACTACCCTATGGTTGGGCTTTATATTTTAGAAATTGAATTAGTTTGTTTGAGTGGCATTTTCATTAGAATGCTAGGGCTTACAATTCCATAATATAAGATTATGGAAATGCCTAAGAGGTGAGAATTTATGCTTATGGCCCACAAAGGGAAAAGCCACTTAAGAACCTAAACCTAGGGAGCTTTGGCGAGGGCCAAAAATATGACCTAAATCTAAGGCAAAAATGGGTATTTGGTTTGCCTCCATAAGAGAGGACAAACCACTCGACTGTTTGGACTTACAATCGCCTGGGTGGCCGTCAACTAACTCCTCCTACGGTTTTAAATTCATGTAGGCAAGTCATATGCTCTATGCAAGACAGTTAGGCTGCTATTTATTTAGAAAAAGACTAAGTCCTTAAACTCACTCCCTAAAGAGACTAGATCATGTAAGGGTATGCTTCAAATGACTTAAATCTAATGCAATTCAAATTTCATTTTATTTTCATTTTAGACAATTATTTTGACTCAGCTAATATGATTCATATGCATGAGAAATGAGATTATTGGCCTAAATCAGTGAGAAAGGAGGAGGTGTGTTTTCATCATGGCTCTCTAAGTCAAGCTAAGTTTCTCTGGCAAAGGTGGAAGCCCTCAATCAAGAGTGAAAATAATATGCATTTGTGCATGATGTTATAAAAGAAGTACTCATCCAGCTAATGGGTTGTTAATTCTTTTATCTTAGTTTTTAGCCTAAGCTTTAGGTGAGGTTATGAGTTCTTTATTTTTTAGTTTTGAATTGTTAAATTTGATAGGAGATTTATTTTTCTCCTAAGAATAATCGTCATCCAGGACATACATAAAGCAAGAAAGAAACTAGAAAAAGCATGCTACTTAATGCACAAGCTAAACAAATCATCAATCAATTTATAAAGCTAATCATAAAATAATAAGAGGCCATTGTGGTCGAGTACCACCGCCAAACCCAAAAATAAATTGGGTAGTTGAGTTCTACCCTTATACAACCCAATTACAAATGAATTAAAGATAATTAAGCAAGGAATTCATTGTTATGTTCTTCAAGCTTTCTTTCTTTATTCTTCTTTCCTTCTTTCTTCTTCTTTTCTTCTTTTTCTTTGATTCTTTCTTTTGGATGGTTGGAAGATGGATGCTCCAAAGGCTTCACATGGTACATAAGATGTAATCTTATGACCAATGCTCATCCTAATCCCCATAATAATCATTCCAAAATCCTAATTGCAGAAATTATATGAAAAGAAAAGAATGGAAATCTAACTAACACCAAAATAGATTAGCTAAATAAACCACATAAATCCCAAGCATGTATATTGGACTTAGCACACATGGGTACTCAAGTCCACCTGGCCTAATGGATTATGCTCAGGGGTATAAGCACCTGCATAGCAAAAGCATTTATACTTTTATTTATGATAGCGCCTCTTAAGCACAATCCTCTGTAGAAGATAATGGTTAGACTAAACCATCCTACCATTCATTCTATGAGCATACACCCTAACATCTAGACTAAACCATATATCAAAAAATAAAAGAAAACATCAAACCATGCACCGCCCTAACCTAAAGTTAGAAGTGGTGACTTAGCCTAATGTGTGTGCTAAAGAGGTTTTTGTGGTATGCTTAGCTATGGCTTTAAGTTAGAGTTTTATAAGTATGAAGGATGTTAAACTTAGAGGAGGGTTTCATTTAAGTTATTTAGATATTTTGGGTTGATTTTATTTTATATTTTGATTAGGTTCAAGTGAATCCTACAATTAGTTACTAAGTTATAAAGAAAGGAGAAGAGAACTTCTCTTTCCTTCCCTTAAGTATTTTCTAAAGTAGATTCAAGCTTTGGTTTTATTTAGTGAATGTTTTATTATGTATTTTAATTAATCCTAAGTTTAGATAAACTCTAAACAAACCTATTCAAAAAGAAAGGCATTTTAAGATTAAATAAAGTGAAATGAAATCACAAAACTCTCGTCACTTCATTTCTTTCCCAACATGTATAACATGTATATGAATAATTCCTAAACATATCTATACATACAAATGGGAATGTTTAACACACTTTATGATGCATGCTAAGTAACTTATTTAAGAAAATTTGATGTTTTGATGCATGATTTTCATTAAGTAGAAAATGGATTTATTTTCCAATTTTTCACATACACACATGAATGTATGAAGGCATAACTGAGTACAACACCATTGTTTGCAGGGGTGTAAGGTACAAGACCTACTTGGGGCTACTTAAAGTCTTGCAACCCCGAGGTTGTCTAAACTAATATACCACTTTCCTTAAATACAAGCATATGTAAAAAAGATGTAAATTAAAAAGGAAAGATGCAAAGTTCATTTTTTTTTATTTGTTTGGTTTATTTGTTTAGTTTATATATATAAGTGTGGATGTCCTTCCTAATTTGATATCATAGAGATGAATAAGAATGGATTCAAACAAGTGGTGTGCTCTTTTCAAATGAGTTATACACTTTACCAAATTTTTATTCAAAACTATGCTAAATATGAAGGAAAGGAAAAACTACACTAGACACATTTTATATTTCCATCACATGCAAGATTATAAGTAAAATTTAAGTAGCACACTTTCAGTTTTGATAATAACTAATTCATATATTTTGAAATTAATTTGGATTTAGTTGTGATAATAGCCATTCATATTCCTACTTTAGCCAAAACATGCAATTTGACATTAGAAAATATTTTTATTTTTAAATTTGATTTTGAAAAGCATGAATGTATGAAATCATATATATTTAGCATGTTCGAAAAAAATTAAAGTGATGAAAACATGTAAATACATTCACCCTAATTAATTCATAAAGACAATCTTATGAGATAGACATGCTTAAAATAAATCAAAGTTTGTCTTCATGTGATTTTTATTTCATTTTTTTTGTTTTATGTTTATGTTTGATTTCAATTTGAGAAATGTGAGGTAAGTTGTTGTTCCTAACCCATTCCCACATGTGTTCATTATCTTTGTTCAATTTTTAGATGATTAAATCAATTTTATGCTTTAGTTAGGTTAATGTGTGATTAAGTATATTAATTATCCCTTACTCCACCTTAGCATAGTTAATCACATAATTATGAGCCAATGAGATTACATAAAATCATAGAAGGAATATAAATCAACAATGCATCTAGGAAAGAAATGGCCTAATGCAATTTGGCTCATGATTAAGGATTAATTAAATTAAGGGGTTAATTTAAGTACTTTCCTAATCCCTCTCACACATGTCAATAATTGGTTGGTTCCTTAAGCTACTTAGGTTATTGAACACCTAAGCACCTACCCAAAACAAATTAGGTGAGTTCTGGAATGTTTTAGAAATTTATGAAATTAATTAAGGGATTAATTAATGAATTACCCTTAATTAAGTGAGGATTGAGGAAGGGAAAGGGGGTTTAAGGAATAGCTTAGGGGAAATTCCCCAAAGTTATTTCCAAACTATTCACTATAACAGGACTTAATCAAGTTAAATAAAATATTAATTCACTAATTAAACCCTTAATTAGGCTTAATTAGATTAAGAGAGTGATTAGGGAATGAATTAGTAATTTCTCCAATAAAGCTACCAATAAATCCCTAGAAAATTAAGAGAGGCAGAAGTCATCCCCCAAAATATACTCAAGAAATTTGAAATTAATTAATGGCTTAATTAAAGGATAATTAATTAAATAATATTCCTAAAGAAACTTGAAATCACAGAAAGATACATTTCAAAATCCATTGAAATCAATTTTAGAATATTCAAGGTTGAATTATCTTTCAGTGGCAATTTATCTCATATTTTTCTAATTTTTCTAAGTGGAGATATGAATTTTAGAAGTTTATATGATTAATTAGAATTAAATAAGCCTTAATTAATTTCTTAATCCAATGGCACACCATGCATGCAGCTGACTCGGATGCACTTTACACTCATCATCCTCGGTGGCCACTTAAACATCACATCAGTGCCGCACTACTATGCACTTTTGCCTCTATAGTTTGATCAAGGATCAAACAGCTAGGATTTAATCCTCAATTTTAAAAGGATAAAATCAGATATAAAGCGTATGTTTAATCTCGGTCTTCCATCCAAAATGCGCAGAAGGACGGCTAGAGATCTATCCCCGCCAACGCATGTGATCCATGGAGACCATCCAATCTAGGCCTTGATGAGATTGAGCTCGGATTGGGATGAAATTTTGCACACACCATCTAACCCTAATGGCAAGCACATCTAATAGTTGAAACTTCATGCCATTAACATTTCTTTCACAAAGGACCAACACACATGGAGTTTAGTGATCGAAAAATGCCTAACCTCAATGAAGGTGATCACTGACGCTCGATTCCCTAGGAGGAGCTTCGTCTAGTTGAGACGAAGCTTTGGTGAAAGTTCTAGCTCTTGAGGTTGAGTGGATAGCTCTGTGGACCAACACCGCCTCCTAGTGAGCTCAGTTTTGATTGAAGTGAATCTCCCCTTGCCTTTGGAACTTGGGAAAGAGGTTGGGCAAGCATAACTTGATCCCCTGAGGGAGTGTGCAAAGGGAATTTGGTTGAATTTGAGTGTAGTAGAAGTTGGCAAATCCTTGGAGCTCCCCTATTTTTGCTTAAGGGAAAACTAAGAATGGCAAATTCAATCTCCCTCTAGAGAGCTTAGGATCACTCTAGAATCACAACTCTTGCTTCTTATGCTTCAATCGATAGAGTGTGTGTGTGAATTGAGTTGAATTAGGGGGAGTATATCTCCCCCTTAGGCAATCGGATGGCTGAAGCTTCACTTGCTATTTTGATCAAATTGACCTTAGGCAGTGGGTTGTTTGATCTATTAGAGGCTTCCATAGGGTCAGTTTGGCTAGAAGAGTGGAATGGTAACTCCCTATGTGCTCAAATTGAGTGGAAGCATGATTCCATGTGGCCAATTTGATCCATGTGCTTACCCAAACCCATTGGGTTGGGTGCACCACCCTCCATAAGGTTTACTTGACCAATTAGGAGAGTATCAAGTAGGTATGAAGAGGATTGACCAAAATTTATTCTATGGCATAAGGGTAGAATGTTCATTTGCTGATTTTGAATTTGGATATGTTGGGTATGTTGAGAAAATAGGTTTGGCCAAGTTTCATTGGATTTGGAGTCCATTTGGTATGGTTTGGCTCTTGTTGACCCATTTAGGTCAAAATGGATCAACTTGAGTCAAGTTGACCAATTGGTCAAATTTAAAACCAAGGGTTGTTAAGTTCATATGACCATTGAAAATGTTTTAGTGGCTTTGTTTGATTTAATTTGGTTTAGGTTTGGTTCATATGACTTCATTTAAGTCAAATGGGTCAAGTTGACCAATTTGACCCATTTGATTTGAGCTAGGTCATGGGTAGGTTTAGGTTTGGTTTATCATATGGATTGGTATCTTTATTTCCCAATTTTGGTTAAGTTTGCTCAAAATGACCCTTTAGGTCAAGTTGGGTTCAAGGTCAATTGGGCTAGGTTAGGTCTTGTTGGCTAATTGAGGCTTTGGTCAAGTTCAATAAGTGATTTGGAATGAACTTGACCCATTGGTTTCAATCAATTTGGCTTAGATCAAGTTTTGACATATTTTGACTTTTTAGGTCAAGTTGGGTCAACTTGGGTCGAGTGGCCAATTGGGCTAGGTTAGGTTCAAATGTTGACTTGGTCAAGTTCAAACATTGGTCATGAATGAACTTAGATTAATGGTTTCAATCAATTTAGCCTATGGTGGATTTTGGCTATGTTGGGTTTCATTTTGGCTAAGTGTTGACTTGGTCAACCCTTAGGTTTGACTTGATTTGACCCAATTTGATTGATTGATCATCCCATGATGATTGTTGATCATGATGAGAGGCATAGATGGGCTTAGTTTAATCCAATTTGGTTAGGCTTAGAATTTTGCTCATAAAGGATACATTAGGTCACTTTGGGTCAAGTGAGCCAGTAGATCAAATGGCTTGGTCAAAGCTTGATTGAGTTTGATTGAACTTGTTTATGGACTCGTGATTGAAATATAAATCCATTTACAAGTGGTTTGAAGTCAAATGGGCTTTGGTTCATTTGACAATTTCATATTCAAAGGGTGAACATGAAATGGACTTGAGTTTGATTTTTGAATTGGGTTTTGATTTGGTGATTGAAGTTTGTATTTATATTTGGGTTCATGATTGTAGGATTGATTGAATCATGAAAGAAAATCAAGAGTTTGGCTTGATTTGAAGTTGATTTGGCTAAGTTCAAAATTTTGACTTGAAAGACTTAGGTTGGATTTTGATTGAATTTGAGTTTGATTTTTGGAGTTGATTTTGGTTGTTTGAATTTATATTTCATTTATATATGTGAATATAAATGAGAATATAAATGGGTTATGTGAAAATTTCAAATATTTTAAGTGATTTGAAGTTGATTTGAGCTAAGTCCTTAAGAGGGAATTAAGGACTTTGAAAATATTTGGAATTTGGAATTTCAATTTGGATATTGATTTGATTGATTTGAATTTATATCTCATTTATATCTGTGAATATAAATGAGAATATAAATGGGTTATGAAAATTTCATGAATTGGAATTAATTTTGATTTAGCAGTCCATGATGGGAGATCAAGGACTTAGCAAGATTTGGAATTTGGAATTTCAATTTGGAAAATTTATATCTTATTTATATATGTGAATATAAATGAGTATAAATGAGTTGTGAGGAAATTTATGAGTTTGAATTGATTTGAAGATGATTTAGGCTAAGTCCTTAAGAGGGAATTAAGGACTTAGCAAATATTTCAAACTTGGAATTTCAATCATGTGATATTGATTTGAGTTTGGAGAAAATCAAATAAGATTCATTTGGAGTTTTGACTTGAAGGAAGGAAGGTGAGGAATGGTTCAAGCTAAGGGTAGGAAAATTTTTCTAACACCCCTAAGGCATGACCTATTCTTATAGCTAACTCTTCTAAATCTCTAGGGCTAGGTTGAGTGTCCACCTAATCACTAGATGTGTCTTAAGACTAAGGATACGTTAAAGTCTAAGAGGAGTCCTATGCAAGATGGAGGGTTGAGAGCTCACTCTAAAAAATGAGGTCAACAAAGGGCTCCCAATATGTGTTATGGGACAAGGAACACCACACATATTGGTGTTGACCAAAAATCAACAACCGAAAGATCACTAATAGAAATAATCTACCCCAACCCAAGGTGTAGAAAGAATCAAGCTTAGTGCAATGTGGCTCTACTTATGTCCAAGACATAAGAGAGAGAGAGAGAGAGAGAGAGAGAAGTCTCAAGGAGATTTGTTTAATTGAAGTTCCGTTGGGAAGAGGGTTGAATTTGTTTCAATTTTTGTTTGTTTAATTGTGTTTATTTAGACTACCGGGATAGAGAAGTGAACTCTCCACTAGGGAGGAAAATTCAAGTCATCCACAAGGGAGGGGTTGTGAAATTCGCTAAGGGATTAGAATTCTAGATCCATTGAGGGACTTGAAAGACTTGCATCTCACTGAGGAGAAGCAAAAGATTTTGATTTGGATTGATTGATTGTTGTGGTTTGTTTGGATTTGTTTCATATTTTAGATGGATCCTATTGGTTTGCGATGGATCGTACTGAGTAGGAGCTATGGAGGCTGAACTCTTCAGTTTACCAATCCAAAGGGGTAGTCTACCAAACATAAAGTAGGACTAGCCAACCAAAGGGATGCATTTCGGTATGCAATAGTTGTACTAAGAAGAAAGCATAGTAGACTTACATCCTCCAAAGTAAGGACCAGTTGCTGGTGCAATCTATTTGCAAGGCAGCAGATTGAACCCAACCTAGGGTTGACTATTGAGTGAATGCTAGTGGACTTTGATCTGTTCAAAGATAGTCAAAGATTAATTTCATTTTTTAGATTTGTTTTGATTTCAAAGGAGTGCCTTTCAGTTTACAATGATCAATTTAAGGGAAGAAAGCTCGGGGACTCACATCTTCCATTATAAAAGACCACTGGGATGATCGACTGCTTTGGGCAACAAATCAAATATGACCTAGGGCTGCTCATCAGTTTACGACAGTCATGCTAGAAAGAATGCGTCATAGTTTTATATCTTTCAAAGTAAAATGACTATCGAGGTAACCTGCTTGTGGCAAAATAGATTAAACCCAACCTAAGGGCGACTATGGAGTGAGTGCCAACCTGGGGACTTATCTCAATACAGGTAGTAAGACAATTCTATAGGGAGTTCTACTGACACTGCCCTAAAGATAGGATGTTTGCTTGGAAAAAGGGGCCCTTTGTGGGGTTGAATTCCTAATCAAGCGAATAGTTTATTTATTCATTTAGTTTGTTTAACGTGGACCTTATTGGTTTATGGGGGATAAAACTGAAGATCTTATATCGACTAGACTATCTCATATTTACTGAACCAAGAGAGAATCTGCATCCGCTAAACAAATTCTCTAATCATAGGAGTGGTTACTAGGAAAGGGGAACTGTCCAATCCAAGAGTAACTCGGGTAGTGTCTAAATGGGGTCACATAGGACGTGATCCAAATAGAATGCCCGCAAGGGATGGGGCCACTAGAGGCTTAATCTAACACCCTGGAGAAGATGACATGGTTAGTCATATATCACATAGGTATTCGGTGTCCAACTCGAGGAGAAAGCACGGGAATTCATATCTACCAAGAGTGGTGTACTCACCGGGTGAGTCGCTATCAATATAGCATCAACCAACCTAAGGTGCCTATTGGTTTGCAACAATCAGCCGAGGAAGAAAGCTCAGAGACTCACATCCTCTATACCGATTCTTGGGATAGTCTATCTTTGGCTCGACAAGTGCCATCCGACCTAGGGTGACTACTGAGTGAATTCCACTTGGGGACTTATATCAATTCAAAAGTAGTCAAGAGGAAAGGAGCCTCTGGGGGACTTATCCTAAACCTCAAATATAGTCAACCTAGTTAATGCATGATGGCTAGTTCAAGAATAAAGCACTCGGACTCACATCTTCATAAATGAAGTCAACATGAGGTAGCTTTTACGTGAGAAACTACCAAACTAACAATGCGCTCATTGGTTTGCAGTAGTCAAGTCAGGAAGAAAGTGCAAGGACTCACATCCTCTAACAAATGACCCCTGGGGTAACATACTAGCGAGGTAGTATGAAGACCCAACCTAGAGCAGCTAATGAGTGAGTGCCACCGAGGGCTCCCCACATCAAAATAACCGAGATAAAAGATTTGTGTTTATTTTTGTGCATGTGTTAATAAGAATAGGATGCCTCTTGGGTTCTCTCACACCTATCTTAAACACATTGGGGAGTTTAATGAAATGTTTCCATAGATGGCAACCAGGAATTCCCACTAAGAAAAGGAAGCTACTAGGGGACTCTTACACCTAACTCAGTTGTACTAATCGAAATAGGATGCCTCTCGGGTTCTCTTACACCTATTTTAATAGCACCGGGAGATTGTGTTCTTATTGTGAAAGAGAGATAGAATGTCACTAGGGGTCTCTTACACCTAACCTAAACACGTCATGGTGGATTCTAAGATAAGCAAACAATGCTTGAGAAGAGAAGATTTGATGAGTGGAATTTGATTTTGTTATTTTTATTAATACTTATTTTCAAACATGATTTATTTCATGGGTAATATTTCTTTAGATAGAGCCCATTAATTGGAAGCATCGGGTGCTCCCCTTTACAATCAATAAGCTAATAAGATCCTCCTATGTACTTCTCTGATATGTATGATATAGGGGCCTTCCCAAGTGGGTTCAAACTTGCCTCCCATATTTGACGGGCAACAATTGGTCTCTTTAGGACTAACACAAGTTCTCCTACTTAGAAAGACCTAGGGTGGACCAGATTATTGTGAGCTTGAATCATTTTGGCCTTGTACAACTCAAGGTTTTGACGGCGTGGCGACTCTCCTCCAAACCTTTGAGCTCTTCTAACCGCAACTTTGCATTCTTCTCTGTAGTGATCTTGCTACCCAATGCTATCCTTAGTGAAGGGAGTTAAGCTTCTAAAGGTAGAACGGCTTCAGACCCATACACTAAGGAAAATAGGGTAGACTAAGTTGGAGTTCGGTATGTGGTGCGGTAGGCCCACAAGGCTTTAACCAACTACTCATGCCACTGTCTCTTATTGTCATTAAGAGTATTCTTCAGTATCTGGATGAGAGTTATGTTGAATGCTTCTGTTAAATCATTTTCTCTAGGGTAGTAAATGGTGGAGTATCTCCAATCGATACCATGTCTTCTGGCGAAGCTATTGATCTTGGTGCTTTTGAATGTAGTACCATTATCAAATATAATTCATTGAGGCACCCTGAACCTAGATACGATATGGTTCCTAAAAAATTGAAACACATGCTGAGCTATGACATCTCTGAGTGGGATTTCCTCCACCCACTTGAAAAAATAGTCGATGGCAGCTAAGATGAATTGATGCCCCTTGAAAGAAGAAGGATCAATAGGATCCACAATGTCGGTACCCCAACACTCGAATGGAAATGAGGCTAATATAGGGTATAGAATGTTGGGTGGTTGGTGGAGGACATATCGTGCACTTGACACTGATGGCATCTCCTAACCACATCCATGCAGTCTGTAATCATCAAAGGCCAGTAGTATCTAAGTTGCTTGATCTTGATCTTCATCTTCGGATCGGATTGATGTGCTCCGCATAGACTTGAATATACCTTGGTTACAATGTCATGAGCTTCATGTTTGTCTAAATAATGTAACCACATTTGGTTAAAGGACGCTGAGGTTCCATCAGAGCATAGGAGAGAGCTCTTTGTTTCACCTGATGGGCTTGTGACTTTTGTTGAGGTAGTTTTCTAGTGTTCAAATAGTCTATGAATGGTTGCCTCCAATCCAGATCCTCATCCTTTTGGAAATAGTAACCTCTCCTTTATGAGAAAGTCTCTCGATGAGTTCACAATCAATAAGGGATAGGACTTGTCTATTTTGGACCCATACTGAAATGGACTCATCTTTCGAGCATGCCAATTCTTTGGCAAGTTTAGCCAAGGCATCTGCTACTACGTTCTCTCCATGGGGAACCTTGTAGATGGTGACTTCAGGGATCTAGGCCAATAGCTTCATGGTATACTCATGGTAATGATGAAGCTTGGGTTTGAGAACAGGATCCGATAATCTGAATGATGACCAACTGGGAATCCCCAAAGATGTTTATGCTCTTAACAGGTGATGGCTAACTCCGGCATCAATCCCTCATACTCGCTTCATTGTTATTGGTGCGGTTGGAAAGATAATATGAGAATCTCATCACATTACGGTTGGAGTTAGAAGAACTATTCCTACTCTCTTTCTTGGGAGAATAGATCATGGTGCTTACTTTTGAAAAGAAGCGCACCATCAAAATACATCTCCCATCGGTGGTTCGACCTCCCCTAAGTTCATGATTTGTTCATCGGGATCATCACTAAGCGGAGAATCGTGCGATGGGTGTGTTAAGAAATGCTTGTCTATCATTTTATCACCGCGGAGGTACGAATGTGATGTCAAACTACAAGAGTATCATGGACCAACGTGCCAAACATCCAGATTGCATTGGTCGTGTCATGAGATACTGTAGTGGATTTGTTCTGGAGATCAAGTTCACCTTATGAGAAAGCATGTAGTACCGTAGCTTTTGAAAACAGCGATCAAAGGCAATGATTCTCAATAGGTGGATAGTTTTCTTTAGCAGGAATCAAATGAAGGCTGAGATAGTAAAGAGTGATTTCCTTTCCTTCGTCATTATCTTGGGCCGAGCACTGAGAGAGTCATCTAATGCAGTAGTGTAGAGGATGGCTTTGGATAGATTGCTAAAACTAGCGACTTCACCAAATCGCTTGATATATTCAAAGGCATACCACTTATCATCCCTTGAACTTGGCATCCTTTTTGACAAGTGCAGAAAATGGCTTGCATCTCCCCGATAGGTTGGAGATAAAGCATCTTAGATATGCCAGTCATCCTTGGAAGGATCTGAGTTATGTTAGACTTTTAGGAGGCAACATTTCTAAGATAGCTTTGATCCTTTCAGGATCTACCTATATTCCCCAGTGTCAAACAACAAACCCAAGGAATTTCCCTAAAGCTACTCTAAATGCACACTTCACGAGATTCATTTTGAAGTTATATTATCTAAACCATTCAAAAATTACCCTTAAGTCAAAGATGTGGTCTACCTTTTCTCTGCTCTTAACTACTAGATCATCAACATAGCACTCAACCTAATGATGGATGAATTCATTGAAGATCTGAGTCATGGCCCGTTGGTATGTAGCACCAGCATTTTTAAGGCTGAATGGAATGACCTTATAACAAAAGATTATGATCGGGGTTCGAAAAGTGGTGTTTCTTTCATCTTCAGGAGACATCTTGATTTGGTTGTAGCTAGATGACCCATCCATGAAAGAAAACATTGCATGAGATGAGGCAATGTCCACCATTAATTTTGGTATAGGAAGAGAAAACTCATCCTTAGGACATGCCTTATTTAAGTCCCTGAAATCGACGCATATGCGAATTTGGCCATTCTTCCTTTTAACTAGGACGACACTGGCTAACTAGGTAGGGCATTTTTCTTTCTTGATGAAGCCAGCATCGATTAGTTTCTTGACCTCAGAAATGACCTGTTGTTTGATTTTTAATCGCATGAGTCTAGGAGCTTTCTTAATAGGGGTAGCATTAGGATCTATTGCTAGCTTGTGGACTACTACGTTAGGAGATAATCCAGGCATCTCTTCATAACTCCATGTGAAGTAGTCTTTAAACTCAATCAATAGCCTAACTAAGTCATTGGTTTCTTCTTCATTCAACAACGAGCTGATGTACGTCGGGCATGGATTTTCTTCTGTCCCGAGGTTGATTTCTTTAAGCTTGTCAATTGTTGAGTGGATCTCCTCTTCAAATTTTGGAGGTGCATCCTTGATTTGAAGATCATCTGAATCATTTGAGGTTTCTAAACACACATTTTCATAAGAGTTGGGGTTGTGTGAAAAGAACCTATCAGACTCCAAATGATTGGTAACAACCAAATAGTAATCATCGTCATTGACTGGACCCACTGTACTGAATCTTAGTCCTAATCTTGATTGTGCTTCCCTTCCTATATTGTTCCAAAGTTTCTCAAAATGCTCTGACCTGTGCCTGGACCATGTATGAGGAACAAACCTTTCTATATAATATTTTGAACATAAGGTGAGTAAAAGTCAAATGGTAATTCCATTAATTCTTTAAATGAATCCTCCTCAAGTTTTACATCAACTTGGACTTGAGGATGATGAACCCAAAAAGAATCTATTCAGCTTTATATATTTGGAAGACTGAGGGGCTTCCTTAACTACTAAACCTTCAACTTTTTGGGATGAAAGTGAGGTTAGAGCTAAGGTTCCCAACTGATCTCTAATAGTTTTACATGCATCTGATTCGAATATTTTGCCTTATCTGGAGGTCTGGTCTTCATCATTGTCTGGATCGAAAGTCACCTCCAATGGACCCTGCTGAGAGGGGTTGGCAGGTATACTAATCACATGAGACTTGTCCTCTGAGCTGGATTCCAAATCTATGTGAATAGTAGGGTACTCTACAACTAGAACATAACCCATGTTGGCGTGGCCGGAGGTCTTCCACCTTTGGCTCTCTTTTTCCTGCCTGAACTCCAACATGGAGGCTAGTGGAGGCGGTAGAGTGCCTCATTGGTGGTAGAGGTGGAGGCTGTGAGGTCTGCTCTCTCATGATCTCTACTTTGTTTCCCCTTATCTCGCTATAATTTCCCGCTTCTTTCAAAAGCTTTTCTTTTGCTTAGTTGATTGGTTGGAGAAAGGTGACTGTTTAGCTTCTCCTTGTAAGCTAGCCTCCTTGTTGATTAATTTCTCAAAGGTTTGATGGTGAAACCCCAGCATGAAGGTAGCCATGGATATTCTTAAGTAGAATCTCGATGGCATATTGTTTGAACAACTGGTTTGTTTCATGCTCAAGTTACGAACTTGAGAATGAAATCAATGAGGGACTCAATAGGATTATGTTGGGCCATAATGAGATCACCAATAGTCACCCTTTGCTGAGCTCTAGCAAACCTCTTGATGAAGAGTTGCTCTAACTCGGCAAAAGTCTTCAGAACTACCAGAATTTCAGCGTACCAATCAAATGCTATCCCTGCTAAAAGTTGACAAAGAGGAGTAAAAGCTACCACCGTTACAACAACTAGCTATATGAAATATGCACATCTCGGGTTTCCACGCCATCAAAGCTTTTGAAAGATGGTGGCACAAACCTTGGGTCTGATGGTATCAAATTCCTCCATGTAGGATCTACCCTTTGGGCGATGATCCCCAGGGCTTGAGCCAATGCTTCTTTTTACTTCTACTCAACCATGGATTTTATGTCATTTTATTGTATGGAGGTACTTTCCACTACCTTCCTATACATGTTAGTGCTACCTTACTCAATGGAGGAAGGTCTTTGTCCAAGACATGCACTAACTATGGGATCTCTTGTAGTAGGATGAACTCGGTGCTTATTTTTTTGAAGTATTGAGGCTAGCTAATAAGTCCTCGGTTGCTTTGCAATCATATCTATTTTTCATCTTTCTATTTTAATTATGCTAGAGGTGTTGATGCTTGGTGGCTATGACTTACTCAACATCATCACCTTCCATAAGCTCTCAGAGGAGAGAACTTTGTGTGTCAATCATGTAGACTCAACAGTCTCCCAATAAATCATCTTCATTGAGATCAAAGCTAATCTTTTCTTCATCGGACCAATCATATCCCAATATCTCCTTCTTTTCCATGAAATAATGATCCCATCTCATCTAAAGAATGATCAATCTGAATAGGAACATATGACTTGGGCTGATGATCACTCATGTCGAGAGGCACCAAACCTCCCATCGTAATCAATCCTATGAGGACTATACTCACTAGAAGATATACACTCCTAACTGTCACTAACTCTAAAAGGTGTGACATTCCTAAGAGGCTCTGCAATCATCGGTGCAATAGGGCTATCATCTGCTCTCTCTATAACTATAGTAACCATCTCCAAATCCTACTATACTGGTGGTGTTGGTGAGGAACTTATGCTTAGGTTGTCACTCCTTCGCACCACCAGCGAGAAGGTCAAGAGCTCGACCTCTCCACAGTAGGTGGTGTAGATGGTGTAGGATCCCTCGGACGTAGCCGATCACCAATGGGGTATGCTTCTCCCCGGATATGGCCTTCATGGCCTTCTATAGAATTGGAGATGTTGTGATGTGAACTGGTGATGGCAGACGGGGGTACAGCGATGTGGTGGAGACACCACTGACACTCTATGAACAGAAGCTATCCTCTTGTGATGAATGGTCCCATTAAGTAGGATGATATTTGTATGGTCGATGCGGGTAGCATGACGAGCTAGAAAATCGATGAGTGCATAAGGCCCGCCAATCTTCCCTCTCCTACTGGTGATTTGACAGTATGGGCCTCTTTGGCCCTCTCTTTACAGATGTTTCCCCACACTATGAAGGATGATGGATCTCAAATCAAATTGAGCTATGGACTCTAAACATCATAAGCTCAGCCAACGTGGCATAAGATTGATCGGAGGCCGACATACGACCTCCAACTCCAAATCGAGGGTTGGTGTTGAACCCGTGGAGGTGAAGTGTGGATCCTCCAAGCATCATCTCTGTCTGACCCAGAGAGGATGAAATTGGTACGTTGTAACCAGCGGGGTGATCAAAGTAGGTACCTCCTCTTCTATTGACCGCGTAGCGGCCTCCATCTCCCTAACAATCCTAGTATGATACAGCTTGATCATGTGGTTTTTATTTCTCCTTTGTGTCCTAGTAGGATGAGCAGAGTGAGAACTAGACCCAACCTTAAAGGCTGGGGAGGCAATCTCTGGAATCAGAGGAGCCTTACCCTTAGAAGGTGCCAAAGAGTTGGTGCTAGCCCTTACTAGGGTAGCATGGAAACCACCATGGCAGCTCTCACATCTAAAACTAGTGGAACTACCACTACTTTCCTCTTAATGAGGAGATGTCAAATCCGAAGGTAGATCGATCGATGACCGCTTGCCAGCCACCATCCCACTGCTTGTGAAGGGAGTGCCCTCAGTGATCTTTACTCCTCAAATCCTCTCTAAATGGATAAGGTGGGTATGATCATCGGGGAGGTCCATCCAAGGCCAAGTCCATGCCTTATGGGAAAGTGAACATAAACTTCTAGGAAGTTTCCATAGTATCAACTGAAAACTGAACTGTATTGAAAATGTAGTCTATCACTGAACGGGAGTTTACAATGTTGAAACTAGACTTGCATTAGATTTCTATTGATTTTTAAATATGAATTTGAATTTAAAATTTGATCCTACATCCAACATCTTGGAAGTGTTAAGTGGGGTTCAAATGGATTTAGAGAAGATTTTGAATTTTTATTGGAAAGAGGAAATTTTGAATATGAATCCAACTTCAACAAATTTAGGTATGTTGAGAAGTGGAATCTAATTTTTTAGAAGGATGCTTCCATAGGTTCATGTTTGAAATTGGATTTTGATTTGAAGACCCTTTCCTTTAACAAATTTGGGTATGTTAAAGTAAGGGTCAATTAGTTTTATTTTTGATTTGAAATTTTGAAATTCACTCACTTAGCAAATTTGGGTATGCTAAGTGAGGTGTTTGAAAATAATTGTTCCTTTTGGTTTGGTTTGCTTTGTCTTGTGATTTGTTGTTGATTTTGAAAGTTGAATTCCCATTTAGCAAATTTGGGTATGCTAAATGAAGAACCCAAGTGTGTTTTATTTTGAAAGAATTTTGAAAATAGAATTCTTAGCAATTTTGAGTATGCTAAGAAACTCCTAAAGTGTTTCATTTGTTTTGGAAATTTTGATTTTGAAAAAAGTAAGATTCTTAGTAAATTTAAGTATGCTAAGGGAATTCTAATGTGTTTCATTTGATTTTGATTTGTTTTTGATTGAAAGTGGAGACCTTACTTTAGCAAATATGGTATGTTAAAGATGAAGTTCCACTTAATTTTTGAAATGAAAATTTCACTTAGCAAATTTGAGTATGCTAAATGAAATTCCAATAGATGTGTTTGAAACTTTATGTTTTAGTTTTGTTTTGAAAATGGAAACTTCTCTTTGGCAAATTTAGTATGCTAAAGAGTGAAGTTCCAAAAGTGTTCGAAAATTTTTGATTTTGAATTTGGAGACTTTACTTAGCAAATTTGAGTATGCTAAATGAAGTTCCAAATGTGTTTTGAATATTTCTTGGTTTGAATTTGGAAACTTCACTTATATTTGAGTATGCTAAATGAAGTTCCAAATGTGTTTGAAAACTTTTGTCTTGAATTTGGAAACTTCACTTAGTAAATTTGAGTATGCTAAATGAAGTTCCAAATGTGTTTGAAAATTTTTTTGGTTTGAATTTGGAAACTTCACTTAGCAAATTTGAGTATGCTAAATAAAGTTCCAAATATGTTTTGAATTTTGAAAGTATAATTGTTAAGTCTTAATTTTTTGAGAAAAAGACTTCCATTCAACAAATTTGTGTATGTAGAAGTGGAAGCCAATCTTATTTTCTTTGCAAATGTGAAAATTTTGTCGTGTGTGATTATTACTTTTTTTTGGAAAGGAATTCCAACTTAATCATATATGGGATATGTTTAAGTGGGATTTCAAATGATGTTATTTTATTTGGGAATGAAATCTTCATTCAATAAAATTGGGTATATTGAATGGAGATGTTCATATGTGCTTTAAAAAAATATTTATATTGATTTTGTTTTGGGAATGAAACCTCCATTCAATAGATTTGAGTATATTAAATGGGAAGGTTTCATATGTGATTTTTGAAAGTTCATTCTTGATTTTGATTTTTGAAATGAAACATCCATTCAATAAATTTGAATATATTGAATGGCAAAATTTCATGTGTGCTTATAGAAAATTTATTTTTGATTGTGATTAAAAATGAAACCTCCATTTAATAAATGTGGGTATATTGAATGGAGAGGTTTCATATGTGCTTTTTGAAAGTTCATTTTTAATTTTGTTTTGGAATGAAACCTCCATTCAATAAATTTGAATATATTGAATGGCAAGATTTCATGTGTGCTTTTGAAAAATTTATTTTGATTGTGACTGAAAATGAAACATCCATTCAATAAATGTGGGTATATTGAAAGGAGAGGTTTCATATATGCTTTTGGAAAGGTGTGAATTCCAACTCAACACATGTGGAATGTGTTGAGTGAAATTTCAAAATTGTGATTTTGGTTTGAAGATAGAATCCATCCAACACATTTGGATGTATTGAATGGAAATGCTCATCTTCAAATTTTGTGTTTTTTTGAAAGATAATTATTGTTGGAATTTTATTTTTATGAAGATGATCTTCACATATAACAATCATAAAGATTGTTAGATGAAGATGATTTAGGAATATTTTTGTGCAAAATATTTTATTTAGTGCATTTTTGAAAGAGTGATTTTTAAAAAAAAGCAAGATTCTTTTTTCATGGAATAATTTATTTCTCTTTATTATTTTAGAATAAACATTTCCTTATCATAAAAATGATAAGCATTAAGTCTTTAAATATTTTCTTTTTATTTAGATCTTTTTTTATTTTTCCCATTGGAGAACACGGGGTTTTAAGACCAACACGGTGAGGTCCTAAAACCTAAAGATGTTGAATAGCTTAACTTAAGGATGAAATAGAGCCAATGGAAAGAAGAATAGTCTGGATTCATACAAAAGTACAAACCCTATCGATGCTTAGACAATGATCATTTACCAAAGATGGAGAGAGGAATCATCCCCAGTGGAGTTGCTAGAAAATCTGGGTTAGAAAAATTTTATATGGGCCTTCCATCGTGGGGTGAAAAGGCAAGAATATAAAATTCATCTTTTTGGGATGCCACATAGATCCGTGGGTGTACTTATTCAGGTGATCAAGTACGTTATCAAGGAATAGTATACTATGTCGGGAGATAGGAGTCACTGCCCTTTAATGGACCTAATCACCTTAATAAGGACTCCTAAGGATGTTAGGTCTTTGAAGTGTACTAGAGATTCTTCCCCTACTTTACATGGAAAAGTAAAGTAGGGTTATTTTAAACTGGGTTCGTTAAGTTCCCTACAGGGGCAAGCCCCAAAAGTTAATTACATCCTAAGGAATGGGGATTCCTTAGAAAAACTCTCGATTAAGGTAAATGATCATTGTCTCTAAAGGTTTCAATAGGTAGGACTATCAATCGATTGATTTATTTTTGTAAAATCAAATGGGATCGATAAAGAGGAGGGAGTTCTTATTGAAGATAAATGAGAATAAGTAGGAATGGATACTAGGAAGCCTAGTAAGCACCCCAAATTACCCTATGGTTGGGCTTTATATTTTAGAAATTGAATTAGTTCATTTGAGTGGCATTTTCATTAGAATGCTAGGGCTTACAATTCCATAACACAAGATTATGGAAATGCCTAAGAGGTGAGAATTTATGCTTATGTCCTATAAAGGGAAAAGCCACCTCAGAATCCAAATCTAGGGAGCTTTGGCGAGGGCAAAACACGACCTAAATCTAAGGAGAAAATGGGTATTTGGTTTGCCTCCATAAGAGAGGACAAACCACTCGACTGCTTGTACTTACAACCGCCTGGGGGTGGCACCAACTAACTCCTATGATTTTAAATTCATGTAGGCAAGTCATATGCTCTATGCAAGATAGCTGGGCTGTTATTTATTTAGAAAGAGACTAAGTCCTTAAATAGACTAGATCATGTAAGGGTATGCTTCAAATGACTTAAATCTAATGCAATTCAAATTTCATTTTATTTTCATTTTGGACAAATATTTTTGACTCAGGCTAATAGGATTCATATGCCTAATGCATGAAAAATGAGATTATTGGCCAAAATCAGTGAGAAGCAAGAAGGTGTGTTTCCACCATGGCTCTCATAGGTCAAGCCAAGTTTCTCTGGAAAGGTGGAAGCCCTCCAATCAAGAGTGAAAATAATATGCATTTGTGCATGATGTTATAAAAGAAGTATTCATCCAACTAATAGGTTGCTAATTCTTTTATCTAGATTTTTAGCATAAGCTTTAGGTGAGGTTATGAGTTCTTTATTTTTAGTTTTGAATTGTTAAACTTGGTAGAAGATTTATTTTCTCTTAAGAGCTTAATCATCATCATCCATACATAAAGTAAGAAATAAACTAGGAAAAGCATGCCACTTAATACGTAAGCTAAACAAATCATCAATCAATTTATAAAGCTAATCGTAAAAGTATAAGAGGCCATTGTGGTCGGGTACCATCGCACAAACCAAAAATAAATTGGGTAGCTGAGCTCTACCCTTATACAAGATTATAAATGAATTAAATACAATTAAGGAATTCATTATTATGGGAATCTTCAAGCTTTCTTTCTTCATTCTTCTTTCCTTCTTTCTTCTTCTTTTCTTCTTTCTTCTTTGGTTCTTTCTTTTGGATGGTTGGAAGATGGATGCTCCAAAGTCTTCACATGGTACATAAGATGTAATCTTCTAACAATGCTCATCCTAATCCCCATAATAATCATTCCAAAATCTTAATTGCAAAATTACATGAAAAGGAAAAGAATGAAAATCTAACTAACACCTGCACACAAAGATTAGCTAAAACAAACCACACAAATCCCAAGCATGTATATTGGACTTAGCACCCCATACATGGGTACTCAAGTCCACATAGCCTAATGGATTATGCTTAGGGGTATAAGCACGTAAAAAACATTTATATTTTTTTATGGTAGCACCCTTAAACATAATCCCTAGAAGACAATGGTTAGACTAAACCTACCATTCATTCTACAGCATACACCCTAATATCCATACTAAAACTATATCACAAAATAAAAGAAAACATGAAATCATGCATCTTCCAAACATAAAGCTAGAAGTGATGACTTAGCCTAATGTGTGTGCTTTAGAGGTTTGTGTGGTATGCTTGCTATAGCTTTAAGTTAGAGTTTTATAAGTATGAAGGATGTTTAACTTAGGAGGGTTTCATTTAAGTTGTTTAGATGTTTTTGGTTGATTTTATTTTGTGTTTTGATTAGGTTCAAGTGAATCCTACAATTAGTTACTAAGTTATAAGAGAGGAAAGAGAAGAGAACTTCTTTACTTCTACCTTAAGTAATTTCTAAAGTAGATTCCAGCTTTGGTTTTATTTAGTGGATATTTTATTATGTGATTTAATTAATCCTAAGTTTATTTAAACTCTAAACAAACCTATTCAAAAAGAAAGATATTTTAAGATTAAATAAAGTGAAATGAAATCACAAAACACACATCACTTCATTTCTTTCCCAACATGTATAACAAGCATATGAATAATTCCTAAACATATCTATACATACAAATGGGAATGTTTAACACACTTTATGATGCATGATAAGTAACTTATTTAAGAAAATTTGGATGTTTATGATGCACAATTTTCATTAAGTAGAAAAGGGATTTCTTTTCCAATTTTTCACATACACACATGAATGTATGAAAGGCATAAGTGAGTACGGCACCATTGTTAGCACCATACGGCACCATTGTTAGCACCAGGGGTGTAAGGTACAAGACCTACTTGGGGCTACTTAAAACCTCACAATCCCGGGATTTTTCATACTAATATACCACTTTCCTTAAATATAAGCATATGTATAAAAAAATAAATGGAAAAGGAAAGATGCAAAGTTCATTTTTTTATTTGTTTGGTTTATTTGTTTAGTTTATATATGTAAGTGTGGATTTTCTTCCTGATTTGATAACATAGAGATGAATAAGAATGGATTCAAACAAGTGGTACACTCTTTTCAAATGAGCTATACACTTTACCAAATTTTTATTCAAAATTATGCTAAATATGAAGGAAAGGAAAAAAACTATACACATCTTTATATTTCCAACACATGCAAGCTTATTGGTAAAATATAAGTAGCACACTTTCAGCTTTGATAATTGATTCATATATTTTTAAAAATAATTTGGATTTAGTAGTGATAATAGCCATTCATATTTATACTTTAGCCAAAACATGCAATTTCACATAAAGAAAATATTTTCATTTTTAAATTTGATTTCTGAAAAGCATGAATGTATGAAATCATATGACACACATATTTTGCATCTTGGGTAAGAATTAAAGTGATAAAAGCATGTAAATACATTCACTCTAATTAATTCATAAAGACAATCTTATAAGATAGGCATGTTTAAAATAAATCAAAGTTTGTCTTCATGTGATTTTTATTTCATTTTTTTGTTTTATGTTTATGTTTGATTTTTTGCAAAATGTGAGGTAAGTTGTTATTCCTAACCCATTCCACACACTGTTCATTATCTTTGTTCAATTTTTATATGATTAAATCAATTTTATGCTTTACTTAGGTTAAGGCATGATTAAGTGTATTAATTATCCCTTACCTACACCACCTTATCGTAGTTAATCCAATAATTATGAGCCAATGAGATGACATAAAACCACATAGAAATTTAAATCAGCAATGCACCTAGGAAAGAAAGGGCCTAATGCAATTTGGCTCATGATTAAGAATTAATTAAACTAAGGGGTTAATTTAAGTACATTCCTAATCCCTATCACACATGTGAATTTGATTTGGATTTCCTTAAGCTACTTAGGTTATTGAACACCTAAGCACCTACCCAAAACAAATTAGTTGAGTTCTAGAATGTTTTAAAATTTATGAAATTAAGGGAGTAATTAGTGAATTACCCTTAATTAAGTGAGGATTAAGGAAGGGAAATGGGGTTTAAGGAATAGCTTAGGGGAAATTGCCCAAAATTATTTTGTAAACCTCCTATTCACTGTAACAGACCTTAATTAACTTAAATAAAGGATTAATTTACTAATTAAACCTTTAATTAGGCTTAATTAGATTAAGGGAGTGATTTGGGAATGAAATAGCAATTTCCCCAATTAAGCCACCAATAAATCCCAAAAAACTTAGGAGAGGTAAAAGTCATCCCCCAAAATATACTCAAGAAATTTGAGATTAATTAATAGTTTAATTAAAGTATAATTAATAAAAACAACATTCCCAAAGAAACCCAAAATTAGAGAAATATACATTTTAAAATCCATTAAAATCAATTTTAGAAAATTCTAGGGTGAATTATCTTTCAGTGGAAATTTATTTCATATTTTTTTATTTTCTAGGTGGAGATACAAACTTTGTTTATATGATTGGTAAATTAAAATTAAATAAGCCCTAAATAATTCCTTAATCCAACGGGGTGACACGCATGCAACTGACTCAATTACACTTTACACGCATCGTCCTCCAAGTGGCCACTTAAACATCACATCATAGCTTCATGCGTGCTATGTGTTTTACCTCATTGATCAAGGATCGAGCGGTTGATTTAATCCAATTTTAAAAGGATAAAATCAGATCTAAAGTGTATGTTTAATTTTGGTTGTCCATCCAAAATGTCGGATGGGCTAGAGATCTATCCTCTAACTCACGTGATCCATGGAGATCGTCCATGTTCTAGCCTTGATTGAGCTCGATTGAGCTCAAATTAGGATGAAATTTTGCACACACCATCTAACCCTAATGAGCACATCTAACGATTGAAACTTCATGCCATAAAAATTTTTTTCACAAAGGACCAACATACATGGAGTTTAGTGATCAAAAATGTCTAACCTCATCGGAGGTGATCACCGACGCTTGATTCCCTTGGAGGAGCTTCGTTTGGTTGAGACAAAGCTTTGGTGAAAGTTCTAGCTCTTGAGGTTGAGTCGATAGCTCTATGGACCAACCCCTCCTCCTAGTGAGCTCAATTTTAATTGAAGTGATCTCCCCTTGCCTTTGGAACTTGGGAAATAGATTGGGCAAGCTTGACTTGATCCCCTGAGGTAATGTGCAAAGGGAATTTTGTTGAATTTGAGTGAAGTGGAAGTTGGCAAATCCTTGGAGTTCCCCATTTTTCTTAAGGAAAACCAAGAATTTCAATCTCCCTCTCGAGAGCTTAGGATCACTCTAGAATCGCTCCTCTGGCTTCCTATGCTTCAATCGACAGAGTGTGTGTGTGAATTGAGTTGAATTAGGGGGAGTATATCTCCCCCTTAGGCAATCGGACGGTCGAAGCTTCACTTGCCTTTTTGATCAACCTTAGGCAGTGGGTTGTTTGATATGTTAGAAGCTTGCACATGGTCGGCTTGGCTAGAGGAGTGGAATGGTAACTCCCCATGTGCTCAAATTGAGTGGGAGCATGATTCCCATGTGGCCAATTTGAGCCATGTGCTCGATTTTGGCCTTGGGTTAAGTTAGGCTGACCCAAACCCATTGGGTTGGGTGCACCACCCTCCATAGGGTTTACTTGACCTATTAGGAGAGTATCAAGTAGGTATGAAGAGGAATTGACCAAATTCCCCATGCATTTAACTAAAATTTGTTCTATGGCCTAGGGGTATAATGGTCATTTGGCTTATTTTTGAATTTGGATATGTTTGGTATGTTGAGAAAATAGGTTTGGCCAAGTTTCATTGGATTTGGAGTTCATTTGGTATGGTTTGGCTCATTTAGGTCAAAATGGGTCAACTTGGGTCAAGTTGACCAATTGGTCAAATTAATGGGTCAAACCAAGGTTGGGGTTCATATGACCATTTGAAATGTTTTAGTGACTTTGGTTTGATTCAATTTAGTTTAGGTTTGAATTTGGTTCATATGACTTAATTTAGGTCAAATGGATCAAGTTGGCCAATTTGACCCATTTGACCTATTTGAGCTAGGTCATGGATAGGTTTAGGTTTGGTTAGTCATATGAAGTGGATTGGTATCTTCATTTCCAATCAATTTTGGTTAAGTTTGAATTTGGCTCAAAATGACCCTTTAAGTCAAGTTGGGTTCAAGATCAATTGGGCTAGGTTAGGTCTAATTGGCCTATTGAGGCTTTGGTCAAGTTTAATAAGTGATTTGGAATGAACTTGACCCATTGGCTTCAATCAATTTGTCTTAGATCAAGTTTTGACACATTTTGACTTTTTAGGTCAACTTGGGTCAATTTGGGTCAAGGCCAATTGGGCTAGGATAGGTTCAAATGTTGACTTGGTCAAGTTCAAATATTGGTCATGAATGAACTTAGATCAATGGTTTCAATCGATTTGGCCTATGATGGATTTTGGTTATATTGGGTTTCATTTTGGCTAACTGTTGACTTGGTCAACCCTTAGGTTTGACCTAATTTAATTGATTCATCATCCCATGATGATTGTTGATCATGATGAAAGGCATACATGAGCTTAGTTCAATCCAATTTTGTTAGGATTAGAATTTATCTCATAAAGGAAACTTTAGGTCACTTTGGGTCAAGTGAGCCTAAGTAGGTCAAATGTCTTGGTCAAAGCTTGATTGGAGTTCAATTGAACTTGTTTATGGACTCATGATTGAAATATGAATCCATTTACAAGTTGGTTGAAGTCAAATGGGTTTTGTTTCATTTGATAATTTCATATTCAAAGGGTGAATATGAAATGGATTTGTGTTTGATTTTTGCATTGGGTTTTGATTTAGGATTGAAGTTTGTATTTATAGTTAGGTTCATGATTGTAGGATTGATTGAATCATAAAAGAAAATCAAGAGTTTGGCTTGATTTGAAGTTGATTTGGCTAAGTTCAAGATTTTGACTTGAAAGACTTAGGTTGGATTTTGATTGAATTTGAGTTTGATTTTTGGAGTTGGTTTTGGTTGTTTAAATTTATATTTCATTTATATATGTGAATATAAATGGATTATGAGAAAATTTCAAAGGTTTGAAGTGATTTGAAGTTGATTTGAGCTAAGTCTTTTAGAGGTAATTAAAGGACTTAGGAAATATTTAGAATTTGGAATTTCAATTTGGATATTGATTTGATTGATTTGAATTTATATCTCATTTATATATGTGAATATAAATAAGAATATAAATGGGTTATGAGAAAATTTCATGAATTGGAATTGATTTAGATTTGATTTAGGCTAAGTCCATGAAGGGAGATCAAAGGACTTAGGCAAGATTTGGAATTTGGAATTTCAATTTGGAATTCAATTTGATTGATTTAAATTTATATCTCATTTATATATGTGAATATAAATGAGATTATAAATGTGTTGTGAGAAAATTTTATGAGTTTGAATTTATTTGAAGATGATTTAGGCTAAGTCCTTAAGAGGGAATTAAGGACTTAGCAAATATTTCAAACTTAGAATTTCAATCATGGATTTCAATCATGTGATGTTGATTTGAGTTTAGAAAATCAAATAAGATTGATTTGGAGTTTTGGCTTGAAGGAAGGTGACGAATGGTTCAAGCTAAGGGTAGGCAAATTTTCTTAACACCCCTAAGGCATGACATATTCCTATGGCTAACTCTTCTAAGTCTCTAGGGCTAGGTTGAGTGTCCACCTAATCACAAGATGTGTCTTAAGACTAAGGATCCCTTAAAGTCTAAGAGGAGTCCTATGTAAGATGGAGGGGTTGAGAACTCACTCTAAAAATAAGGTCAACAAGAATTAAACACAAAATAAAAGAAATATACATAATTTATGAAATTTGATGATTATTAATGCAAGAAAAATATGAATTAAGTACCTTGAAACTTAAAATAATGTTTTAACATCTCTAAGCTATCATTCTCCTTTCTCCATGTTGAAGATAACATTCCATCACTAAATTAGACAAGAGATTCATGAAAGAAATCCAGCAAAAAAAAAAAGGAAGAAGAAACATGAAATTTTAAACAACACTTTCACAATATCAAGTAAAGGTGAAAAAATAATATTCTCTTCAAATACTTACATAGTTACATTATTCTATTAGTTGCTCTTATCTTATACCCTAAAATAAATATACTTCTAGACTTCTAATAGAAATAAAATTTAGTTCATAATAAAAAATATCTCAAGAATGAATGTGTGAAGCCTCATACACAATCATAATGACATCAATGAAAAAATATATGAAAAAAATTTAAAAAAAATTAGAAGGACTCGGAGAATAATTTGGCAGTAATGAAATTCAAGCAACAGTCTAAAATTACCTCCTAGGTTGCCTTGAGCCATCCAATTGGGGAGTAATTCAACAAATATGACCATAATATGAATCTAAAGTATCAACTTTATATGAGCCAAAGAAAAAGAATCAAAATTTGATTAACATGAAATCAAAACAGAAAGAAAAACTGACCCCAAGTTGCTCAGACCATCCATTAAAATGTAAGCTAAAAATACTCTTGCAACATCATGGAGTACATGCATAAAGCCGTAAAAGGAAGAAAATCATATTATTTAAATCATCATAGTCCTTCTATTAGCCCACCACATAAATCTTAACATAAAGAATTATAGAAACATTTAAGCATAGGCCATAGAGCTATCAACACAATAGTACGATCACAGTATCATATATGAGCACCACAAGATAGAAAGTACAATATTTTTCAAAAAAAAGTTCAAAAATATAGTTTTCATCCATCAAAGGTCTAATGGCAATTATAGAAATATGAGAAAAGATTAATTTTCCATATTAACTGAATGATCGTCATCTTCCCTATCAATTTGAGTGGAGGTACTCATAATATTTTCAGTAATATTTTCAAGTTCAAAGTCCAGAATTCTACAAGAAATAAATGTTTTAACTTAGAAATATGCAATTTATGAAATATGTAAGAAGTGGAATTAAAACTATGTTCCAACTTCCAACCTTGGTCACCATATAACCAATCATTTGTGCATACTAGTGCCTCAATAATTTCATGTTTTAGTGCACTTCGATATTGATCGAGAATTCTTCCATTATTACTAAATGCACTTTCTAAATCAATAGTCAAAATTGGTATACACAAATCATCACAAGCCATCACAACTTTATGAAACTTATATTGGTTACCTCTCCAATAGTGTAAAATATCTAGCTCAACTTTTTTGTCAATCCTATGCTTATCTAGTAAAGTTCAAGCTCAGACTTTCTTGGCATGCTATCTTCATCCTCAAAAGAATCAAAGTCCTTACAAATTATAAAAAATGAGATATGATAAATATTAACATAATGAAACATGTAAGATTGAATTGACTTAAAAATTATAAGCAGTACCTGTAAAATTTGAGATTTAATAATCATTGAGTTGGATGTTCTTGAACTATCACAATGTGTTGCTCGAGTTACTGTTGATGTTTGTGCTAAGAAACCTTTAATATTTGAGTTTGAATAATTCTTGAAAAATGATATTTTTTTCCTCATCTTTACAACTTCGCTTTAGTAATCACTCCCATATAGTTTCTTATAACACCACTCAACAAAATTGAACTTATATCTTGAATCAAGGATGACGACTATTGCAAGAATTATACAAAAATTATACCAATACTTTTCAAACTTTATGAGCATGTTCATTGCCATAGTTTTAATGTAGTCATGAGCACTTGAACTTTCATATTTCAATGTTGCATATGTTGTAGAGATCCTAGGAAAGTAAAGATTTACAGTAGGATATTTTGTGCTATAGAAACACAAGTAATCTCATAAAATAAAGCTAAGAAGTTGCATATATTCACCATTTTTCCCACTCATTATTTGAGAAACAATTCTTGTAATTTGAGCCACCTAATTGTAAATATAGAAAAGCACGCCTGTAATAGAAGGTACTATCAAGTATAATAAAAGTAAAGTTCCATCTAGTAGGAACATCTTATCTCAACCTATTCTTTTCATCATGGTAGCTTTGTCTCACACACTCTAAAAATCTTTATTTTCTAACTAGAGATCCCTTTACATATTTAATACTATCACAAACCTTTGTGATTAATCCATCTATTTTCTTCAAACCTTCTTGAACAATTAAATTTATAATATGTGCACAACATCATATATGAAAGAATTCCCCATTACAAAGAAGGCCACCTCTTAAATTCAATAGATACATTGTTAGTAGAAGCATTATCTAAAGTAATACTGAAAATCTTTTTTTTAATTTCCCAATCATTTAAAAATGTTTGTATTGCTTCAAATAATACAAGACCATCATGTGGTGGTGGCATAAAACCAAAGTTCAAAAATTTTTTTGTAATCTCCAAACCTAATTAATGAAATGTGCAGTCAAACTTACAAATCCATCAATGTTAATATAAGTCCACAAATCAGATATCAAGTAAACTCAGCTGGTTTGTTTTACTAAACATTATCTTTATTTGTCCTTTCTCTCTTAGAAATATTTTTTTGCAATCATTTCTAATTGTATTTCTTGATACAAGGTGTAAGTCCCGACGAAGATAAAGTAAAAGTAATCTAAACCAGGCCATTCAATAGCTTGAAATGGTAAATCATGCATGATAATGTAAGCGGTAAGTAAATCATAGAACTCTTGTTGGTAAAACTTAGCTTTAATCGCAGAGAAAGATGTACTACAATTACTTTGTAGAATAAGTTGTTCTATATTACATGTATCCCTCTTCTTACAAGTTTGCAAATGTCATTTTAAATTACCAGTGTTGAACTTACTATCACATATGTAACTTGCACCACACATCTTGCATTTATATCTTTGTTTTCCAACATTTTCAAGTGGTAGTATATCAAAATGCGCCCATACAAATAAAGTCAATCTTCTCTTCTTTCTTCATTTTCAAGTGGTATGTTAAATAGAGTTGATTAATTTTAATTGCAAAAGAGGTGATTTGTTATTGTTTGATTAAATTTTAATTTCGAAAAAGGGAATCTCACTTCACAAATTTGCAACTGAATTTAGCTTCATTATATTCTTTCTTCATTTTCAACTGATTTTTAATGAATTTAGCTGTAACTTACGGGTTAATGTAGGCAAAACACCTTGTCCGGTATTATGTATAGGGAGAAAATCACCATTTGCAATTGATACTTGTTGAGAACCATAATATTATTTTGGGTGCTACAATTGTTCAATATCCCATGTTAAATGAGAAGTAGCAGCAGAATTTAATATCCAATTTGAATTTGCTCCAACAAAAAATGCTTTATGTGACGGTTTGTAGGAGAGATCAGCACGATACCAACATTTGAATGCAAAATGTCCTAGTTTGTGGCATATTTGACATTCAACAAGTGTAGAAGTAGATTTGTTTTGATTCCATGAATTGTATTTACTATTTGTATTGTCGAGTTTGTCATTTGTCGGAATCTATTGTTGAATGAGGCAATTTCATCCTCTAGATGGTTTGTATGGGATACGAATTCTTCCTTTATTTCTAGTTGCAAGAGCAAATTGTTGTTCTTAAGTGTTGATTGAAAGTGATTCTTTAACTGCATCTACTGTTAAATTAAGCTCTTCACTACATAAAAGTACATAAAAATCACCCAAATGAATTGGTTGAAGATGTGTGCATATAGCGATGCTTGATAAGAAGAAGGAAGACCATTTAAAGTATAGAGTATTATATCTTCGAGGAGAAAGGGCGATCCGAAGTTGCTATAGCATCACATTTGCTTTTGATTTTGATAAATAGTTCATCATGTTTTTATCTTTCATTGATATATGATGTAGTTCATTATTTAGGGTAAGATTCAGAACGATTAGTGGATTGAAGTCTCTTTTCAATAGTTCCCCAAATTTCAAAACAAGTATCCAGGTTGGTGGCATACGGTAAAAGCTGTGATGAAATTGTGGAGAAAAGAGATGCTGCTAAGTTTTGATCCTTAAGAATCCAAGTGTTGTAGGTCTGATTGGCTGTTATAGTACCAGATTCGTCTACAATTTGCTTTAGTGGTGTGGACATAGTTCCATCTAGATATCCGTCAAATCCATTAGCAGTGAATAATTTCAGGATTTGGGATCGCCACAAAGGATAGTTTTCAGATGTTAATTGAATGTTTATCACCGTTCTAACATTTGCCATAAGGAATTTCAGGTGAGAAGGAATGGTGATATCAGTCATTTTAATTTCTGAGTGATTGTTGTGTGAGGTAGCTGAAGTAGAGGATGTCGATGTATCCATAGATATGATAATAGCAAATGGAAGAGTTTACCCAAAAGAAAACTGGTGACTCAATAAGAGCTCCGATACCATGTGAATAAGTTGATCATCCATCTTCTTGTTTAGATGAATCTGCAATGCATGATGATAATACAGAAAAGTAAAGAATAAAAAAGCGGCGTTAATGAGAATCAAGGATAAAGCGAGAAAACCAAAGAGAATAAAGCATAGCTAAAATATATTGACCATATTCGAGGTGCAGAATGGAGGTATATATAGAAGAAGTTAGTTATCATCCAATGATTAGGATTAATCTATTATGATCAGGTGGTAGTGACTGAGATAAAAATAGAGGTATGATTGAGCTCTTATATCAGCAGTGTATCAGATTTCCTGCATATCAGATTGCTTATTAGTTCTCTTTCTCTCGCAACAAATCCTCGGGTTATGTTTGGTCTGAGAATCTTATGACTTTTAAGTAATGCAAATGCAAGAGCATTTCCAAGCAGCAATTAATTTCACTGTATTATCTTAAAAATATATTTCGTATCTTATCAAATAATTTTACATCTCTCTAACAACTAATCTATATATATATATATATATATATATATAATCAGTTTTTTTTAATTTTAATAATTAATGTCCTTTTGATTTTAAATTTTATGTTCATAAATACTGAACCTTATTTGTATTATTTTATGAGTACACTTATGTTTTCTTTAATTTGAAAGAAATGAAAATGTAACTTGCTTAAACTGAACAATAATTTATTTACATAGCTCATGGGATTGTGCTTTTGATCGGTTTAAATGATTTTATTAATTCATTAGATGCACCAATTATTTTAGTCATAAAATTTTAAAAATTAAATTGATCAAATTATTTTTTAAACTACATTAAAATAATCAAACTTAAATTTGGTCAGCTCAATTTGATTTTGAATGAATAAAAATATAATTAATTTTAATATTGAACATAATTATTTTTAGCTCAAATAATATATATTAAAAAGTTAAAATTTATATTTTTGAATAATATCTACATAATTTTTTAAAAACAATTACTTATTTACGACAAAGAATTTGGACCCACGTTTAAATTTACAATCAAAAATATATTTTTTGTATTTGATTTTCTTTCATGGCAAAGCTGTCGAGACGGACGTTTGGATATTTCCAAAATAAATATAAAATCCCAACATTTCTGAAGATAAACTCATCGAAGTCTTTAAATTGAGAGCGTTCCTCCTCAATACTCATTCCTCTACATTGCCTTCTCCGCTTCACCCTGCTCGCATTCAGATAACGTTCCAAAAATAATTACAGATTCTCTTCACGGCATTGAGAAGAGAGAGAGAGATGGACGAGGATTTGGAGCGGGACTTCCGCATCGGAGAACTGCTCGGCCACGGACAGTTCGGTGCTGTTTACCGATGCGTTTCTGTCTCTACCGGCAAGGCCTTCGCAGTGAAAATCATGGACAAGTTCTCAACTTTCTTCAACCGCCACTCGGTCTACTCGGAGATCAAGCTCACGCTCCTTGCCGCCTCCGGGAACACACGCTGCATTCAGATTCATAATGTCTACGAGGACTTGGCAGCCGTCTATGTAATCCTTGATCTCTGTCCTGGCTCTGATCTCTTTTACCGAATTGTCCGTCACGGACCCTTTCACGAGAGCCAGGCCGCTGCGCTCATCACAGAACTGGTCCAAGCTATTGCTGAATGCCACCGCCGTGGCATCGTACATCGAGATATTAAACCGGAGAATATCTTATTTGATTCCAATGGCTGTGTAATTCTCGCAGATTTTGGCTGCGCCACGTTATTCAAAAGGACGCAAAAGCTTTGAAGGGAAGAGTGGGAACGCCTGCTTATATGGCGCCGGAGGTGATCGTCGGCCAAGAGTACGACGAGAAGGTGGATATCTGGAGCGCTGGGGTCGTCCTCTGTACGTGATGTTGAGCCAGACATTACCGTTCAATGGTAATTCCGAAGAAGAGATATTCTCTGCTGTGAAAAAGGTGATCCACTTTGCTTCCCCAAGGAATTTTTCCATTGGTCATCGCCTGAAGCAGAGGATCTGATAATGAAGATGCTGGATAGAGATCCAGCCAGGAGGCTCTCAGCAGAGCAAGTGCTCAGTGAGTTCACTTCCAAATTCAGTTCTTTAGAAAACAATATATATATATATATATATATATATATATATATATATATATATATATTTCATATATATTCAGATTTCACCAATATGATGTTATTAATTTATTATTATTTTGATTTGGATTATTTACAGGGCATCCGTGGATTAGGAAAATGACAGTGCCATGGAAGACAACAGTGCTGCACATGAATTTAAGTTCTATTGCATTTTGTGACTATTCTTCTCCTCTTCATGTGTAAACTGATTGCAGTGAATAGAAGACAATGTAGTTTTTTTATCTCTCATCTATTACCAGAAGTAACCGTTACCGTCGATCGGCTCTCCTCCTCTCCTTCAATTTACATTCTTTCTCCTCTATTTCTCATTTCTTCTTTACTTTTTTTTTCTCCTCTTAAATCCTTGTCAGAAATGCTGTCCAGAGGCTTTTTTTTTTCTTAGATCTGCTGAAGAGTTGTGATTCTCATTTTTGATATTTCAAAACGTTTGCAATCGGCTCTATATTTTTAAGTTATATTTATATTATGCTATTTTAAGTTTTTTTTTTTTTTTATAAATTGGCCGTTATCTCTGTTAAAAAAGTAATGTAATACTGTTTGTTTTAATATTTTTGGGGATTTAATGTTTTTTAAGTTAGATTTCTAGCCTGTTTTATAAATTTTATAAGGGTAATTAATTGCATGATTAAATTTATGTGATAATAAAATTTATTTATTTTATTATTTTAATTTGTTTTGAAGATTTTATTTAAGTGGGATGTTTATGATAAATTTATTAAGATAACTTAATTGGAAGTTACTTGTCTATACTATAATAAAGTCCCACCTTATAGACTTAAGTGGGCAAAAAAAATTATCTACTGAAAAAACATTACATTTAGAGCTTGTCTTTAAGTGTAGTTTTAGCAAAACAAATACTCGGTAATAGCAATAATCTGTGAAACTATGCACTTACAAGTTATTTAAGATTTGGTTTGCTGCATTTGGAATCGATATAAAGAATCTGATATAAAGAATTGATGTAAAGGATTCTTTATAGTTGTTTGGTTGAAACTTTAAAATTCCTTTTTTTTTTTTTTTGACAAAATGTAATGTAAACGAAGTTTGGCTTGTGGCGGATGACTGTGATCATTGGTGGCGGTAATGCACGGCGGTGTTATGGTTTATATATCGGTGTATTTGGAATTACTCAATTGTGTTCAATATCTAAAATCATTATTAAATTTTTACAAATAAGCGTTTGAAATATTATATTATTTGAAATTGTATTCCAAATCAGAACTAAATAATAAGGCATTTCCTTTTAGTATGTTATTCCAAAAGAAAAGAAAATTTGTAATATAAGTTTTCAAAATGGTGCTTGAGGCAAACAATTTTGAAGACTCCTAGAATGAAATTACATTCTTTATAAAAGTTCTACTTTATAGGAAAATATTTTGTTTTAATTAGCAAAGGCTTACTTCATATCTTTAATTTAACCATCAACCAAACTTTTTTAAGCTAAAATTAATTTTATTTTGTTGTAAACTAAATTGAACTCATTACTGGATGTTTCTTAAAATAGATTTACTGGATTATTATATAAATGATTTGCATGATATCCAAACTCTAATTTCATTTTAAATATCATTAGATTTGCTTTGATTCATAGTATAATATCATATAAATTATTAATATAAAATATTTCATTTAAATATTGATACTATTATTTTATGCAAATGACTACAAAATGAAGCATCATATCATATGCTTTGCATAAGTAGCTTTAAAGTAAATAACAAAATAAAATAAGGAAAATTTACATAGCTAATACCTAAAATTTGATATTTACAAAAAATAACACTTTTTCTCTACATAAAAAAGTAAGCATATCTCTTTTAAAAATAATGATTGTGTTATTTTTGATCTAATAATAAAAATTTGAGTGATATTTAAGTAAATATGAAAGTTTAGGTGTTTGATATGTAATATATAAGAATAGTATGCTATGTATATAAGTACTCCTAAAAATAAGTACTATATATTTTGACCCTCGCAATATTCCATAAATCAGACGTCATATGTAATAAAATACAATATCAAGGTCTAAAAACCATAATTATAATAAAATTATCTAAACTTTGCTCACTTATAAAATAATTGCTTAAATAAATCTGAAATGTAAAATAACCTTTATATGAGATTGACGATGATGATTTAAAATGTGAGAGAATAATATTTGTAAAAAAAATCATTTTGTTATTATTCAATAAATTAAGCCAAAAAAAAGAAAAGAAAATGCTAAATCGGTTAACTGTTAGTTATATATTTATAACAGTTATATGTATATAACAGTTTATATATATATATATATATATATATATATATATATATATATATATATATATATATATATATATATATATATATATATGTATATATAAATGTTAAATTTTTTTTTTTATGTATATATATATGTATATATATATATATATATTAATGTTATTGATTTTTTTTTTGTTAGCTCTTGATTATATAGTATAAAAATATTGACAAAAATTGTAGCTAAAACTTTAATTAAATTATATCAAATATATTATATTTCATTATAAAATATATATAAATTAAAAAAAATTTATTCTTATGATTGTATATATATAACGGCAATATTAAAACATATTTGTATCATTAGCATATATAATAACACTGAATGTTAAAATAAAAATAAAAATAGAAAAAAGAGAAAGGAGGTACGTAAAATATATATATATATATATATATATATATATGTATATATATATATATATATATATATATATATATATATTATATATATATATATATATATATATATATATATATATATATATAACATAAATAAATCTATGTTTTAAATATATTTATATATATCTTATAAATATAAATAAATGCTACATATTTAATTTTACTAAAAAAATTAATTAAAATTAAAAGTTATCATCTTAAAGTTTAAATAAACATTCCTAACTATTGCATAGCTTCTATTTTATTCTATTATATGTACATATATTAGACAAATAAAATTTAGAATAGTTTCTTTATTTTGAATAAAAGTATATGTATATGTGTATATATATATATATATATATATATATATATATATATATATATATATATATATATATATATTTATAAAATAAAAGTTAAAATTCAAATTAGGCCTAATTAAAACATTAATTAGTTAATTAGAGGAATCGAAAAAAAAAAATTTGCGACATTGATGACAACATGACACCTCAGCTACCGTTGAGCGAGGGACTGTCTTATATATTAGGACGCACTGACCCCTCTGTGATTATTTCCTTTCTTCAGAAAATCTCCCTTCCACCAATCTTACCGCTCAGGCCGCCCGGCAGGAGGAGGAGGTCCTGGGCAAAGAGAAGGTTTCATGTGACTACATTTGTAGTTTTTTTGTCGATTTAGGTATTTTTAACCCTTAATGTTAAATTGGTATTAGATCTCTTTCTATATGATTTTATTTTGTATGATTCGCATATTTAGTTTTATTGTTATGGTAGATTGAGATTATAGTACTTTTATTTGATTAATTTTGTGTATTTTGTGAATGCATATGAGATTTAGGGCTTATGTTAGTATTTTTTTATTATTTAGAGATTATATATGATTTTATTTTGCATGATGAGCTTATTTAGTTTTATTGTTAGTAGATTGAGATTATAGTACCTTTGTTTCATTAGATTTGTATATTTTATGAATGCATATGAGATTTAGGACTTATGTTAGTACTTTTTTTTATTATTTGGATGTTATATATGATTTTATTTTGTATGATGAGCTTATTTAGTTTTATTGGGATTTGAGATTATAGTACTTTTATTTCATTAGATTTGTGTATTTTGTGAATGCATATGAGATTTAGGGGTTAGTGTTTTTTATTATTTAGTTGTTATAATTATTCTTGTAAATATGTAAGCTTAGTTGTGAAGAAATATTGATATGGGATTTGCAAAATAAATTTATTGAGTTTGTAAAATAATTTTGTAAATGCATATGAGATTTAGGGTTTATGTTAGGATTTTTTTATTTTCTGAGGTCATAATTATTCTTATTGAATATGTAAGTTTAGTTGTGAAGAGATATTGATATAGGGTTTGCAAAATAAAGTTTTTGAGTTTGTAAAATAATTCTAAGTCAAATGCGAAAGTGTACATTCTCCTGAATTGAAATTTTTTTTTGATCAGGTGAGATAAAAGATTCTTAGTATTTAGGGTTGTTGTTAGTTAAAAATGAGTTTATATACTGTATGCATAGTTGTATATTATGGTGGCGAACTCAATGTAAGTGACGATTTCGACTTATATCGATTGGAAAAATCTTCCAATCCAGATCCCATTGGATTAACTTGATGGAGTTACATATACTATGAGGTCATTGAAGTTAGATCGAGTTTGTTAGTTTTACGGGCCATTTTCTATTGGATGATTTATTTTAACTCACATTATTGACGATAAAGTTTGTAAATTTATAATCAATGCAGCATGTGTGCAGCAAGCATGCAGCATGTTGTAATTTATGTTGAAGTTGAGGAAATGTAATACGAAAAAAGAGGTAGAACATCAGGAGTGTTAGAGCTCCAATGCGGTACATCACAACTTCTCAACTAACTACTCAAGTGGAAAATATCGTGCACCAACAAAACCTACTTATTTTGCTTGGGACAAGTTAGATTTTATAGTGACCCGAAGGTGATCACATAAATTCACTATCTTTGAAGATGATGGATATGAAACTATGCTTCAATAAGTAGAGATGGTGATGATGAGGATGATAATGATCAGAAGCGACTACTTTAAGAGCCATAAAATCATCTTTCAGGGTTAGAGATCTAATCAGGGACTACTCAGCTAGAACAAATCACACTATAGAGCATTTATTATCTAACAATGAGTACATACATAGTGCTCAAAGAGCTAGAGAATGGAATGAAGAGCTTATAATTGATGGGTTATCGATGAATCATTTAAAAGAAAATTGCATTCCGGATGAGCTAGAAGGTATGTGCTTTCGATAAGAAGCATACATTTTGTTTGTTCAAGGTTGATTTATCATAAATAATGTTGAATGTGCGATATATGCTTCAAATAAAGTAAAGTTCAATGTATTGTCTGCTCATCAAACTACACCTTGCATATGACATGCAAGTTCAAGTAAGATTGAGCATGGAGAAGGTGCGTGTGGCTCATGTGTAGTCATTCAGTTCTCAATGCTGGACACAGGTAATGTACATCATAGTTTATTAGTTTTTTCATTCAACCTGCAGTTAAGCGTCAACTAGATTTAAAGCCTAGAGAAGTTATAGGCCATATTCAATTCAAACATCTATATGAAAGTTTGGGATGTCATTGTAAGATAATGAATGTAATTTTGGCGGTTGAGAGAATCTTATCGATTGTTAGAGATTCATGGGTGTTGTATATTCATATGGGATCAATATATGGAATCAATAGAATCAAATATATTACAATGATTATTCTTGTCATTTGAGCCTTGATTATAGGTTGACAATACTTTATTTATATCTTGATGAGACTTTTCTTCTAGGTAAGATATAGACTCTACTTGGCGGTTGAAATTGATGCCAATAATGGTTTATTTCCTAATCTTTTAGTGAAATCAGAAAGTATTGAGTCATGTTTACTGGACACTCCAAGACTTAATTCCTGGTCTCTACAAGAGGTGATATGTGCCTCATATCGGCAACCATGGGAGTAGTGTAGGAAATGCATCACTTTTTCCTTATACATTTGAGGAGAATTTCAAAAGGCTGAGACAACTTGGAGTAGAGATGTTAACTTCATATGCGAAAATATATTGCGGTATCTTGATGATATCGCATTTCCAAAGTTATATATGATATATTAAATATAATTGGCTTTGTTTCAAGGGATGTGCTACATGATCTCCCATGATAGTGGCTATAAATATTACATGATGATCACAAATGCGGATAAATTCTTTAATGGAGTACTTAAGAGCTGGCTTAATTGAGCACTAATTACTATAATATACTATAATATTATATCTATATTCATGAAACGCTTTGAATCAGTAACAACACTAGTCAACCAGCACGACTCCATATCTTCTCCAAGTGTTAAGGCAACTCCGCAGAGTAATGAATGTAAGGCAAGGAGATTTCTTGAGCTAGTATGAATAAGCAGTAATGAGTACCAAGTGTTTGATAGAGCCAACAAAACCTACAAGGTTGAGTTATTATAAAACCATGTTTATAAGTGTACATGTAGACAATCACAAGCTTATCACATTCCCTGTCCTCACATCAGTGTTGGGACATCAACATTGAGTCCGTGTAATATGTCTCTACACTTTGGAGTATTACAACACACAGGAGAATTTCATGATATCCACGATTGTGATGAGTGGCGAACACATGCTAGTTAGAGTACCATCCATTAAATATTAAGAGAAAGTCTAGTTGGCCATGTACAAATAGATTTAGAAATACTATGAATGAGAAAACTACAAGAAGTAACAGGGTTTGTAGTGTATGCAAACATGTTGGGCACAACAAAACGTATCCACAAACTTGGCATCGTAGAATATAATCTTGTTCAGGGTCTTGTCATTTATGGAACTTGTGCTCTCTGTGTTATTGTATCATGGCTTGTTGTTGTTTGTGTCTAAATTATTGCAGTATTAATTATTATGTTTATGATAGTTATTTATGATGTCCCTAAAATGGATGTTGTTAGATTGTAGTAAACTTGTTAGGTTGTGTTTAAATTGTTGTACTATATTAAATCAATTATCTATGTTGTTAGATTGTAGTAAACTTCTGTTACTTCATATTTACTTTTAGGTTGTTAGACTATAATCTTCATACTGTTAAAATTATACTATTCTTTACTATTAAATTGTTGTTAGCTTATAGTTTGATGCAAAGATTTAGGGATTTTGTGCTAGTATAAGTTCTTTTTCTGTAGAAAAGCATTAAAATGTTGTAAGATAGTGTTGTGAATTTGTTTCATTCTACAGTCGTAATTTTATTTTGTTATATATTACATGTTTAAAGCCTAAATTATTGTAGGAAGGATGTGTGAAGCTTTGATCTCCTTGCAGAGGAGATGAGTAGATGAGTATTGTGGACTACGGCCCTCCACCGGCTAAAGCTAACCCTAGTATAGCGGCTGCATTGTGAGCGGCATCCTAATTTTGTAAAGTTTTCTTTCTACAAGATGTGTATACAGATTATTCCTATAATGTTGCATATTGAGCAGATTTCTTTACTATGTAGGTTTCAATCTGGCGACTGCATCTCATTTACTTATGTTAGAAGAATGATAGTCTTTAGAGCACTTTGTGGCAGACATGATTGTGTCTCGGTCGATACATTCGCTTAGATCACCACTTGCTCCTTTGTGAAACATTGACCTACATAGATACTACATCAATGGAGTCGAGCTCACAAGACAAAGTCAATCGACGTCGGATGCAATATCATGCAAATCAAAGTTGAAATATACTGGATGTCACCAAAATTGGTTCAAATGATCTCCAATTGATGAACAAACTTTGTCATTGCGTTCAAAATATCAGAATTGATCAAAATATAAATCTTGCATAATTTGACGGTTGACTAATCAAGAGGTCGAGCCGTCAAAACACCTACATGCATATCGAAGTTGGGAGGTTGCGATGAAGCCCAGACGATCTCCGTTTGTAAAATTGATCATGTTGTTAGCGTCGAAACATCGATACTTATAAAATGAGACTATTCTCACTCGATTCAGATGAGTCTACGAAAATGTCGAGCGGTTGGAAGCGATAATGCACATTTTCAAACCGAAAGTGACCCTAATTCAATAGTAAAATCATACAAAATGATCTCTGATCATGAAACAGACCATGTCGTTGTATCCAAAATGTCAAAATCATTACAAATCAATATCCATATTTCCTTAGGTCATCAAAAAAAAAGTAAATAAAAATTGTTAAAGTCGACTTGCATTTCAAGAGAATACACACATTTAATCCTCCAAATAAATCCAAAGTCACTTAACTCATATTAAACTCAATTTCAGCCTATTTTCATACACAAAAGCCCCCACTTGCATTTTATAAAATATCTAAGTTATCTTATTGCAGCTGCCCAAAATCCTCTTCCCATAACTTCTTCACATGGAAACCCATACCATGCTCATTTAATGGTGGCTGCTCGCTCTTGTTTTATTCACTTATTAAAATAAAAAAGAGCATATGATTTTCCCATTATCCATTCCATATCATGTAGCGACTCTTTTCTGATTATTCTACCCTTCGGCCCTTCTCATCTCTAAGACAAGCTTCATCTCTTCTAAAAAATGATCAGCTCTCATGACCAGTCTCCTCTTCATCTCTCATTGGATTGTCTGAAAGCGCACCCTCAACAAACCCACAATGAATGAGCATCTCCTCCCGTTCACACATGACCACCACAACTCTCTCTCTCTCTAGCTTCCGCTGCTCCTACCGGCAGTCAAGGAAGAGAGAGCGTGCCAGGGCATCTTCATCAATTCAACTTGAGTTTTTAGCTGAAACATTGTGTTCATGGGTGATAATATGCATATGAAAGTTCAAGAGGATGAAGAGGAGGATGGCTGGACTTTAATCCACTTCTAAGAGGAGAAACACCTTTATAGGCCTCTCCTAGTTTGAGTTCTGAAAACAAAGGTCCATGTGATAATGCTGATAAATTCATCCAAAGTTCTTTAGATGGAAACCTCAATGTTTCATCTTCAATATTGAAGGAGAAGTTAGTGAGTTCTGATAAATAATGAGGATGAGAATATGTAAAATTTGATGATGCCTCAAAATCAATCAACATCACTTGTATTGTCATTTGAGCATTGAATGGAATTGAATGGTGGACAATCACTTGCACATTACATGAAGAACTAGAGGCATTTCTTCAAGAGTCAGATGATGATGATGACCTTCATAATGTCAATGATGAAGAAGAATACCACAAGTTTCTTGCTGATATTTTTTTGGAAGGAGATGGAATTGAGCAAGCAGGTCAAGGAGAGAGAACTTTTGATGAAGGCAAAGAAAATGATGCTAACTTTGAAGTTGAGCTTGAAGAAGCACGAGTGATGTTGAGGAAACCACTTCCTGTTGCATAGAACATAGTGGAAAGCAATATGGGATGCTCATGTACTAGGACTAGGCAAGAGAAATGCCTAAATGAGTTTGCAAAAAGTAAGAAGTTTATGTTGGGACAATCTAGGGCAACATTACGTCCTATATTGCCTTATGTGTCGAATTCACAAAGACCTCCTTTCCCTTCTTTTCCATGCTTTCCAAATCGAACAGTTGTACTATTTAGTACATGAACATGTTCAACTTCTTCTCTATGTTTTCTCTGTTGTGTTCTTGATCCTTCCGGACAGCAAGTTGCCAATGATTTGTAGAAATTAATATCAGAAATGATTGAAAGATATGAAATGTCGTTGTCGTGCAGAAAGATTGCTTATCCTCCACTTTGTTTTCAGTCTTCAAATGTTTCCCCATACAAGTTGATTCAAACCGAAGTGCTAGTTATTTACGGACACGTGATTGATAGATAACTTTCGTGGATCCATGACAAGCAACTACATTCATCTAGTCAACTCTAATCATCAACAAGCTAAGAAATCATTGCTATGCATGTGGAGAATCATGAAGCACTATCTTGTCCTTGATGATATTGCTAAGTTGGCACATAGAAGATGGTTTGTTAGCAATGGGAATAATGGAGCACAACAATGATTGGTTAGCAATCCAACATTTTCTTAAATGTAAATCTACTCATCAAATTTTTTTTGTTGAGAAGAATCACTCTTAAGCTCTTGAAAATCCAATAAAATATCATTGCGTGCGAAGATCCCATCATGCTCAGTAGAGTTGATGGGTTTGAAGACCCTGTCATGCTCAATAGAGCTAATAGGTAGAAGACCATATCCATATTAAGACCTGCATTACCTTCGGTAGACGGGAAGGTCAAATAGCTCGATCGACCTATGTGGGAAAGACATCGGAGGCTACCAAATTTACTCAAAACTTAATTAGTTTAATGCAAAATGAACTTTAAATTAAAATTTGAATTGAAATTGTAGATGTTTGAAGACCTTATGCTCGGTAGTGGGTTAAGTATAAAACCGTAGTGTCATAAGACACTGACCGTTATGCTCAGTAGAGATGATGGGAAGGTCAAATAGCCTCTGATGTAGTCCCCTATGCGAGGATGATGCCGGGAGGTTACCGAATTTTAGACTGACAGGAGACTTAAATAAGAATAAATAAAAGTGCTGATGATCTTAAATTGAACTTGTTTGAGGATGATAAATTAAAGAATAAACATATACATAATTCTAAAAGTCTTTAAAGAAGAATGATCTTATAGAGGACGAAACGATTTGTTGACGATTATAAATAAGATTTTTAATGAACTTGAGGGTTTGTCTCCTAACAAGAACAAAATTCAAGTAAAGCTTCTAGTGATCTTGATAATTTTCTATGAGCACAAACAAAACTTATAGTGGATTTGAAAGCTTATCTTTCAATCAGAACAAGGATCAAATAAAATCTTCGAACTTGTAAAAATCCAACAATTATCTACATGCTTAAAAGGTTATAATGACTACAAATAAGAATAAGAATAAAAAACATTAACTAATAAGGCTTGAAAGCTCGTCAATGAGCATAAATCATATTTCTTATTGAATGATTACATTATGTTATGATTCATACGGAACAATTAGGTTGAGCTATATACCACATTAAAATTGTTCAAAGCAAAAATAATTTGAATGAGACTTGTGATGAGCTTACGGGTTTCTCAGCGATCACGAGCTAAATTTCATTAAAATTTAAAGAACTCAATGAGCTATGAACTAAATGCAAACAAGTGAATATTAATCTAAATAATTGAATAAGAGCTGAAATGCCTTACGCCACTGGATCTGCACCATATTAATACTAGCAGACAGAAGGTGTTAACTTAAATTCTAAATAGACTTCAAATATATTAATTTTGCATAAATTATGGAGCTAACTATCACTCAATTTAAGTACTTTCGAATTTATGCAATCATTTGAAAGAGATGGATTCTTGTACAAACTATAAAGCAATCATCAATTCAATTTGATCTTTTTAAGATTCGTATAAATATTTTAAATATCCTGCATGGGCCCTGACATAGTATAAGTGCTTAAACTTAGTGTCTGAGGATGTTGCGTGGGTTGATTTCCAGTTGAGTCTTAGAACTGGGTCAAGGAACAAAACTTAAAAATCCAATAATAACATATAAGAAATTCAATTTAGTGAAATATCTGAGAAGCTAATTCTATTATATGAGAATAGATTGATCTCTATTATTAAATTAATAGAGCGAAGATCTAAAATAATAAATTGAATGATCAATTCCCGATGATGGGTGATTGAATATTTCAACTAGATGAGTTTTCATAATAAAAAAATCTATTCAAATTCTAATATAAAATTATTATATATTCAAATTAAAATAAATTATAAAATGATCAAATATTCAAATTAAAAAAAATATATTAAATAATATTATTTATTTAAATTTAAAGTAAAATCCATCCACCCATCTGCAATCGTTTGTCGAGGGTGTCAAATTAAGAAAACTTGCTTATAAAGAGCCAATGTCAAATCAAATGCATAACTATTTTTACACTCAAATAATTTTAAGCCCATAAAGACGTGGCCCGTTTTCTCTGTTTGCATGATTTTGCCATAAAATAGCATCACATAAATGACTTGAAATCGGCCGGGTGATTTGTTGCAAAATGACATCCACAAAATTACGGTCACGGTCGTAGTATGCTCCTCAATGACTTTGCTCTTTGAGCTGTGAATTATTGAATGTACTTGATTGGGCAAAAAGCCCTCTGTTAGTTAAGGTGGATTTAAGCTTGTCTCCTTAGACAAACACCACCCCAGGTCTACAAGGATTTCTTGGATGACGCAACCCATGGCTGCAGATAAAGATCCTTTTGTTAGGTTGGGTCAATATAATGAGTTTCGTAAATTCTAAATTTCAAAACTCCACATGATGCTAATATACGTTATGCAATTAGGGACCTAACAACTAGCCTTAATTGAAAGTTCTCTCTTAGTATTGGGAAGGGTAATTAACTAGGTGCTTTGCTTATGACACGATCTAAAGTCATCACAAAATGAGGGCAAAATCTCTGGGTAGTGTCTTGTCTACTATTCCATCTACCTTCTGAAAATTTAACCAACATTTTAATCAACTCTCTTAATTGAGAGGTGGGTGGTGAATTTTTAGAGCCCACATGGTCTTCACAGACAAATATGTTTCACTTGCCCATTAGAGATGATGATTCGGATATTATTCTAATTACGGGTGTTCATATAGATGGCTGTGTGGCATTGTTGGTGGAGGCAAGCGGTGGGCATCTTGGCTAGATTATTGTGATGAGCTGATAAGAGCACATCGGGAGCAACATATTGTCTACCATGATCCAATCTAGCCGCATATCACATCAAAATTCTGAATGTAATAGGCGCATCATAGACTTGTTTTCCCCTATGATGGCTACGTTGGACATATTACAGGGATTCCTACGTAGATCTTCCCAAGCTTCAATTTACTATGCATGTTAGAGCATACATACTCTTTGCTATTGGTTGTTTACTTATGCCATACACATCAAGCTCTGAGGTTCACTTGATTATCACGTCATTGCTAGAGGATGTTGATACATTTAGGAGTTCTCATTGGGATCATTATGCTTGCTTTATCTGAGGAGCTATAAGAGGCTGAAACTAAAGTGCGAATATGGTTGGATGGCTACATTTCTTTGTATATGGGAATGACATTCATGTGCGGAGACTACGTTGCATATGCCATACCCTACAGACATAGATGGCCTGAGTGTGGGATGTCGGTGGAATGAAGGGTATGTCTGAGAGATGACACCAACTCACATCAGAGTCTACAGAGATGTACTAGACGAGCTATTGTAGAGTCAAGTGTGTTGCATTGTAAATTTATTTTTTGAATCCATTATTGGATGTACATAGCAGACCTAATATTCCTTTCAAACTATGTAGGTAATTTGGAAGCCATATGAACATAAGATCCATGTACGTGTTGCAGATATATGCTCACAGGTGATGAGGTATAGCTGGCTAGAGTATCATTGATTAGCTGAAAATGAGTTGAGTGGTAATAGGTCGTGTGATTGACCTTTCACCTATGGCTGATGTAGCACCGATAGATTCTACCTTCGTGCGAGTGGATGGTCGTAGGAAAGCGGATATGGATTGATTACCACCGGATGCACATTGCAGGGGAAGCGTGATTTAGTAGTGGTAGATTCATCCCAAGGCGGGGAGCCGACCGATGCATTAGATGGCATTGGCCAAAAAAAAAAAGGAAATCTAGTCCACATTCTTGCTCACAAAAGCTGCAATGTTCATTCTCCTTCTTAGACACGTAAGTCGAACTCTTCATAAATTATTTCATTGGTCGATCTCGAGCTGGTTTTCACTTCTTCTACAACTCCAAGCGCTCAACCATTTCATTTCTCCTTTATATCATCTTCTGTTTTAAGATAAAACTCTAACCAACATCATTTTCTATACCACTGTCCATCTTTCTGCTAGCTGAAACTACATAATCTCATATGTCACTCCACTAAAGGCTGAACTATTCTCCTAATCTACCCTTCATTACACTGCTTACTAATCTTCTCTCTTTATTTAAGCTGAACGAGCAACTCTCATTCTCTCTCTTGCTTATTTAGTAAAGAAAGATCGACATCTCTAGTCGGCCAAATCCATCTTCTCCCGATGATCACAATTTTCATATTCTTTTCTTTCTTTCCTCAAAACAAGAAGTAAAAAAATTTAAAGATAAAAAAACAAAAAATTGTTGTTACTATTGAGTTATCCCATAAATTATTTATCATCATCACGATCATTTTGCAAATGTATAATTTCTAAGCTTAAAATTAAGTACTCAATTGTCGGGGACTTCGACCTAGGAAAACTATGCAATTTAAGTACAGCTTATGTCGAGACTTCGATTATGGGAAATGTGATATTATTTGTCGGGTATTTGAATGACTTGTTATACTCATAATGAGTACTAAAGACTTTGGTGTCTTAAAACATCATCGCTAAGCTAGTGGCAACAAATTCAGATGTCACAGAGACGACGTCAATCTTGAAATTTGATGAAATTTGGGACTTAAATAAAAAATGATTTAACAAAAGTTAAATATATAATATTAAGTCCTAAAATATAAATTTGTATAATTAAAATTGAGTGGGCACAATAAGTATCCATGAGAAGGGGTGTAATTTGAGCGGCGAGATATATTGTTGTTCATTTCGTTTATTTATTTTTTTGTTGACGTGTTGAAATAGCTGGTTTATTGAGTGTTGTGTTAGACTTGAAAATTATTGTATTTTAGGCTGTGTTATCTTGGCTGTTTATATTTTAATAATATTTATTTTCTTAATTTTCATTTAAAATTAAAAAAAATTGAAAAAAATTATTTAATGGAATCTTATACAGTAAAAATTAAGTAATATTAGCAAAAATTGAAACTAAAAGATATACAAAATAGTGATATACAATCAAAAATTTATTTTTTCAATTAAAAAAATTTATTTATACAATAAAAAAAAGTAATATTAGAAAAAATTAAGTAAAAATTTATTTAATTGAAACTAAAAGATATACAATCAGAAATATTTATTTTTACACAAAATTGAATACAATTTAAAATGCTAACTCATATTATTACAATTTACAAGGTTACAACTTATTAGAATAAGTTCAACCTAAAAATTTACATGATCATACAAGTAACAATTTGATTCAATAAAAGCTAACAAAATAGTGATATTACAATTTCCAAATTCCAAATTCCAATCCATAGCTTCAAGCCTTCAAGTCTTCAAGCTTTCAAGCCTTCAAAACCTTAAATCTTCAAAATAATAATCACTTCATGTAAACAAAATTAATAACAAGAAAATATGAAATAAATATTATGAATGGCCGAGAAAATTAAAATAAATAATCATTGATGTGATAGCTTGATATGTGAATTTAAAACTTTCAAAAAATTGACAAAATGAAAGATTAATAATAGTAAGTGTAGGAAAAAAATGAAATTAACATTAAATAAGCTAAAATTAGAATGAGTTGGTAGGAAAAAATGTAAAAAAAAACTTTGTACATAATATAACAACAAAGAAATCACAAAAAAATAAATTGAATGTTTGAAAATACATGATAACCATCAAGCTAAGTTGCATCTTATACATCTATTTAGTTTTCCATCATAGCATTAATGTAATATCACAAGTGATAAAACTAAGTGTAGCATCTATTGATCTTACCATTTTAACTCTTAGAATTAAGAATAAACAAGCATGTAGCTATCATCAAGCGGAAAGCAGTACAATAATCATCAAACCAAGAAAGAAAAAAGTAAAACCAAGTCAATTCCCCAAAAGTCATCAAGCCAGAATCACTAAAGATAGAAACCAAAGACGAAGACAGAAACTAAGCCAGAGGCCCAGAATCACCCAAGATAGCAGCCCCCCAAAAGTCATCAAGCTAGAATCACCCAAGACAGAAACCAAAGCCGAAGATAGAAACCAAGCCAGAATCACCCAAGCCCAAAAGTCATCAAGCCAGAATCACCCAAGACAGAAACCAAGCCAGAATCACCCAAGACAGTAGCCCCCCAAAAGTCATCAAGCCAGGATCACCCAAGATAGAAACCAAAGTCGAAGATAGAAACCAAGCCAGAATCACCCAAGACAGCAGCCCCCCAAAAGTCATCAAGCCAGAATCACCCAAGATAGAAACCAAAGTCGAAGATAAAAATCAAGCCAGAATCACCCAAGATAGCAGCCCCCCAAAAGTCATCAAGCCAAAATCACCCAAGATAGAAACCAAGCCGAAGATAGAAACCAAGCTAGAATCACCCAAGATAGTAGCCCGCCAAAATGTAAGCCAACCAGTAGCCCCCCAACTCAGCCAGCCAAAATGTGAATCAACGGTCCAACAGGCAAACTAAAAGAGCAAAATAGCAAAAAAAAACTAGCCATATAACCAACTCAGCCAGTCGAAAGTGTCAGCCAACCTAACTATGCCAAAAAAGTCATCCTGTCATTCTATCAAGTGTCAACCACCATATGTTACAGAATAATCTCAAACAAGATAGCCAACTATCAAGATACCAAAAAATAATCTCAAATTGAACTGATGAAACATAAACATAATTATAGTAGCCAACTATAGTTGCTAGTCAGCACAACTATATGTCCAAATTAAATAGCACAACTATATGTCCAAATTAAACTGTACAACTGTAAGTCCAAATTAAACAACACAAATATAAGTCCAAATTAAATAGCATAAATAAAATTAGGTTGGAAAGAGTAAATGCAAGATGATATATTGATGCTTAGTATCTTCTCCATTGCTAAATATTTTTTGGAAGTTTCACATAAAGATTCTCCTCCTCCATTAACTCTTACTGAAATAAAAGTAGAAAATGAGAGAATGGAATTTATCAAATATATTAAATAGATTGCTCTTAGTTGGAAAAGTACCAAAGAATTTTTTTATGTTGGTGAACACCTCGATCCAAGTCTGCAATGCATTGACTATTTTTGGAGATAAAGAGCTCCTGTAATCATCAAGAACTCTACCACCATCAAAAAATATAGATTCGGATGCAACAATGGTTATGAGAATTGTTAAAATATCCTTAGCCATTTTGGATAAAATAGGATACTTGAGAGTACTCATCTTCCACTATTCAAGAACATCAAGAATCATTATTGCACAAGTATAATCCTCCTCTAAATAAGTTTGCAAATCGATTTTGATGGTGAATAGAACCAAAAGAAATAATAAAATCAATAAATCCTAACATACAATCAAAATTTGATGAAAAGGGCACATCAACCTTATGAAGATCCTAGGGTGAAGAGCTTGAAGTATATCTATTAAATATTGATTGTAGATTTCCCAAATAACATTCTCAACACTCTTAATCTTGGATTCTACCTCAGAACTAGAGTATATTTTAGGAAATATGAAAGTAATGAATTTCATTTTCAAATGTGGATCAAGCACAGCAGCCACTGACATGAGTAAATTGCATTCTCCCCAGTATTTATCAAATTTAATTTTCATAACATTAATTTGTGATAAATTCATTTGCATTCTTCAATAAGTAATTTCTTTACATACATGAGGTAAAACATATTTGTAGTTGGATAAGAAGAACACGAAATCATTTTAGTCACACTATGAAAAACAGAAAGAAACCTTTTAATCTGCTCATAGTTATACCACTCAATTTCAGAAGGTAACCACATATAGTTGGAATCTTGAGCTGCATAATGAATGAACACATTGCGGTAAATAAAAGCAAACTCAAGTATTAAGTAAGTGGAGTTCCATCTTGTAGGAACATCAATGCATAATCCCTTTGAAGTGGGGATCCCTAATTGCTTTGTGACTTCAACAAACTTATGTAACCATGAATGAGACTTTTTAAGGTATTTTATTATCTCCCTGATCTTATGTGTTATTTGTTGCACCTCTTTCAAACCATCTTGAACTATTATATTCAAGATGTGAGCACAACATCTAACATGAAAGAAATGACCCTGAAAATGTAACTTTCCTCTAGACTGAAAATTAATTTTTAAAGTATTTACAGCAACATCATTATTATTAGCATTATCCAGTGTGATAGTAGATACCTTGTCTTACAAATTCTAATCTATTAAACAATCACATATTGCTTCACAAATAAATACTTATGTGGAGGATCAAGCTCAATAAAGTTGATGATTCGCTATGTAGTTGCCAAGAATCATCAATATAGTGAATTATTAAGCACATATAGCCTTGTTTGATTTGAAGTCCAACAATCGATGTCAAAAAACTCTATGAATGCTCTTAAGAAATGTTTTTTAATCTCTCTTTTCCATTTCATATACTTTCATGCAATCACTCTAATAGTGTTTCTAGACACCCTCTCATAATTGGGATTCCTTCAACAAAATATTAAACCACATATGCTCAACAATCATAAATGGATACTGAGGAATTATCATCTTTGCAATTAATTCTCTTATCCGAAGATGATCATAATTTTGGAGTCATGGAATAATGGAATCTCATTTTGAATTGGCATCAAAAGGCATAAATTTTTTTTTGCCTTTTATGCATTCAACAACTTGGCCTTGATTTTGTCACATTCTTTCACATGTCTCAAGAGTTGTGAAGTTTTGCCAGTTTTGGATTTATGGAATTTCCTACAACAACATATGCATTGTAAAGTTGGTATATTCTCTCTCTTAAATACATAAGTGGTTTCTATAAAGTACTCCCATATTGAAGATATTTTCTTTCTACTTTTCTTAGATTTAACTTTTGCACTAGTAGTCTCAAGTACAATTGCCTTAGATTCAACATATTGTGAAGAAATAGTTAGAATTTTATTACCATATTCAACTCCTACAACTATATCATTACCACATGATGTAGACTGAGAATGATCCACATTAGATATGATAGCACACTAAATAAAACAAAAGCAAATATGAGTTAAGATCACATACACATACACTCTCAATACTAGGTATTTATAATAACATGTAGGTGTTTATAAATGTTTAACAATTACAAAGAAAGAAACTCAAAACCAAATAAAGAATGGAACTCATAACATATAAGTGTTTATAAGTATTTACCAAATAACAAGCAATTCTTTTATTCCTATTAACATAAGGAGCGTAATTATGCACATATGATAGGAGCAAAATTTGTTTCCTTTGATGCAAATTTGATTTTTGTCCACAGAACACAAATCAACCATTAAAAAAAAAAATCTCACAGAACACATATCAGCCATTCTTTTATTTTTGTCCATTCTTTCTTGATTTCTTCCATTTTAATATAGGCACTAACATTGAAGTCTCAAAACTAACAAAACTGTAGAGCTAGATAAAATAATGTGGGACTCTAAACAGAAAGAAGAAGAAGAAGAAGAAGAAGAAGAAGAAGAAGAAGAAGAAGAAGAAGAAGGAAAACATCCTAAAATATAATCAAATCATATATATAGTTTCCCAATATATTTATAATACAATCGACATAAATATGTGAAGATGCAACTGCAACATGCCAACATAAACCCACAAAACTTTACTCGACAAATGAGAAGAGTAAAAGAAAATAACATCTTTATCTAAGTTATCCTAGCATGGGCATCATCCACGAATCATCATTATTAATTTTAATAACGTCATGCACAACTAGCAGGGCACCATCCATAACATAGGCGCAAGGTGGAGAATATCCTGGGAATAACCAAATAAGCACTTCAAGTATTTCAATACTAGAGATAGCAATATATAGCACATATATCAAGTGACTCAAGTCAGCAAGCTATGCTTACCCAGATGTTGGATCTACAAATCAAACATCAAAACCCTCAAATCGAATAAGTAAGGAATTTTTGAGAAGAAATCAGAACCCTAAATCAAAGGTTTTAAAAGCCTGAACCGAAATAAATCAACATCTAGATGCATACTTGACACTCCCAACTACAAATGAAAAATCGAGCTATAAAAGCTTAAGAGCATTTCTTCTTTTAACATGAAACCAAAGTAAGAGGATTAGAGGAATTTCTAATCGTATATATTATAGCATTGCAACTCAAAGCAAGAGTAATTACTTCACATATCAACAAAAAAACTACACATTAAAGAGAAATATATAGATTGTGAGGGAGAAGAGTTAAGAGAATCGCACATGCAAAGTCGACCAAGTCCCAAGCAGAAGCTTGATAAAAAGAAGAAAATAATGGCCGATACCAAACCCTAGAAAACCAGGAATTGTGTCAAGAGGTTCGGCTCTTGCTACATATATTAGCATTGCAACTCGCAGAACTCACAACTCCCAGCCAGAATGCCAGAAGGCTAAGAAGAGTAAAATCCACGCCGAGAGAAGAGAAGAAAGTGACAGGGACTTACTTATAGATTAGGCAAAATCATAAATAAAGCTAAATCGATCGAATTAGAGAGACTGTGCTAGGGTTCTTTGGGTCGAGGAAGGCTTATATATCTACATAGTTTGAATTGTTTAAATATAGAGTAAAATCATGTGGCTATGATATTACCTTACCAATTATCATAATCAAAAAATTCCTAAAATTGTAATTATAATATATTTTAACTTATTTGATTTAAAATTTTATCAACTAATTTAATTATTAAATTAAATATAATTTTTAAAAATATTCAATCATAAATTATATTTTAAATAAAATTTTATATAATTAATTATAATTATTTATTTATTTCAAACTAAATCGAGCTGAACACAATCGAACAAAGGATTGTTCATGTTTGGCTCATTTATAAATCGAGCATGAAATATTTGTTCTTGTTTGGCTCGTTTAGTTAATGAACAAGCCGAACACGAGCTACATACCGAGCCGAACACGAGTTGTTCATGAACAACAAGCTTTTTTGACAGCCCTACTGAGAATATACTAAGTGAAATGAATTCATTCACTTAGTCTATCACTAAATGAATGCTTGATCCTACTACTTTATATGTTGAAACAAATGAGGATATTCAAGTCATAGCAAGTGAAACTTGAGGAGTTTAATACCAAACTTATAATAAATTTGAAGTCAAGTTTTTAAATAAATATAAAACTTGATGTAGAATTTAGAATGAATCCAAATTAGGTTCAATATCTCCTATATGAATATGGATGTGACTACAAAGCTAGCCAATTAAGCATGAATATGGCTAAAGCAATAAACATTGAGATTACTACGTATTCCAAGTGAACTAAGAATGATTTGAATTGAACACAATCAAGTTTAAAGAATTTATATGAAGCTTGATAGCTTGCATATTAGCATGAGTGGGATTTAACATCCTAAATAACATGAACAAGCTTCTCTTTGACTATTCCAAGTGTTAAATTCATGAACAAGTAACAAGCATGAATATTATCAATTGAACACTTGAATTACCTCTTTTGATGTTAAATAAAATAAGAACATAAATTGAATACAAAATAACAAATGATTGGTGACAAATCTAAAGGTTGAGAATGAGTTTGCAAAAAATATGATGGCTTGCTTACAAGCACAAGTTCAATTAGACAACTCATGAACAACCATGAATGTGGTCTTTAAAAGAATCATTTGGATCTTGCATTTAAAGTCATTTGAAGCACATGAGAGTTGTGATATATCTATGTGCTTATCTTTAAAATTAATGAGATCTAAATGAAAATTCATAGATGCACTTATAATATAGCTAATTAGCTCATCAATGAGCATATACAATATCTTTCAATAATCACTCAATATGCACTACATGATATATTGGGTGAATCAAAAGTAACTCATATGATTTGAATTAGATTTGCAATGAGCTAAAAAGCTCATTAATGGGAATGAACCAAATATCACTTAAAGATAAGATTTTAATAATCATGAACAAAGTGAAATAATAAGCATATTTTTATATGACTAAATAGAACCATAATGGTTACTTCCCATCGAACCTGCAATACTCAAGTGCAAGTGGGTAGAAGGCACTATTTGAAAATTAAAAGTAATTCATCACCGAATCCTCTTATCAAGCACATAGAAGGTGATACTAAATTAAATTGTACATATTATAATTGCTTACTTGATCCAAAATAATTGATTTCATACAAATTATAATATTTTTAATTTATGAATTTCATTAATTGAATGAAATTATCTAAGCTAAAAATACCTGCAGGTGCTTGGACATAGAAATATAGAGTGCAAATTTTAATATATGAAAAGGCTACGTAGGCTAAGTTAGAATTAAATAAAAATATGAAATTAATCTTATAATTTAGAAATAAAATTATCTAAATTATTAAATACCTACATGGGCCCTAACGTAGTGCTAAATGTTTAAATTCAGGTCTGTGAGGATGTTGGGCGGGTTAAAATTAGATTGACTTAAACGTCTTACACTGTGACTTATGCAAATATTTTAAGGTGAAGACAATCATTGTGAAAGTTTATAATTGAATTTGGTTTGTGATTGAAGGATTGATTGCTTGAAGAGAAATCCAAAAGGTTTGAATTGATTTGAGTTTGATTTGGCTAAGTTCAAGAATTTGACTTGAAAGGGTATATGTTAGTTTTAGGTTAGATTTGGGTTAGAGTTTTGAATTTGGTTTTGGTTATTTGTATTTATATTTCATTTATATTTGTGAATATAAATAAGAATATAAATGAGTTATGAGAAAATCTCTTGAGTTTGAAGTAATTTGAATTTGATTTGAACTAAGTTCATAAGATGAAATCAAAGTGACTTAGGAAAGATTTTGGATTTGGAATTGAATCATGGGTTTCAATCATTTGGAATTGATTTGAGTTTGAAGTTGATTCAAAGTTGAAGTTAATTTGAATTTGAAGTTGATTTGAATTTGAAGTTTGACTTAAAAGAAGGAAGTAAGGATTTGGTTCAAGCTATAGGGTAGACAAATTTTTTTAACACCCCTAAGGCATGACCTATTCCTATGGCTAACTCTTCTAAGTCTCTAGGGTTAGGTTGAGCATTCACCTAATCACTGGAAGTATCTTAAGACTAAGAAACTCTTAATATTTAAGAGGAGTCCTATGTCTAAGATGAAGAAGTTTAAATCTCACTCTAAAAGTGAGGTCAATAAAGGGCGCCCAATAGGTGTGGTGTGATTGACAAGGTACACCATACGTATTGGTGTTGACCGAGATGATCAACAACACTGAACGATCAAAAGTACTAATATAAATGATCTACTCTCAACCCAAAGTGTAGAAGGAATAAAGAGCTTAGTGCAATGTGACTCTATTCATGTTAACAACATAAGAGAGTGACGGAGGAATCCACTAAGGATTGAGTATGTAAACCTTCCACTAGGGAAAGAGGTTCAAGTCATCCACTAGAGGATGAGAGGTTTGATTTGATTTGAGTCTCATTGGTGAGACATTTGATTTGATTTGTTGATTTATGATTAATGCTCTAACAGGGATGAAAATGTGAACTCTCCACTAGGAAAAAAGTTCAAGTCATCCGCTGGGGATAAGCGGTTGTGAAATTCATTGGGGGATTAGAATTTGAGATCCATTGGGGAATCGAAAAGACTTGCATCTCACTGAGGAGAAGCATATTGATTTGATTTATTTAATTAATTTGGTTGTTTGATTTGACTCCACTGAGGGAGGTTGATTGGATTTGTTTTAGATTTAAAATTTTTGGATTTTGAGGTGGACCCTATCGATTTGCGATGGACCGCACTGAGTAGGGGCCATTGGCCTTGGTCTAACATAGATTTACTGATCCAAATGGGTTGTCTACCAACCACATGGTAGGAATATCCAACCAAAGGGGTTGCCTTTCGGTGTGCAACAGTTGCACTAGGTAGAAAGCGTAGTAGACTTACATCCTCCATAGTAGAGATCAGTTGCTAGGGTGACCCATTGGCGAGGCAACAGATTGAATCCAATCTTAGGCTGACTATTAAGTGAATACCGCTAGGGGACTTAGATCAACTCAAAGATAGTTAAGATTAATTTCATTGTTTTAGTTATTTTTGATGGATCCCATGAGTTTACGATGGATTGCGCTGAGTAGGGGCCATTGGCCTTGGTCAAACACAGATTAACTAATCCAAAGGGGGTAGTCTACCAACCACATAGTAAGACTATCCAACCAAAGGGATTGCCTTTAGGTTTGTAATGATCAAGTTAAGAAGAAAGCATGGGGACTCACATCTTTCAAAATAAGGAACCACTAGGGTGACACATTAGCAAGGTAACATGTCAACCTGACCTAAGGCTAATTATTGAGTGAATGCCACTAAAGGACTTTAAATCAGCTTAAAGATAATCAAGATTAACTTCATTTTTAGTTATTTTTGATGGATCTCATCGCTTGATGGGTAGAGTAATGCCTTAGTCTAGATTTACCAATCCAAAGGGAGTAGTTTCACCGAGGAGAACTATCCAACCATGGGGTTTCGGTTGTAATGGTTAATTTAGGGAAGAAAGCATGGGGACTCACATCTTTCCTAAATAAAAACCAGGTGACATTAGTAACATGTAACATGTCAGCGACCGTCGATTTCGATCATCTTTGGAAAGAATGCATAGTAGACTTATATCTTCCAAAGCAAAATGACTACCAGGGCAACCTGCTTGTGGAAAAATAGATTGAACCCAACATAAGGGAGACTCAGAGAGAGTTCCGACCTAGGGACTTATCTCAACTCAAGCGTGTAGGCAATTCCTATAGGGAGTTCCGCCTTAAAGATAGGATGCCGCTTGGGAAAAGAACCGAGGGCTTGAATTCTAACCCACAAACAAATATTTTTTTTTATTTTATTTATTTATTTATCGTGGACCCTGTTGGTTTGTGAATGATCATACTAAGGAGGACCTTATATTAGCCTAGGCCTATCTTAGATTTATTAAACCAAAGGAGAATCTGCACATCTGCTGAGTAAATTCTCTAACCATAGGGGTAGCTACTAGAAAAGGGGGACTGTCCAATCCAAGAATGCAGACCAACAAATATCACATAAGAAGATTGAAATTCAAAAGAATCTAACTTATGCAGTAGAGCTAGAAAGAATTATAGATTTTGAAGTTAAGAAATTGAGAAATAGGCAGATTCCTTTTATGAAGGTGAGATGAAAAATAGGCCAAAGAAAGAAGCCACTTGGGAAAGAGCGCATGAAATGAAGCAATTTCCTATCTTTTACTAGTTGATCAAGAAATTTTGAGGGAAATTTTTATAAAGAAGAAGGAGAATGTATTTCTAATAATATATATTAATAATTAATTTCTTAATTATATTTATAATTTAATTAAAGCAATTAGCCATAAACCACAGTTTCACTATAGCTAGGATGAGTAAATGCACTTACCTCGGCATGCATTGGCTTAGGAAATATATATATATATACATAATCGTATCGATCGAACCGTGCATTTTTTTTTTCTTTCCTTTGATCCGCCGGTCAGTTCGGCCCTTTCACGCGAGAGATAAGAGGCATGAGAGAGAGAGAGAGAGAGGGTCACCTGAGGGTCGGAGTCGCGATTGGTGCGGTTGCTACGTGATATTGTGGGGGGCCGCAAGCTTCTCACGCATGGAGGAACCGCATCCCATGAGCTGGAGCGGGATCACGTCTTGTCGCGAGCGGGTAGCTCGGTTGAGGAAATGAAAGGTAATAAGGTCTATTTCTTTTTATATATATAGTGAGAGTTATTATTTGGTAAAAATTGAACTGATATTTATTATTTTTGTATATAAAGAAATTAATTTGAAATAAATTAAGATATTTTTATGGAATTAAATAAAGTATTAATAAATTTTGTTATGTTAGCTAAAGTGAAATGTGGAATGATAAAATATTAGAAAACATTGAATTTATGGATTTTAATATATATATATATATATATATATATATATATATATATATATATATATATATATATATATATAGTAGGAATTTAATTGGATTAATTAATTGAGTTTAAATTAACTAAGGAATAAAGCTTTATTTTAAAGATTGAAAGAAAGTTTATATTATTATTTTCTTTAAGAAGGATTAAAGCACAAATAAGAAGGGTTGTCATAGGAAGCACGCATGTCAACTGCCATGTTCACTTGTAAGTTTTAATAAATGATAACGAATCATTGTAAATTATTAGGTGATTGATTAGTCATTTTGAAATTTTAGTTTTGAAGCATCAAACTTTTTGGAATAATATTCGTATGAGGAAAAGTCCTGTTGATATTGTTTATGTGCATAAGAGGTTTCAGACATCACATTTTACGAGAGAAGTTCATCACTTAGGTAAGATTTGCAAATTCTAATACTAATATATTTAACCTTCTTTGCAATGTCATTTAGTACAATATTGATTGTTTACATTGTATGTTTTATTTGAAACTAAGACATATGCATAGTTTCATATTTATGCCACTTAGTGATAAATTTATTTTGCTTCTTGTTGCATATCCATAATTAGTATATGTTTTCAGTTCATTTCTGAGCATATTGCATATTGTATTTCCTACTGTTGCAAACATGGGCATGCAACAACTTAGCTTATACATGTCATGTGTTAGTAATCAAAAAATTGGCCAAATGATATTACCCGTAGGAAAATCGAGACAAAAGTGGTTCC